>JAZFAU010000134.1:321573-643387 GCA_037178615.1 Dione vanillae | reverse complement strand
GACGTTGAGTTCTGTTCATATAATGTTAAAGTTTAATTTCAAATACAAATTTGGATTCTGATGAAAAAATACTTAAAAATATAAACAAGTTCCCACTTGACTACTTGCTTTAATTTCCAAAGATAGCGGATGGTAAACAGAAGTAACATAGCAAGAGTCATGAAGTGTACACAAAAGAAGCTGCGGGTCGTTACTACTATAAGTAATAAGTATATTATAAAAAAATTAACATATACCGCTACACTATTCTCTGGACTGAATATATTATTTGACAATAATAATATAGATAACTCGTCCTATTCACATGCGTAAAAGTAGAAATTTGAAGTTCAAAAGTTCTCCCTCTGTAATGTTAATTTATTATTATATTTAATATATTTACACAAAAATTATATAAAGGACTAAACAACAAACATTAAAAAACATTGACCACTAAGAGGACGAGACGTTAAGCGAAAGAACATCATATAGGCGACGGGATTAATTTAGGGTAAGAGAAAAGCATATGAGAAGAAGAATCCTCTTTTAAGCCACATTTTTATAAAAAATAGTGGAGTGCCAGGTGTAAAATTGTAAAATCTAGGAAAACTGGGCAAATTAATGAACCTTTATAAAAACTGTTGAGCTCCGTTGTTAAAAGATATTATTATTTTAATTAAGTTAAAAACAACCGATTTCGATATAAGTACAATATTTTTTACCACATAAATTTCCTGTAAAATATAAATGTGTTCGTGCTAAAAAGCATGAAATACTTTGTATTATTTCCCTGCACGATCCCATCATTATTGCCCACTCGGAAACATGGTTGGCGCCAGACTCCCCGTTTAGGGTGTCGGTGTGTCGCCTGTTAAAGGGAAGTGACGGGTATAGAGGTAGTGCTATTCTCATCCTCAGCATTATCTTATCCCTCTTCCACCTCACAGTCAACAGATTAATGCTGTTGCTGTGAGGGACTTTGATATCTCCTTCCTCTCTGTATACATTCCTCATCCCTCCTCTTCCCTATTCCTTCTACTTAAGTCGCTTCCTAGTCTTGTACTGGTCCTGGGAGACTTTAACACTCATCACACACTGGGAGTGTTATTACTGTGATGGATTTTCTCCTTCGTTGGTGGATTTGATTTGGTGGAGATTCTCATAGGGAGCGCGCGCAAGTAAATATTACATTCTAAGTGCTCCGCAAGTTTTCAATTTAAATAAGTGTTTAAAAGGACTTTTAGTAGTTTTAATAGCCTCGACAGCTATCAACCAGTTGGTAAGAGAGAAAGATTTCATATTAATTCTGCCATATGAAATTGATGATACACACAAAAATGATATAGGAACTAAATAAAAAATAATATATTTAGAAGGTGAAAATATTTATTAAGAAGGATAAATTTGCTGTCAACTTCTATAGTACTGTGGATTTTATAGGAGGGATTTATATTTCAACTTTGTTGATCGCAAAAAACAACTCACTAGTATATTTTTATGAATTTTATATGATGGAGGATTGAATTATCTTAAAAAGAAGCTGAATATTGACAGGAAAGGTGCTTGTCATGATGATGATGGTGGATAACTTGTAAAATCTTTTTTTTAAAAAACTACAATCTTTCTGACGTAACTTTGCTAAATTTGGGTAAGCATTCAAAAGAAAAAACATTTGTAAAATCTAAAATACACTTAAATGAAATTAAATATTTACAGGGAACTTTATTTTTTAATATTTTAATTTTTAAATATTGTAATATGAATAACACGTAAATCATATTTTAAAAGAAACTAATTTATTGTACAATGTTTCTTTTTTTAAATACATTTTAATAATTTATAAATATAAAATGTATATCAAATCATTTTAGGTATTTATCATAAATTTTTTTAAACACTGTCATCTGTTTTGGACGAAAATTATATTTTATACTGAAATCTTGATCAATACTGAGATATGCAGGTGTTTCGTTTGTATATATGGGCCATTCCACATCTAGCCCAACATCTGGAGTGCTAGAACAAAAAAAAAAAAAAAAAAAAAATATATATATATATATATATATATATATATATATATATATATATATATATATATATATATATATATATATATATATATATATATATATATATATATATATATATATATATATATATATATATATATATATATATATATATATATATATATATATATATATATATATATATATATATATATATATATATATATATATATATATATATATATATATATATATATATATAAATGTGTAATATAATATATAAAGTCAACTGTTATCTTTTTGAATGCTCTGAATTATAAATATGTTTAGCAATACGACTGGTTCGATAAAATGTAATAAATTTGTATTTCTTTTTCAAGAATCTTTAAATATTAATGATATGAAGTTTTTATTTTTCCTATATACTCTTATACAAAATATAAATACATAAAAAATAGTAATATGCAACAGTTTTTAATATTTTAATTTGAAAATGAAATGAAATTGAAAGTAAAATCACTGAAGTTGTTAGCTTGCTTGGCTAGAAGCAGTTAGCTTTATTTTTTTACCATAATTCAGTAGTTTAAACTAATCTAATAAACAAATGACAAGGTTAATACGAAATATATTTTGTCTTGATTCAATAATAAACATTAAGTGTATAATCAAATTAAATAAGATCCCAATTAAATTTTAATAACATAACTTGAAATAACTTTGTACAGTGTGATACTTTGAGACAGGACATTGTTCGCGATCTTATATAAAATTTTTTAGAATCTCCAACTATTTTATATTTGTTAGCAAGTTTACACGTATAATATGTATTATAAAAGTTATTTAGGAATAAAATTACATTGAAAAGCACAAATACCTACTAAGAATCCTGAGATAACTGAGCTTCGAGACGTAATAAAATCACCTATATATTTTAAAATCATTTTCTTACCTTGTTTTAGCAAAATTGGTCAAAATTAGACAATTTTTGTTTCGAATTTCTTTATCTTTCTCTCCACAGAGTTGTGAAATTGGGTGCTTGAAAATATAGGTAAAATCGTCTGCATGACATGCACCTTCTCCCTTCAAGCCGAAGACGTTTTTAAAAAAGTTGATGTTGCCATTATAACTAAACTCATAAAAATATACCGGTACTCCTTGACTTGCTATTAATTGCCCACTCAACCAAACCCCAGCGATAAAATCTAAGTCGCTATAGAAATTTACTGCCAACCTATCCTTGTCATCATCTGGCTTAATATCTTCCGCACAAGCTATTAATATACTGATGTCAAAATAATTTTTATCATTTCCATCAAAGGAGAAGGGAAAGAGATCAGTAAAATTTTTGTTCTCCGTTAGATCTGATACTGATTGTGGCTTGATAATATCCGCGTGGTAGCCCTCATTGTTGCAAAATCCTAGTATTACAGGTACTTTAGTAAATTTTCCTTGAATAAGCAATTTATATGGACAGTCTGTTATGACCGCTTCACCATTTCCAAAATCTTTTTCGATTGTGGGTACAAATCCAAAGAACATTCTGTTAGTAACATCTAGAACGGATTTATAACCAGCTTCCATTAATTCGGACGTGGTACATTTTAGTAAATATTTATATATCTCACGATTGTTCTTAGTAGATCCACCGTATCCCAAATTTTCTAGAAGCTTAAGAACTACTTTTCTTGGTTCATAGTTTATCGCCCAGTGATTGAGACAAGACCCCGACCTAACTATTGCTTTATGGAATAACCCTTGAGATAATGGTGACAAAAGGAGATACTCCACTGAGGCACCTCCGGCGCTCACACCAAAAATTGTTACGTTATCACGATTTCCACCAAACTTTTCTATATTTTCCTGCACCCATTTAAGAACAAAAATTTGATCTTTTAAACCCATATTTCCAGTGACTTCGGGTATATCGAGTGACAAGAAACCAAAAATTCCCAATCTGTAATTGCATGTTACAACAATTACATCGTTGTCAATTAAATAATCTGGTCCTATTTCTTTTTTTATGATACCATTTCCAATTACGAAGCCACCTAAATGGAAGTATACCATTACTGGCAATAGCTTAGAATTAGATTCTGGTAATTTTTTTTTTTTTTTTTTTTTTTTTTTTTTTTTTTTTTTTTTATTTCAAAATAATTAGCTCTACAGACACTTGGTCCGTACCCTTTTTTAACTTACACTATATGTTCTTATTACAAATATTGATTATATTAATACATAGAATTAATATTTATCATAATGAACATCTATAATAATCTTTACATTTTTTTTTTATATTTAATATTACTTAGAACTAAGGCTATGATAAGCGAATTACACAAGTCTATACGTTTTATCCTTGGTTAAATAAAATTAAATTTTATAATAAATTAAGGTCACTTGATAGTGTTACACAATAATGACAAAAACTAAGCTTTGATGCGACTTATATCATAAATATTAGGGCATGTCCGCTATAATTGAAGTTGTGACCGCTGCGTTCCTGTCTTTCATGGCCATCTTCAAGTTGTACTCCAAAATGCTTTTAGTTGTTGCACCCATCGCATTACGAATTAGTCTCATGACTGCATCGTCTTTGCCCTCGCTATAGTAGGTGCAGCTGTTGGTGTGTCGCGATATTGCTACGACCGCATGCGAGACACTATCATGTAGCTGCAGCTTGACCGATTTGCTGTTAATAACTACAACAGTCTCGCTGGTCAGGCCTTGAGCCTCATGAATCGTCAGGACCTTCGAACCTGTTTCTTTTCCCCATCCTTGGCTAATCAGAGATTCTTTTTCTTCTTGTGTGTAAGTCAGGTATAGAGTGTTTTTAAGATCCCCGGACATTGGCGTCAGCTTGATGTTTTTTGTAAAAAGGGAATGTATTGCCCTTTTTGAAGAGTATATGCCAGGATATACTTCTCGTAAAGCGTAGGCAACGTCCATGGGACTTCTATAAGTACACAACAGCTTCTCACTTATGCTGAGAATTCGTGATGGTCTTCGGTAAAACATTTCAAAAAGGTTATCTCGATCTATATAGGGTAGTTGGTTTAGGTCTCCTATTAAAAGTACTTCGTCAGCCTCTGAGTAAATGCTTGCCAGTACTATTGAACCAAAGTGGTTCATAAGGGCCTCGTCGACTATCAGACGATTGCACTTTTGTGATCCTCCTTGTGCACCGTTCACCAGTATTGACGCCATAGTGCGGATTTTACTTTGAACCAAATTCCCTATACGTTTCGACAACCTCTCTCTAAGTTCATTAGCTGCTTCTGTAGTACTAGTAACGACTATATCTTTTTCTAAATTAAATTCCTTGACTATCCAAGATGTTTTGCCACATCCAGGAACACCATCGATCCATTTTATCTTGGGGACCTTCCACGGACGCTGATATGCGGAGTCCAGAGTGCTATCTAGATATTTAGCTCTTTCAAGCATTCTACCCTCCAGCATTATCCGCGTGCACTTAGCGGTAACTACTATAGGATCATTGGCAGATGTGTCAAACTTGAGGTATCCTGTTGTACTGGTTTCCTCTTCATTCAGTTCGACAAAACTAGATGTTGCACTGTATGCTGCCATATAGTTACCCTTCATAATTCCCGCGATGATCTGACCGTTACTGTTATCATATATGGCGGCTTCTGCTTCCTTTAGTTTTACTCCCAGTATAGAGTACCCACCTCGAAAAGCAAGCATAATATCCTCGCACGTCCGTAACTTAACTTGCATTGTGGCCTTTAAGACGGCAAGAAATTCAAGAACAGCATTTTTATAGTGGTCATTCTGTTCTCGTATTTGTACTAGGTTTGGTGGTTCTACCTGTTCCATTGCTGCCTTTGTTGGTTTTGATCGGGTTTTTACTGGTGAGACTTTTGCAGACTCTTTTGTGAACTTCTCCACTGCCGTCGCTTGCTCATTTTGCGCTGGAAGTTTCCTTCGACCCAATAGGCTCCCTATAATAGTTCTGAAGGAGCCACGCATGGATCTTGCCGCTAGTTGTTTCTTCGTCAAGTCTGGACTATTATCTTGAGCCTCTACCGCCATTCGTTGAACGCGTTCTGATCCACTTTCAGTGATCGTACAAAGCAATGGTGAGGACTCCATTTGGACGCTTAAATGAGCAGGCTTAAGATAGCTAAGGTCTTCCCCTCGGTCCTCATATACTATAACCTCATGCTGTTTGGAAGCCTTTATACAACCCAATCGGTCTGCTTCTTCCCCTCTCTCGTACTCAACCACCATGGCGTCTACGCTAATTATTCGTTCTCCTTGTTCTTTTGTCTCACTTAGCAAATTGAGCAGTTCACAAGCCCACTTAAATGGCGTTTTTTCATTCCAATCGAGCAGTATTATCGATTTGTTTTTGGATTTTACTACACGACAGGTGAGATCGCCGACCATTCTCGCGGGTAGTGCTTCATAAATTTTGCGTCTAATTGCAGTTTTGCTAGTACTCCCATTCAATAGAACAGCCAGGCCAGGTGAAATCGAGATGTATTTATGATTTCTAGGGCGGCAGAAACTTATGCCCAACCTTTCAGTGTTTTTTCCCATGAAAAGAGCCACACTTATGGTCTTTAATCCTGGTTTCCCGATTTGAGCCTGTTGCAGTAAGTAGCTAGTTGTATCTGGATTTCCACATTGCTGGTTTTGATGTTTCGTGTGTTGTTGTGGATTCGTGCTTGCTTGTGTTATAAGCGTACGTAGAGCATGTGAGCCTTCTTGTGTGCAATTTCTGGTGCTGTTCCGACTACATGCAATTCTAAAAGCTATTTCGGCATAGGCAAGTAGAACCTTTCGAGAGTTAGGATCCTCCATTATAGCTAGCAGATTAGCCTCTGATAGCTCTTTGTGGATTTGCGCTTGAAGCTCGAACCGGTAGACAGCAAATCTTGGACATTCCAGCACAATGTGCATAACTGATTCATTTTTTTCTGGATCACATTCACAAAATGGAGAATCTTTGAGCTTAAATCGGTATAAGTATTCAGAAATGCCACCGTGACCCGTCAGCATTTGCACGTGCCACGGTGTAAGAACCGCTGCCCCCGCTACAGTGAATGCCAGTCTCACATCTGGGAGGAATTTCTTTGTAACTGAACCTGTCTGTGACGTTTCGTATCTGTCTTGCCATATACGTACAGATTCTTCTCTGATGATTCCTTTGACGTATGACAGTGGAATTTTGTCATAATCTTGAGTTGTGCCAGTGAGTGCCGCTGTTTTAGCCAGTTCGTCTGCGCGTTCATTCCCTTCAATACCCACATGTGCTCTGAGCCAAAACAGTCTAATACGTCTCCCTTCTGTTTTTATTTTCTTTATGTTTTCTCTTATTACTCTTACCAGGGTGTGGCCTGAATTTGGTTTTCTTAACAATTCCAGTGCTGATCTGGAGTCACTTAAAATGTTAACTATTTGATCTTTACTAGATGCGACGTTTTGAATTGCCCTAGTTAAAGCGTATAGTTCAGACTGGAAGACTGAACAATTCGGATTTAAGCTGAATGTTTCGCTACTGGTCTCTTTTCCTCCCTCCCATCTGGATAGGGCTGCTCCAACTTTTCCCTCAATTTTACTGCCATCAGTAAAAATCTGGGCGCCCTCAATATGGTGCAGACTGATGGTCTCTGGATTTAAGTCCTCAAGCAGTTCGAAATCTATTGCTATCTGTGTTGATGGATGTGGCTGGAATAGACGGTTCTCTTCGACATCAAGCTCCTTTCCAGGTGGAAGGTAATCATTACAGAGTCCCTTCTTAACCCTGTAAAGACTCGCATATTCCTTAATTCTTATATCCAGTGGCAACAGTCTAGATAGAGACAGTGCGGATGTTAAAGACACCGTCCTGTATGCTTTGCAGATTTTTTGAGCAAAGCCTCGCTGGAGCGCGTTAAGCTGATCTCGAATCGCTTGCAAGTCCGTTGAACGAAACCAGACACTTGCCGCGTACATCATTATAGGCTCCACAACTGCCACATAGATGGTTTTTATGACTTCAGAGTTAAGGCCCCAATACACACGTGCTGCGCACGCTAGTTGTTTATAGATGTTTGTAGTTTTTTTTATTTGAGCAGACACGTGTGATTTGAAAGAGAGCCTATGATCAATTACTAGTCCTAGAAGTTTTATTTCCTTGACCAGATCGATTGTGGTACCCGACATGCGTATGTGGGGAGGATCATACTTAGTCTTTCTTGTCAGCAACATAACGTTAGTTTTTTGAGCTGCGAAGTTTAACTTATTCCGCTTACCCCAATCCACGACTGTCTCCAGAGTGCTATTAATTTTTTGCTCTAGATTGTGTGTGGAATGATCTGCAAAGACTAACGCTATGTCATCAGCAAAAGCCTGGCAATATACTCCCTGGTAGTCCAGTAATTGCAGCAGTGAATCCAATATGATATTCCAAAATGTGGGTCCTCCAATTGAACCTTGAATACATCCTTTAGTAGTACGCTTTTCGCACACTACTCCAGCGTAACTGACCGCCACTCTTCTATTAGTTAAATATGAGCAGATAATACCATATAGGTTACTAGGGCATTTTTTTTTAATGAGGGCCAATTTGAGTGCAGGCCACCAAGCATTGTCGAAAGCACCTTCTATATCTAGTGAGACGAGCAATACAATCTTTTTGTTATCAATTTCTTGCTTTAGGTGTTCCACCAGTTTGTACAAGGCGTCCTCAGTGCTCCGTTGTGGGAGGAATCCATATTGATTGGTATTCAGTGTTGGGAGAATATGCCACTGTATGCGTGTTATTAGCAGTTTTTCAACAATTTTTCCCAAAACAGGAAGAAGGCCTATAGGTCTTAAGGATTTGGGATTTGTATAATCGTCTTTTCCTGGTTTTCGTAGAATAATAACATGGGCTATTTTCCATTGTGTAGGATAATAAGTTAACGCCAAACATTTATTTGCTAACGCTAAAAATACCTCCCTAGCGCAACGGATTGCGTAGACGCATATATCTGCAGTCAACCCATCAGCACCAGGTGCTTTTTTCGGATTTTGAATATGTAATACCGCCTCTAGCTCTTCAATGGTGAACGGTGGATCATTTAGGTGTTTTATTGTTTCGCCATCATTCACCTGCTCTCGGATTTGAGTGTGATCTGGCCTATCTCTCGACACATCATCGTCAGGGTAAAACTGTTTTGCTAGTAGTTCTGTTGATTCTTGTGGGGTTAAGGTGAGACCTGTTTGATTTTTAAGTAAAAGGTCTTCTTTGCGTCTTGACGTCTTTCTTATCACCCTATATATCTTATCCCACATGCTTTCCCTGTCCTGGGATGTGCAAAAATCCTTCCAGCTCTGCGTACTCTTTCTATCCACTTCGCTCGCATATATCATTTTAGCTTTCACATATTCATCTATCACGAAACTTTTTCTTGTTTTAGCTGCATTTCTGATACGCCTCTTTTTTCTTAGACAATCTGTTTTAAGGGCTTCTAGCTCTGATGACCACCATATTGGTGTTGCATTTGCTGTTTTGGCTTTAAGTTTTGGTATGGTTTCTTCACACGCATCATTTATGGCGTCAGTATATGATGTTATAAAGGCGTCTAGTTGGGCTGATGTAGTCGCTTTTTTTATGGAATCCAAATTTACTATTCTTTTCTCCAACTGGGTCTTGAAAAAGGCTGAGAAGTCTGACCATTTTGCTTTTTTCGTATTATATTTACGCGTCGTTGATGGCCTTGCGGGTTCTAGTGATCTCCCCAGACGCAGAGTGAAAGTTATTGCGTTGTGGTCGGAAGTTATGAGACTTCTGTTCACTTTCCAGTCATCTATTTTTCCCAGCAGAGGTTCGCTACATGCTGTAACATCTATAATGCTTGTGCACATCTTGCCATTTCTGAGCGTTTCAAACGTTGGTGTGTCTCCTTTATTTAGGAGATGGAAACCCATTTCATCTATGAATGCACTATAATCTCTTCCTCTTTCATCTTCTTTGATACTTCCCCACCAATGGCTCCAGCCATTGACGTCTCCTGCCACTAGGATGTTTTCTGTATTTAGCGTCTCACATGTGTATTTGATCCTGTTTAAATATGGATGGATGTTTTTATCTCCCTCTAGATATATTGATACTAATCCAATTCTGGTAATTTCGGAGTAAAGACGTTTAGATAGAGGCAATCCTCGGTGCCTACTGGGACCCTTTTTTCTACATCTATTTGAACACAAATATTGTCTATCGGAGTCGTGGCATCTCTTTCGCCAACCCATGGTTCTAGAGGCTGAGGACTCTGAAAGAGGTCGAAATAAGAAATAAAGTAATTGCAGATTATCCTTCCAAAAATTGTTATATCAAAAAACTGAGACAATGTCAAGTGTATATCATATCAGACTATACTATAATTTTGTACGTAAATATATAAAATCATTTGAACAATTTAATAACAATGTACAATAAACGGTAGTAGAAGTTGTAACCATTATTATTTATTCATTACCTATTATTCCCAATATCAAATTACCTCCACAATAGGTATGCCATTGAGTCAACCTTTCTCACCCATAACTTCTAAAAATTATATTATAAATTTATACTTACTTTGAATCTTAACTCTCCAACCGGTGGTTTAGCATAAGGTACGCCTAAGAACTCATAGTAAGTGGTCCCATTGTCAGTAATTGCCTTACCTCCTTTTATTTTCCCTTGTTTTATTGTTACAGTAGCCATTTCTAATAAATATTAACGTTGATAAACGATTACTTCACTGAAAGACTGGAAAATAATAAGTAAATAAATTGAATTAATCTATACTATTATTATAAAGAGGTAAAGTTTGTGTGTTTGTAAATTGTAAGGGGTAATCTCGTGATCTACTGAACCAATTTTAAAAATTCTTACACCAATAGAAAGCTACATTATTGCTGAGTGTCATAGGCTATATAAAAAATCAAAATCTGGTGATGGGATCCTGGAAACGAGGGAACTCCTTAAATTTTATAGGCACACCTATAGTGATTTCGGATTTTTTCAAAGAATCTTGGTCATTTTCTCACGAAAAATGACATTTGATGAAGTGGAACTGTTGATGAAGACCACAAATGGTCATGAGAACTTAATAATAAGTAACTATTTTACGGGTTTGGTTCTATTTCTTTAACATAGTCGCTAAGCAATTGATGTTAGTCAACATGCATATGATGAAGTCTAGCTGATGATGGAGTTCCAGAACAACTCCTCAACGACTAACGGCCTTGCATCGGGAAAAACGATACTTTCTAATTGGTCATGAGTAGTTGACAATAGGCCATTGTAACTTAGGTAAAAGGTAATGTAAATTGTAGTCCACAACGTGCTGAACAGGAGTTGACTTATATTTAGAGTTGGAGGCCGTATAATGGAGTGAAACATGTGTATTCTCATATGTATTCCTAATACATACATACATACATAGCTTCACGCTCTATCCCTAGCGGGGTAGTCAGAGAGAACGGAGCGCCAAACGCTGCGGTCCCTGCATACCTCTTTCGCCTCGTCCACTGTCATTAGCCTCTTCATGCATGCTCTCCGGGGATTCCTCATGCTTTTTACGTGACCTTCCTCCAGTATCTTCGATACTGTGTTTTCGAAAGTCAACCGAGGTCTCCCCTTACCTCTCTTACCACTCACTTTTCCATCATATATCTTTTTTACCATTCTTTCGTCACTCATTCTTTCGACGTGCCCAAACCATCTGAGCACGTTCTTCTTCATTCTTACTGTGACATCCTCGCTCGTACCTACCATCCTGTGTACCTCTTCGTTGCGGATTCGGTCAGCTAAGCTGACTCCGCATATCCTTCGAAGAGATCGCATCTCCACAGCATTCATCTTTCTTTCATTCTTCTTCTGTAATACCCACGTTTCACTGCCATATAACAGCGTCGGAACCAAAACTGCATTGTGTACGGCCAAACGTGCAGCGACGCTGACGTTCTGCCGTCTCAACAACGCAGCTAAGGCACCGTTCGTTCTGTTACCGGCAGCAACACGTCTTTCCAAATCCATTTCGTATCTACCAATTATTATAATTATTATAATATTTCCTAATAATTATTATATACCCATGATTCCCACTGATTTACCCATACCGTTTAAAAGGCTACACTTTTCAGTGAAGATCTCTTTTGCCCTCACTATTAACAAGTCCCAAGGACAAACATCTCTGGTGGGCATTGACATGAGAAAGCCGTGTCTTTCCCATGGACAGTTATATGTTGGCTTATCTCGGGTTGGATCTCCTGATAGACAATATATTTTACTTCCAAATGGTAACATTACAACCAATATAGTTTACAGAGAAGTTTTGAATAATTAAAATTACCATAACCAGAGTAATTTTTTCCGTCACTTGGTCATGAGTACCAAAAATGAATTCGTTTATTGCAAATCCCGCAGAAAAGGTGTTTTTTTTTTCTTTCGGACAGAGTTACTTTCGAATTTTGTATTAGCATGCAAATACAAACTATACCTACGTATAACTCACCTTTTAGCAGTTAGAAATTAAACATAACATTCTGTACTAAAAAATGATTATTAAGATTATGCCCAACGAAGTGGGCACGGATCAGCTAGTTACATATATCTAAATTAAAATAAAAATATAAAATATCTACATAAAATAAAGTAAAAAATTAAATTAAAAAGATAAGATAAATACAATCTATTAAAACACGTGTATCGTCATAGATATAATACAGTACTAAAGTCTATAAATGAGATGTAGCACCTTTTTATTTACAATATTTACTGTTTTTCCTAACTTAAAAAAATAAATGTTATGCGTGCAATGCAAGTGTTATGTCACTCGGAAAAGTCTTTAATGCAGGGCTTTGATAGTTAGATTTATGCTGCTACGAGATTTTTTATATAAGAACTGTACCGGTTTATGTGGTCGCGTAATACCTACCTTAGAAAATCGATATCACACGACGTAAAACAAGTTAAATTTACCTTTTACTAAACCTTTTTAAATACATTAAAATAATAATCCTTTCAGTAATTATCAATCTCATTATTACATACTTATACATTTGTATTTTTTTATAACTATTAAGTACCTATTTTGTTCTTTGTACATGGTGAAACAGTTACCGATTTTTTACCAAAATGTAAGGGGACGAAAAAGAATAATACTTATGTTGCTATTCTTAAGACTGATTTCGATGTTATAGTTTTTGTTAAAGTTGGTCTCCATAATAGTAAATATTTTAATGAAATTACTGACTGACCAATACAATGTATTTAGCTTATATCGCGAGTCATGCGAAAGTTTTTAATCAGACGGTTAAGGACGAGGAAATTAATTTTCTTTATCTTAGGTAACCAAGTGAGAAGATCTTTGAATAAATATTCGACTTGACAGTAGATTCAACAACAGTCTATTTGTGCGTAGTTCACTTTTGCCTACCTTTAAAATTTGAAGTGCACGAAACCTATGGAAACAATATAGAACGGATAATTAGTAAACAATCCTGTACTATTCTGAGTTATTATAAAAAAAGATTACAAAACATATACCGTAACATATCCTCAACGTTGAAAATAACATAACTAATGACCTGATTTTTTTTATTCCAAGCCATTATTACACCACAAAGTTCTGCGTTTACCAATAGACCTGACATTTGCAATGGTGTTCGGATAACTTTGTTAGTATATATTAGTGATGTAACGAATATTCGCATTCGCATTAACATTCACAAATATACAATCAATTACAGACATACAAAAGACATTTATTTATTTATTTATATTTTGGAAACAAATAGTGCTATTAATAATTATAAATGTTGTACATAATTAATCCTTAAACCAAAACAGTTTCCTATGATAATTAATACATAAATAACTTTCAGAGTGTAGAAAGCATATTAAATATTACTAAAATATATATAATAATACAAATTAAACATCATTATAGATATTAAAATTAAAACTTTAAATTAAAAATTATTACAATATATAGTTATGTTAAATATCATTTAGATTCATTCAATAAATATTTTACAGCAGACTTGAATTGACGGAGAGAGAGAGATGAAACATATCCAATTTAGAGAACATCTTGTTATGCTTGTTAGCACTTCTAATAATGAAACCATTTCCTGCAAATTTAGTGCGGGTATACGGTATATTAAAAATAGGTTTACTTCGAGAATTTAATCTAGGACAGTTAAGATTCAGTCTAGAGAGAAGGTAACTGGAGTCAATTCCATTATTCAGTATCTTGTATAATAATATTTGATCTCTTTCGATCCTTCTATTACGAGGCAATGGTAGTTCCTTCATAGTTATATTATTACCAGAGGTTTTATATTTTAAGTGTTTTTTAAATAAATAATGAACATTATTTATTTTTTCTATATAAGTTTCGTATTGAGGATTCCAAACAACTGAGGCATATTCAAGTAAAGGTCTAACAAGTGATTTATATAAAAGCATAAGGGTTGACATATGCCTAAGTTCCCTGGATGTCCTCAACATGAACCCTAGTACTCTGTATGCTTTGGATGTAATATGAGTAATATGATCATCAAAAAGTAGTTTGGAATCCAAATAGACAGCAGCTATCCTCTAATTTGTAGTCAAAATTAAATATACGCCTTTTACGGGTAAATGTCATAGTATTACATTTATTAATATTTAGATAAAGTGAGTTAAGTTGACAATAATTATTTAAAGAGTTCAAATCTTTCAGATACAAATTAAAAAGACATAAAGACATACAAATCAATTAAATAATTATAATAAAGTTAATTCTCGCACACAAATCATGAAATCACTTCCGCAAATTCTTCTCAGTCCACTCTAAATTTAATAAAAATTATATTAGTAAATTTAGAGCAACTGGGCTGAGGTGGGGAATTTTAGAATCAAAATTAATCTCGCACATGGCATCATGGGCAGAGAGATACGCTGGAACTATAGGAACCCAGTGTTAAGTAATCTCAACGCCGCGCTTTGCCTAGTTGCCAGAGCGCAAAAAATGGAAATGGAAAAATCTATCTCCTCCGAGTGGAATCGAACTCACAAACCGTCGCCTTTATAAGCAGACGCTACGCCTCTGCACCACGATGGTGCCTATTCATCTGAAGTTCAGAAAGGCTTTTATATGTATTGTTTAGCTGTTTGTCTCAACAACATGTTTGGAAAACGAAAGAAAGATGAATGATGTGGAGATACGATCTCTCCGGAGGATACGAAGTTAGCTTAGCTGGTCGAACACAACGAATTTTTAAATGAAGACTTCAGACTATCTGAATGAAGACTTTTTTAAAGTATAACTGATAATGATTTTACTATATTACGCTTCTACAGTCTACAGTTTTGCACAATATCTCGGCATCAAATTCGTAAGGTGTAAGGGATAACGAAAGTCAGCAATTCTATTCGCTTTTCTAAAGCGAGAATGTCAATGGTTTCTGCCTTAGAATAACTTTAGTTAGTAATAAAATTAAAATTAGTCAAAATGATGCAATGCATCGCAATAAATGATTTATTATTATTATTATTAAATTTACAATATGTGCATAATTTTTGAAGATTCACAATATTATTACTATATAATTCGATACAAGTAACTAGGAGTACAGTTTACAAACGACAACGATAACAAAAAACTTTATTCATACACATTACATAGCGATTTGAGTTTAGAACATAAATATTTGCGAAAAGTGGACAGTGTGAATAAATTACGTAACTAATTATGACCTGAGACACTTGAAGACGTTACCTAGGCTTATTACAAGAAAATACTGCCTCGATCTGCAGCCGACAAGCTGACGGGAGTAATATTAGAATAAATTCTGAAGCATCGAAGACCTTAATACAATT
Organism: Dione vanillae; assembly: GCA_037178615.1. Taxonomy (NCBI): domain Eukaryota; kingdom Metazoa; phylum Arthropoda; class Insecta; order Lepidoptera; family Nymphalidae; genus Dione; species Dione vanillae. The sequence goes on along the minus strand of JAZFAU010000134.1, from coordinate 627,553 downwards.
AAGCTTAGGTGAAGAGTGAGTGAGTGAGCGAGTGAGCCTCTAGTATTAATAATTAATTTGTTTTATTATAATTTATAAACTTTAAATCGAAAATAAACGTTACAGAAATATGACATAAACAAAATTTAACTAGCAGCGTTTTGTTATAGGTACCTAGTTGTAATATACATATTTCTTTTGAAGTATATAGTACTACACTACATAGTATTTAATTTAATAGTACTAGTATTTATTAGAAATGTAAGATATAAAAATAAATCTATTTATATTCATAAGATAATGAAGGAAATTATTAATATAAATATCTATGTATATTGAATACATAGATATTTAAAAATATAAGTATTCAAGTTAATAATTACGTACCCTGCTATTAGATGCACGGAAAAGAAACAACTGTGCTATTTTTTGTTCGTTAATTATATTATATGGAATTTTGAACTTTGATTAGTACACGGACATGTATATTTGTGAAGATTTGATTGCCAGATAGGTGGCGTCGTTATCGGTGATTAAATGATTTCATCATCTTTTAATTTACGTGCCAAAAATACAGCCATATAACAAATGGTTTAAGTTATACCTATGTATTAAATATCTATCTTTAGCATATAGAAGCAATTATAATTAGCTACAATTAGCTTACTAATTGTTTGCAGCTTAAGTTTAAGATATGTATACATTATTTTCTTGACTTTGTAAGCTATATAAATGAATGCTTCTTTTGTCAATAGCTATATAATTTTGTTATGAATTTCTCTCTAAATTTTTCTCTAGAATTCTGTAGAATTCTGGACGCAGGTCTCGGAATTTATATACAGACACATATAGACATAGTTACACACAGGTCAAAGCGTGGAACTTAATAATAACATTTAATAGAAATAGTTTCGTAAAATTTGTAATAATCGGCCGATGTCTGTATGTGACGCTTATTACATATTGAATAAATGCCATTAACGGATTCCTTGGACATAGCTTTATCGTCATTGCACACGCCATTTACGCCATTTCTTGTAAAATTCACGGTAGAGACAGCTCCTCTATAATACAACTAAATATATTACATCCTCCCATGCTTAATTAGTTTTTATACTTTACATAATACATAATAATCATTTTAAATGAAATAATAGTCTATTTATTTTAAAGGTTGTGTTATGTTGTTATTATTTTTAGAATAATAAAAAAATAGGGATAAATCTTAATGTGAATAAATATTTTTCAATTAATTTATAACATATTAGCTTATTAATATTTCCTTTAATGAAGAAGAAACTCTAGAAAAGGATTAATAACATATGAGTACACTTATGCTTACACTTGGTGCATAAATACAAATCGAATAGAATATGTATGGAATTTAGTGAAGCAAAGGGTGGCAGACAAAAACGTTTCTCAATCTGAAAAAGAAATTGAAAACTTGACGAGGGAGGCTATAAAGTCCATTACAGTTGCTGACTGGAAGAAAGAAATGTTGAAAAAAGAGTATTGGGACAAAGACCGTCTTCAAGAAGTTGAAGAAGACTTTATAATTTCCCTTGGAGGCGATGAAACCAGCACTGAAAGCGAAATTGAAGACGACGAATCTGATACCATGTCGGGAGTTGAAGTAGTTTATTATAGTAGTGAAAACAATTAATTAAAATAAATGTCGTTATACCTTATTTGTTTTTTATTTTTCAAATATGTCTTACTTAAGCCTATTGTCATGTCATGCGCACGCTTATTTATTATTAAATACAAAAAATGATCTTAGACTATAAAAATGTAGCCGCAATGAAAAATCTAGCGTCCACTTGCGGTTTTTTTTATTGTTAAGCTAAGTAATATCATATCGGTTCATATGTATCTATTTAATTGGAAAACTTCGTAAGTAAAATGACCTAGTATTATGACGTCTTATCATAAAAACGACCCTTTATCAACATAAAAAAATATAATTTATATATTTTTTATATAATTCTCATAATTAGGAGTCTCTAATTTAGGTGCACAGTTAATTCGTACGAGTTATTGTATGTTATAGTTATACATACAAGCGAAGTCGCGGCCACCATATTAAAATATTGGACACTGTACAGCAAATATTGCTAGTGTTTTAACAAACTTTAACTTTAACTGACATGTGATATCATTAATTCGTGACTATGCACTTTTTAACACAAAAGTAGATAACGTTTTTTATATCAATTTTGGGTGTTATTTTATCTAATACAAAGTTCATGTTGTTGTCTTTGTAATCAATTTGAAAGTAGGTCAGTTCTGAACTCTATTTCTATGAAATTTTGTTAAATTTAAAGAACTATTTAATATAAATGATAGTACTATAATAAAATAAATATATATTTTATATATGTATATATATATATATATATATATATATATATATATATATATATATATATATATATATATATATATATATATATATATATATATATATATATATATATATATATATATATATATATATATAACCGCACATTGAACAGTTTGGATTCCGTAGTGGACACTCGACCACCCTGCAGTTGGCTCGTGTGATCCACTACCTCACGGAAGCACACAACAAGAAGGAGAAAGCAGTGGCGGCTTTTTTGGATTTTTGCAAGGCGTTTGACAGGGTGTGGCACCCCGAGCTATTGTTGTAAGATGGTCCAGTTGGGTACCCCCTACCACCTCGCTTATATATATATATATATATATATATATATATATATATATATATATATATATATATATATATATATATATATATATATATATATATATATATATATATATATATATATATATATATATATATATATATATATATATATATATATATATAAGAAGAAGAAGAAGTGCGCACGTAAGAGAGATAGCAGCAGCTTCTCGAACAGTAAAAAATAATATTCGAACTTTAAAAAATCAAAGAGTAATTGATGCAGTTACAAATCTCAAAATCAACGTTCCTATAACATCAACAAATATGCCTAAAGTACGAAGCATAGATGTTCACAACGCTTACCACGAAATATTAGCAAAATTTCCCGGCACTACAAGACTAACCGCAATGCAACTTCAACCTAAAATTAACGTCGAACATTATATCGAAACGCAAGGCCCGCCTATACACTGCCATGCTCGACCGATCCCGCGAAATTGATACGAAAAAGTAAAAAAAGAGTTCGAAAATATGATGCAACAAGAACTCTGCAGACCGAGTAAAAGCCCGTGGTCATCGCCACTACATATCGTGCCTAAGAAAAACGGCGGCATACGAGTATGCGGCGATTACCGAAGACTCAACGCGATTACAAAACCCGATCGCTACCCGGTACCACGAGTCAAGGATTTCACCTATCATCTATGTGGGAAAACAATTTTTTCGACGATCGACCTCAACCGAGCCTATCAACAACTTAGCGTCAAAAAAGAGGATATGGAGAAAACCGCTATTATAACACCTATGGGCTTATTCAAGTTTCCATGAATGTGTCCCGGCTTAAAAAGCGCCGGTCAAACAATCCAACGCTTCATACATCAAGTACTCCGAGGATTAGACTACGTATTTCCGTTCATCGACGACGTACTCATCGCTTCATCAAACGAAACAGAACATAAAGAACACCTTAGAACCGTTTTACGAAGACTCGAAGAGAATGGAATCACAATCAACCCCGCCAAATGCAACTTAGGCCAGTCTCAAGTCAAATTTCTCGGGTACATCGTTACTAAAGAGGGAATTCAACCACCTGAAGAAAAAGTAAAAGTTGACTACCCTAAACCAAAAACTATAGAAGAGCTAAGAAGATTTCTCGGTATGCTTAACTTCTACCGTGACCACATACCGAATGCCGCAACAATACAAGCTCTCTTAAATTCATACCTACACAATGTTAAGAAGCGCGATAAAACAATAATACAATGGACCGAAGAAGCAACGCAAGCCTTCGAAACGTGTAAGAACAAAAACGAACAGCAAAACCGACGCCACATTACTCGCCCACCCATCACATCAAGCTACTCTCACGATATTCTGTGACGCATCCGATACATCCGCAGGAGCCGTACTACAACAATATATCGAAGAAAATTGCTATCGCTTATTTCTCAAAGAAATTTTCAGACGCACAAAAGAAATATTGTACGATAGAGAACTCTTATCAATGTATATGGCTGTTAAACATTTTTGTAAGATATTCGAAGGACGACAAATAATAATATTCACAGATCATAAACCGCTTACATTCGCTATGAACAAGACGCAAACGTCGAACGAAACTCCGCGGCGAACAAGACAGCTGTTATACATAAGCGAATTCACCACGGACATACGTCACATAAGCGGGAAAAATAACATCGTCGCAGACGCCTTAAGCCGAATCGAAGCTATAGCCTGCCCGTCTACAATAAACTACAGCGATATAGCGAACGCTCAAGAAAAAGACAGTAACATTCAACAATTACTTCAACAAAATAACCTATCCTTCAAAAAAATTAATATCCCGAACACCGATAGCGAAATATACTTTCTTTTTTTTTTTTTTTTTTCTCGTCTTTGTAGTATGCTGTTGGCCCTAGCGGCCTCTACAGCGTCACCGGGTTTGTGGGAGGCTGAGCTAGAAGAACTCCGACCTTGGCTTGGCACACTGGTTAGGGGCACCAACAAAGATAGTCTCTCTTAAGGCGCAAGGGCGTCTCCTGCGAGACACGGATCTCGGCTTGCGTGCTTCGTTTGTAGTGGAGGGCTTGCTTCGCTCGAGCCGAGCTAAGCCTACTGTGTAGGGCAGTGTATACCCTTTTGGAATTTAAGTTTTGCTCCCTCCCGCGCCTAGGCGCGCTTGGGCTGCAGTGTAGCTGGGACCTCGTCTCCACTGACGGGGACGGTATGTGTAGCGTGTACGTGTACGTTTGTGTGTATTCCTACCTACATACGTTGCGTTATTCGCTACTGTTATGGGGTCAGCTTCATTAAACAAAATGTTGTGAGGAGTTCGATAGGCCTTTTTTATTGAAAGTGCGTAATTTCACCACCAAGGGATTTGGGTGAGTCGATGCTCTTTCTAGCTACTAGACAGTTTCCTGCAGTGCTCTTTGATAGAATCGAGACGGGTGTCACGATGTAGGTCGGCATTGCGCATATACCAGTGGCCATGCGCATGCATTAAAAATCGTCTCAGTCTCAATTTCCTTAGGGATGCCCTTGAGGACGACACGCAGCTAGCGTTCGTCTTCAAGGGCATATGAGTGTAACTCTATCGTGCTCTCTCTCAGATGCGCCGTTAAGCGGCGGTGATCGTCGGCGGTCAGCACCTGCACTCGGATCCCCTGAGATACAGATCGTGCAGAATCGATCTGCACGCCGTTCTCTAGTGTCCACTTAGACACATCGCTCCAGGCCTTTTTCTCGTGGGGGTTCCCCGCAGTGTTGACTTCCTCGTAGTGACCTCCTTTTTTTTTTGTCGCTGGGAAAAAAATGCCATTACGCATTCCCTTCCCGTCGAGGGACGGGAGAGGGGTATGTGGGACTCCCCGGTAAAGGCATTCCCGATATACCCACTAAAAATACCCAGCGGCGCTCCGACCTCACCTGCGTGGAGAGTGCCTGGGAGTCTATAGCATCCAGGCCCCCGCCGGTGACAGCCCGCCCTACGGCGGGCCCCTCAGACCCCCCCCTAGTGGGGAGGGGTCGTTACAAGCCCGCCAAGCGGGTCGTCGTCCAGGCGGACCTGGAGGAGAGAATCGCCCCCAAGGAGAAACAGGCGCGAACCGCCAGAGCCAAGGCCGGTTACGGCGCATCCAGTGTCCTCTACGCAGATCACTCCGTAGAGGAAATGGAGCGCATGGCTCTGGAGGACCAGCTGGAGATCTTGGAGGTAGCATCCAAGTCCTCCAATCTGAAGGGGACATTCCAAAAGACCCTGAAATGCCGGGCATCGAGTTTGCTCAGCATTGTCAAGAAGTTGGCGCAGCGCACCACTTCGGAGGAGACGCGGCAGTTGCAGGCGAAGTTGGATCGCCTGCAGAAGGAGGTGTCCGGGCTACACGCGCGCGTCGCCGAGCTTATGGCTCGACCTGAGGCGTCCGCGTAAGGTCCTGCTACGGCCCCTCTCCCCTCCAACCTTGAGGACATCATCCGCAAGGTTGTCGTGGATGAGAGGGTCTTCATCAGGACCTGTTTCATTGAAGACCGGCTGCTGCCGGAGAAGCGGCTTCGACCTTCTCTCGCGGCGGATAAGGCAACGCCTAACGCACCGGGTCCTTCAGCGACCACAGCCCTCGGGGAGCAACCGAAGGGCAAGGACAAGGGCAAAGGCAAGGGGAAAAAGTCCTCTGCACCTGCCCCGACTACCCAGTCGGCACCTGTGGTCGTCGAGAGGGAAGACCCGCTTCTGCCCTCCACCACCCCTTCCAATGCGCCTTGGACAAAGGTGGTACCGAGGAAGCGGAAGGGGAAGAAGTTGGCCCCTAAGCCCCCTGCAGCCAAGCCTAAGGCCAGCCAGCCTGTGGCGAACAAGGGGAAAATGCTTGCTCCTCCTAAGACCGCTGACCACAGAGGCAGCGGAACGAGGGGAGACGTACGAGTCCGTGCTGCGGCGGGCCCATACAAGTGTCGACCCAGCGCAACTTGGGGCTGGTAGGGTCACGTGCCGGAAGACCCAAACGGGGGCTCGTATTTTCGAGTTCTCCGGGTCTCAGGGCGGCACAAAGGCAGACCTCTTTGCGTCGAAGCTCAAAGAGGCTGTTGCCGGCACGGACAAGGTGGCGAGGCCAGTTAAATGCTTAGCTGTCGAGGTGACCCACCTTGACGATTCGGTCACCCAAGAGGAGGTGGTGACCGCGATAGCGGCGGCGGGGGGCTGTGCCATCACAGCCATCAAGGGCCGGGCCATTCGACACGGCCGCGGAGGCATGGGCACTATGCAGCTAGAGTGCCCAGTCGTAGCAGCCAAGGCGGTCCAGGCCACGCCTCTCGGTCGGGCTTAGCTCGGGTAGGGTCCGGGCACTTGAGGACAGGCCAATGCGCTGCTTCAAGTGCTTCGGCATTGGTCACACCCGGGCTCTCTGTCCCTCCACTGCCGAGCGCACGGAACTGTGCTTCCGTTGCGGCAAAGAGGGACGTAAGTCGGCCACGTGCGAGGCAACGACTCCGCGCTGCGCAGTATGCGCTGCCAGTGGTCGTCCCGCTGACCACGTGATGACGGGCAGGAAGTGCTGCCCGCCATCTAAGAAGGGGAAAGCGCAGGCGCGACCTGCCGCTGCTGCCACCGCCGACGTAACACCAGTTACCGCGCCGGCCACCGAGGGGAATGCGATGAACACCGAATGAACGGAACTCATCGTATTCTCCAGGCGAACATCAACCACTGCAGAGCGGCCCAGGATTTACTGCTCCAAACCCTCGCAGAATGGTTGGTGGACGTGGCGGTTGTTGCCGAGCCGTATTCTGTCCCAAGCAGCTGGCTGGGAGACGACAACGGCTCGGTAGCACTGGTAACACATTCTTCCACAGACTCCCCTCCCCTCTCGCTCTTAGAGAGGGGACCGGGATACGTGGCCGCCGCGTGGGGTGACGTGACCCTCGTGGCTCTCACGGACTTCGAGAACTTTCTCGAAGTCATAGCCATGGTGGTCGGCAGAGTGGTGCAGCGCAGGGTGCTAGTGGTGGGTGACTTCAACGCCAAGTCGGTGGTGTGGGGTAAACCAACCACCGATGCTCGAGGTCGCGAGCTGGAGGCCTGGTTTGTTTCGTCCGGTCTGTCCCTCCTCAACAGAGGCACAGTCCACACGTGCGTGCGGCGAGAGGGGGGGTCCATCGTGGACCTTGCCTTCGCCTCCCCTTCTTTGGCGGCCCGCGTTGTGGACTGGCGGGTGGAGCTGGTGGAGACGCTGTCGGACCACCGATACGTGCGGTTCGATGTCTCCACACAGGGCTCCCGGGGGGGCCGCGCAGGTCGGTCGCACTGTCCGCGGTGGGCGCTCACCCACCTAGACCGGGAGGCTGCCAAGGAGGCGGCCTTCGTGCAGGACTGGCTGTCGCCTCCTGTCGACGTCCGGGACGTGGACGTCACGGCAGTCCGTCTGAAGGACTCTTTGACCGAGATGTGCAACTCAAGCATGCCTCGATCTCGCCGTCCTCCTCCCAGCCGCGCTGTGTACTGGTGGTCAGAGGAGTTGGGGGATCTCCGGGCCGCCTGTGTGGCCACCAAGAGGGCCTACGCCAAGGAGCAGGCGGCGGCGTCGTCGCGACCTCGAAAACGAGGGCCGGCTCTATGCTGCATACATAGAGGCGAAGGCTACCCTGACGACGCAAATGGCCGAAGCTCAGGGTAGCGCGAGGGCGGAGATGTCGGAGGGTCTCGACATTGACCCATTTGGGAGGCCGTACAAGGTGGCAAGCTGCGTCCGTGCGGTCCCTCAGTTGCTGAGACCCTGGAGCCGGCGCTCCTGGATGGGGTGGTCCAGTCCCTGTTTCCGCGCAGGAACAACTTCACCCCACCAGTAATGAGCGCCCCTCTGGTGGCGGCTCCATAGGCCGAGGAGGTCCCCCCGGTGACGGAGGACGAGGTGGAGATGGCAGCTCTTTGCCTCCGGGCCAAGAAGACGGCCCCAGGTCCGGACGGCATCCCCGCCAGAGTTGTGGCCATCGCCGCCTCCCAGATGGGAGGGAGGCTTCGGGACCTCTTCAGTGCGTGTCTGACGTGCGAGAGGTTCCCGAAGCCATGGAAGGAGGGCCAATTGTGCCTTCTTCGGAAGGATGGGCGGCCGGCGGACTCCACCTCGGCATACCGACCCATCGTTTTACTCGATGAGGTCGGCAAAATGTTCGAGAGGATCCTCGCCACCCGCATTAACTGCCACCTGCGCACAATTGACCCGGACCTGGTGGACGCTCAGTTCGGTTTTCGAGCTGAGCTTTCGACGGTGGATGCCCTGTCCCGACTCAGGGACGGGGTGAGGGAGGCGATGGCCGCGGGGGATGGAGTGTTGGCTGTGTCGTTCGACATAGTCAACGCTTTCAACTCCATTCCCCACTCCACCGTGCTAGAGGCGCTCCGTTTTCACGGGGTGCCTCAGTATCTGCGGGGTCTGTTGGCGGACTATCTGAGCGATCGGACAGTCCGCCTAACCAGCAGATCGGGCGAGCTCCGCAGATACTGGGTCGAGTCTGGTGTTCCTCAGGGTTCTGTTCTGGGACCGCTCCTGTGGAACATCGGATTTGACTGGCTCTTGCGGAGCAATTTCCCCCGTAGCACGTCTGTGGACAGAATCTCCCGCCTAGGGCTGAAGATGGCGCTGCACAAGACCGAGGCCGTGTTCTTCCATGGGCCTCAGCAGCGCCAACTGCCCGACGCTCATATACACGTTGAGGGTGCCCGCGTTGAGGTGCAGGCCCTGATGAAATATCTGGGCGTGGTGCTCGATGGCAAGTGGCGCTTCGGCGCTTACTTCGCCGGGCTGTCAACGCGCCTGCTAAAAACAGCAGGCGCCCTCTCGTGGCTCCTCCCGAATGTGGGGGGCCCTGGTGATAGATACCGGCGCCTATACGCCGGCATACTAAAAAGTATGGCCCTCTACGGGGCTCCCATATGGGCGGACTCACTGTGCCGAAGGGAGAACGCCGCTGCCATCCGCAGGCCACAAAGGGCCATTGCACAGCGGGTGGCTAGGGCGTACCGCACAGTGAGTTTTGCAGCGGCGTGCGTTCTGGCGGGCACCCATCCTTGGGAGCTGGAGGCTTGGGTGCTCGCCAGTGTACGAGTGGACGGCGGGGCAGAGGGCACTGAACCGTCGTCCAGATCCGGGGGAGCGGGAGGAAATCCGCCGGGAGCTGAGGGACGCCGTCACTCGGCAGTGGGCTGAGGACCTCACCTCCGCAGCGTTCGGTCGCCGGCTGCTGGACGCCATCAGGCCCGTCCTGGGCGATTGGCTCGATCGGCGGCACGGCGCCTTGTTAATTTTTGCGCGCCTTTTGCGCGGCGGTGAATCGGCCGGGCCGTTCACCCTCTTCGCGGGGGGCGGGGCTTTAAGGCTCTTTTTGGCCTTCCTCTTCGCCGACTTAGACTTCACGGTCTCGAAACCGTCATCCCCCTCGTCCGTTGAGGTCGCGTCATCCTCCGAGGATGAGCCCCACGAGGCGTTATCAGATGCCTCCTCTGAGGCGGAGTCACCCGCAGACTTCATATCTACATCCGAGGCTTCGGAGTTCGAGCTAACGTGGGAATCTACGTCACTATCGAAATTGTTTGCGGGCTGGAATTGAACCTGCTCCGAAACATTGCCTACTTCTGAGTTCGCGGACTCGAAGTACCTACTCAATTTTTCATGCGCATCGGAGCACGATTTCGCTACAAATTCTAAAATTGCAGCGGGCGACAATAGGGCGGGCGCCATTCTAAAGAAATAACGCGCGGCGTAAACTCAGTCCCCCCGCGGCGAGGCGAGGGGTGTGTGCCTATTATGTTCTATTGTGCCACCGTTGTGTTGGCGGGTGAGTACCTATTATAAAATAAATATTACTCACTCGGACTCCTACAGACACTACACTGAACTAATTCAACGGAGAATGCCGCTCACGACACGACGTCGCTGCGGCACATTGCGGACTTGAGGCCCGATCCTCTTCGACTTCTTACTTTTCTTCTTTCTTCCTAACACATATGTACACTACTTTTATTTTCGCGAAGGCGCTTAGTGGCATGTACGTGCGTTCACACTTACACAAAAGACTGACTCAGTGTAAAACTGTCTGTGTGTAAAAGTGTATGTGAAATATACTGTGAAACATCTACATCTTATATTCGACCTTATATACCACAACAACACCGAAGAGAAGTTTTTAACAGTGTACATAATATAAGTCATCCCGAAACGCGAATAACGCGCAAGCTACTTACAAAAAAATTCTTTTGGCCTTCAATGAACTCTGACATCGCTCAATGGACAAAAAGTTGTATTAATTGTCAAAAAAGCAAAATACAACGTCACACGTCAAGCCACATAGAAGCATTCCCGCCAAGCGACCGATTTCAACACATACATATCGATATAGTCGGACCGCTTCCTACTACAGCTCAAGGACATCGCTATCTAATAACAATAATAGACAGACAAACCCGTTGGCCCGAAGCTATACCTACCGCCGACGTATCAGCTGAGACAGTCGCAAAAGTCATCTATAATCACTGGATAGCAAGATTCGGATGTCGATGTATCAAGGCCGACAGTTCACCTGTTCAATGACCTTATGAAAAACAAAACCCGTACCACGCCATATCACCCGCAAAGTAACGGAATTGTCGAACGCTGGCATCGTACAATGAAGACTGCACTGCGAGCGAAGTTATCGAACACAAGTTCGTGGAGCAATGAACTCGCTACAGTACTATTAGGACTGCGAGCCGCACTACGCACCGATACCGGCGTTAGCACAGCTGAGCTTACCTACGGCTATAACCTTCGTTTGCCTGGCGATTTTTTTGTCGCAAGCGCATCTACGATCTACGATGGATAGTACGTTCGTCGAAAAATTACGCGCGAATATCGCTCAATATAAGCCTCAGCCGTTCGAAACTCATCGAAATAATAAACACATCTTTGTACATAAAGACCTACGCACATGCAGTCATGTGTTTATTCGTGTCGACGCGCTACGAACGCCATTTCAAACACCATATGAAGGTCCCTATCGAATGATCAAACGATCTGATAAGGTTTTTACGATTCAATTACCCGATCGTCAAACCAACATAGCGATCGACCGTTTAAAACCTTTGCATATGTACTACAAGAACAGGAAGAACCAAATAACCTCATTCAAGATACCGACCTCAAGAAAACCATTACCTTAACTTACCACAAGAAAACCGTTACCATAGAAAACTAGTTACCAGAGATACCTAACACATCGAACACAACATCAAGGTCAGGCTGCAGCATCAAACTGCCGGTACGTTTCACTTGAGGGGGACTCCTGTAGCAGCACTTTGTAAGACGCCCCTTGAAACATGATGTGCATGCCACAGAAGCAACGTCTGTCCGATGAAACTGCATGCCACAACTAGTGAAGTCATCGAAACGAGATTAGTCCCGAAAAGGACTGTTTTGTTACGTTTGTTAACGTCTTAATCGATAAAAACAGGAAGCGTATAGTTCTGAAAAGAACTGTTTTTATTTTCATCTGCGAGCATCTACTATTTATTCTTAACATCACACGACGAGTTGACACGGCGATCTTCGGTGCAGACTGTCAGACATCCTCTCTCCGCTCGGCGCTTGAGCAAAATATTCGACGCGATTTTTTTTTTTTTTTCGAAATGGCTTGATTGCTGTTGACCTCAATTGGTCTTGACAGCGTCACCGGGCGGGGGGGGGGTGTGGGTCGGGGGACGGAGTGTGCCTCGTCCCCAGAGAATAAAGTGAGCATTAATGGCTGCTCAGAAGAAGGTATGTAGGATGGTCATGGACCGGCCCCGCCGCGCCGAGGCGCGGTCGTGCCGTTGTGAGCGATGGGCCGCGTCGCCTGTTACGGAGGTGACGGCAAGTCTTTGGGACTGAGGACTGTAACCTTCCGTTGTAGTTAGGTTGGCTACAGTAATTGGGTCATCGTTGTCTAGAAGAACGCTTCGAGGGCGTCGAAGTAGTTTGTGAGGATGGGGAGCGTACTTAGACGATTACGGGATTAGGGTGAGAGTCTGCGCGCTCGTAGTAGCGCTTGGCTAAGCCTTTGCAGAACTCTTTGATCGATTCCAATTCGAAATCTTTATGTAGGTCTACGTTGCGGACGTACCAGGGGTATCCGGATGCTATCCTGAGGAATTTATTTTGAACTCTCTGAAGGAGGTCTGTGTTAGTGTGTGCGAACACTACACTGGCGTAGGTCATGATGGCTGGCGTAGGATGCAAGTTTTGTACAATGTCAGCTTGTTGCGAAGTGACATTTTACTCCGCTTGCATATGAGTGGGTACAGCCTGTTCAAGATGAACATGGCTTTGTTTTTCACGTGTTTGATGTGAGGACGGAAAGAGAAACGCGAATCTAGGATGATGCCTAGCTATTTGACCTGGTTTTCCCAGGGGATCGGTTTATTTTGTAGCCGGATAGTAGAGACGGTTTCGTAACGTTTACACGGAAAGAGTACCGCTTCGCTCTTCTCCGGGTTGACCTCAAACCGCCACTTGCTAAACCAATCGCTTAGGGCGTCGGCCGCGAGTTGCAGCAGTCTTTCGGCTAGGATCCAAGCGGAGCGGTCCGTGGTGTAGAGCGCGGTGTCGTCGGCGTACATCGCGAGTTCTACCTTTAGAACGCGCGGAATATACTGGCACATTTTGAAATTAAATCATTCCTTCAACCACTAAACTGGAATATTATTTCTAAAGTTGAGCCATCCTCTAAATGTAAATATACAAATAAAACACTACAAGTACAACTTTATTTATTTTTTTTAGCTTCACGCTTTATTCCGCACATGGCAGGGAGAACTGCAGGGACCATGGGAACCTAGTGTTAAGACACTCCATTGCTTAGGCCCTGCTTTCTTCGTCCCCGCTTTCCGCCTTTTTGGAGGCATTGCGTTTTGAGTGGCGAAACTCCACGCCGCGCTTAGCCTAGTTTGCCAGAGCAAAGAAAATGGAAATAGAAAAATCTATCTTCTCCGACTGGGGATCGAACTCAGAAACCGTTGCGTTACAAGCAGACGTTGCGCCTCTGCGCCACTAGATTAATTAAAAACATAAATTACTTTGATATACTTTTTTTCTAACTTTTAATGTTTATTTAGAGGACCGTCGTGGCGCAGAGGCGCAACGTCTGCCTGTAACGCGACGGTTACTGGGTTCGATCCCCAGTCGGGGAAGATGGATTTTTCTATTTCCATTTTCTTCGCTCTGGCATCTAAGGCAAAGCGCGGCGTTGAGTTCCGCCACTCAACACGCAATGCCTCGAAAACGGCGGAAAGTGGGGACGGAGTAAGCAGGGACTAAGTAACGGAGTGTCTTAACACTAGGTTCATATGGTTCCTGCAGTTCCCTCTGCCTACCCTGCCATGTGCGGGATAAAGCGTGAAGCTAAAAAAAAAAAAAAATCAGTGACATCCCGTGCATAAAATATGGTATTAGGAAATGAAACAACAAAAGTTTTATAAACTTTTGTTTGACTTGCTTCGCAGTCTTGGCTGTAGTTCGCACTAATCAAATGCGACGTTGAGTTCTGACACTCAACTTACAATGTTTAAGTTTAATTTCAAATACAAATATGAATTCTGACGAAAAATATACTTAAAAATATAAACAAGTTCCCACTTGACTACTTGCTTTAAAAGCCAAAGATATCGGATGGTTAATGGAAGTAACATAGCAAGAGTCATGAAGTGTACACAAAAAAAGCTGCGGGTCGCTACTTATATAAGTAATAAGTATATTATAAAAAAATAATAATATACCGCTACAGTACTCTCTGGACTGAATATATTATTTGACATTACTTTTGTTGCGATTTGTTATTTTATCACTTAATTGTACTGTAATTTATCGATATTTTATTATTATTTGTATAAAGAAATAAGATATTGTTTCGAATGTCACTCGTTATTTGTCTATCAATTAATTTTAATATTTGTAATATCCGATGTTATAATAATTTATTTATTGTTATAATTGATTATATATATTATTATGGAATTTCATTTTAAATTTAAATTCAAAAATTACATTATAATAGTTTAGTTGGAAACATTAAATTGTATCGGAAGTGGTCAACTGTGTGGAGGTGTAAATGAACTAGTATAAATATTTGATCGACCATTCTTGGGAGGATCATTCTGAAGAGAACATTAAGCAGTCATGCTGTAGCTTTTGATATCTGAATTGTACTCAGAATTAATAAATGTAATTGAAGAAGGAACCTGGTTTGTTTCACTACACTTTCAAGAGAATAATAATATAGATAACATAAATGTCGGTTATATTCCCATATTATATTATGTAATTGTAGATCAACGGAAAGTACAATTTAGTTACCTTTAGATTTATTCCTTATTATTTTTAGCTCTACGTTACACGACCTTGCTAAAAAAAATATTGACTTGACTATACACAAAGCCCTCGGCTTTCTAGAAATGAATTTGTGATAGTTCTAGACAGTCTGAGATCTTTTAGTAAACTATAAAGAGATATCGCTGTTATACTTTTCGGTCCTTAGACGGTCCTTAGAATTTAAAGAAAATTCAGCATATTATAAGGGAAAAGGGAAATTTTCTGAAAATAGGATAAGGCCAGTAGTTGTTACTTTTACAACATTCGGGAAGAAGTTATCTGTTTTAAACAATAAACAACATTTGAAAGGAAAAGAAATTTACTTTAAGGAAAATTGTTACAAGAACAAGTAAACAATAGTAGAAATTAAGGAAAAATACCATACATACGCCAGGGTCGGATAGTAATCAAAGAATCAAATCCTGAAAATAGCAAATCAAGGGAGGAAAAAGAGAGAATTAGAGATCACTCCACCACATGAAAAAAGACAGGAGAAGAATTCATCATATAAAGAGTTCCAACCTTTTAAGAAAAACAAAGAGAAAGAGGGTAGAGGATATCTCTTTCAGAGCCCAATGACTCAGTATTTATTTAAAGATAACACGGAATTGAAAACATCAGATAATCTAGAAAAATAGCAAAGACGACCGGTGATTCCACTGAAGTTAATTGTAAAAGAAAAGAAAAGATAATATTTTGTTTCTAATCAACATATCATCTTCCCATAAGCGGCTGGTCACCAAGGGGAATGTAGACTTTTACCCTCCACACTATAAAAAAATCTACGTTGCCACATTTAATGTACGCTCATTCGATTCATCGTAAAGTAAGTAAGTAGTAAATACAATAAGTGTAAAATATTATTTAGTACTAACCCAATGTATTATGTGTATTTACTGTAATTCTTATATGCTAATTTTTTTTTAAGTGGAGGATTTTTTAATGGATCTGTTATTTACATGCATTCTATTATTGTGTAAAGTTTGTGTTCTTTTCTCACCATACATCCTCCTTCGTATACACAAAGGACGATGTATGGAGAATACTCTCCATCCAACGTGACATTGGTGAAGTGTATTGTGCTCAACTGGCACGCTCGGAACGCCATTACCGTAGAACAGAACAGAAAGTCATTCTTATTGCTGATTACTTCGATTCGTATAAGTCATATTTTAGGTCCCTTTGGATGTATGGGGTGAGGTGCGAGCGGAATACGTCAAGATCGAAGCAACGCCATCGAAGCGTGCGAGTCTCGTCGTCTATCGCTGCGTGGACGCACGCACACTGCTGTCAAGTTATAAATGATACACGCTGATAGGTTGACAGAAAAGGACAGAAGCGTTTATTTAATAAGAACATTAATGTCACAGTAATAACAGAAAACAATTGTAGATGGCGCTACTAGTTACATTTTGTTACACTCTTAACACCCCCACTTAACAAAATAATAGGAGCATACATTTACAATTAAATACTTATCAATACCAGTAAACATCCAATAGCATATTTTGTAACAAACCAAACACAAAAATTGTTTTCTATCAAATAAACCAAACATTTCTAAAAACTTATAATGTTTTAATTTACATAAACCCTTAGTTAGAAGATCTGCAGGCATCTCTGCGGTAGGTAAGTATTTAATGTTTATAATTTTACTAGCAATTTTCTCTCTACAAAAATGATACCGCACATCTAAATGCTTAGATCTTTTATGATGAATAGGATTGGCTGTCAGCTTATGAGCTGACTGATTATCATTATAAATTGATATAGGATAAGTCTCACTATTTATTTCAAATAACAAATTTTGCAAATATATTGCTTCTTTGCAACTTTCAGAAATACCCATATATTCAGCTTCAGTACTAGACAACGCCACTGTGTTTTGTTTCTTGATTTCCCAAGAGATTGCACAATTTGACAGCCTAAAAAATATCCAGTATATATAGGATTTAGTTTTCTTTAAATATTTTAGCACTCTCTTAGCATAAATCCAATGTTCCTCACCAAGTTATAGTACCATTCTTTTTACCTACAACCACTCTCATTCCCAAACAATTATGAATACATCCTAAATCTTTTATTTTAAATTTCGATGACAAATTTTCTTTTAAAACAATGGTTTCTTATTCATTATTTGAAAATACAAAGAAATCATCAACATAAAGTGCAATAATTATCATTACATTCTTATCTATTTTAGTAAACAAACATGGCTCAAGTTTAGATTTTTTATAACCCAAAGATTGTAACAGTTCATCAACACTTTGATACCTATACTTGTTTACATTACCATTACTATCATCAAAACCTGGCGGTTTCATCATATACACGCTTTAATTTAAAAAATCATTCAAAAAAACAGTACAAATATCTAGATGACATATATCTAAATTAAGTTGAATTGCCAATGCAAACAACAATCTCAAAGTGGAGTGTCTGACAACAGGTGAGAAACATTCATCAAAATCAATGCCTGACCTTTGGGTGAAGCCCTTAGCAACTAATCTGGCTCTATACCTGACTTTGTTATTGACATCAAATTTTCGTTTAAAAACCCATTTACATTGTACAATTGTTGCATTAGGTGGAACATCAACCACTTCCCAGGCATCATTCTCCTCAAATGATTGAAGTTCACTTTGCATGGCTAATTTCCACTGTTCACTTTCAGGTGCACTTAAGACTTCATCTATTGATAACTCACTGGCACTTATATCACTGTTTCGACTGTCACACACATAACTAGCACTGTACCAATCAGGTGGCTTACGAGTACGCTTAGAACGCTTCTCCACTGGGATCTCGGCAGGGAATCTTAGTTGAAACTCTTGATGTGGGACGGTTTCCCCTGTATCATCATTTCTTCCTTGGAATCCTTGAAGTCCTCTTCGTCAGTACCAGAATCTTCACATTCCAAAGTTTTTATGTTCTTCATGTCCCCCACTTCTTGGGTACATTCTTCTCTTTCCATTTTCATAGGAAAGGTATCATCAGTGCCTTCCTTACTAATGTCAAAGTGTATTACATCTTGCTTCTGTTCAACCCCCTCCTCAATCACAACAATATCTCTCGCAATGATTATTTTGTTATGGTTGGGATTGTACACTCGATATCCTTTTACATTGTTTGAGTACCCGACAAGAATACATTGAGTTCCTTTTTTGTCCAATTTCAATAGCTTTTCTTTAGGTATGTGTACCATGACCTTACTTCCAAATATACGAAGAATACTGACATCGGGTTTAGCTCCGGTCCAGATTTCAATAGGTGTTTTGTTATTCAGTCCTGATGCGATTGACCTGTTTCGCAGATAAACAGCAGTATTGACTGCTTCTGCCCAGAAACGCTTAGGTAATCCTGCATCGAATAACAAGCATCTCGCTTTTTCTATCACTGTACGGTTAAATCGTTCGCACAAACCATTGTTCCGGTGTGTATGGACAAGTCTTTTGGTGTACAATTTCAGCACATTCCAAGAATTTATCAAATTCCTTATTGCAGAATTCTGTACCATTGTCCTCAACACTTTCAGTTTTCTCCCTGTCTGATTTTACACTAATGTCTTAAAAGCCTTAAACTGTGAGAATACTTCATCTTTTGTTTTCAAAAAAATATACAAAAGCCATCCGACTGAAGTCATCCACAATTAACAGGAAATATTTCTTCCCTCCAATGGATCTGGTTTCCATCGGCCCACAAACATCTGCGTGTACAACCTCGAGAACTTCCTTGCCTCTGTTACCAACATGACTAAATGGCAACCTGGCCTGCTTCCCCTCACAGCACACTATGCAGTTAGCCTTACTGACCTGGGCCTTGTCTGAGTATGACATTCCGTTTACAGCACCATCTCTCATCAAATTGAGATATTTACTGTTTAGGTGTCCAAATCTTCTACGCTTCCGGATACTGAATTCAACAAACAATGTACTTGTTTAATTCTCAATTTATAAACTCCTCCGACTAAATCAGCTGTAGCGACTAGTTCATTATTTTGGTTATAAATATAACAGTGCTTTTCGTCAAATGTTACATTGTTTCCTTTGCTAATTAACTTGCTGATTGATAACAAGTTTGTAGCCAAATTTGGTACATATAACACTCCCTTCACAATGTTTTCGTGTTCAGTTTTTCCAACTACTGTAGTTATTTGCACATCTCCACAGCTTTCAACAGGATTTTTTTGTTTTATCGGCTATGATAATCTCTTGCACTTGGTGTTGATTTGTCGTGTACAACAACCAGTCCCTTTTTGATGTTAAATGACAGCTGGCTCCGCTATCAACATACCAATCGGTTTGGTTGAAGTTACCGCAAAGAAATACAGCACTGAATGTATTCGATTCGTTGCCTTTTGGAGTATTTTTACATTTATTCATAAAATGCCCAAACTGTTTACACTTATAACATATGACATTAGATTTGATGTTTTGTGATGACGTTTGTCTATGCGCGCGCGATTGGTTTTTGCTTTTGTATTGCCAACCTTTCGTCGCAAATGCATTCTGTGTAGAACTTGTACCAACTTCACTGCCGTCCTTCATATCCAACAACTTCGATTTAATGGCGTCGGCCGTCAACTCAATACCTGAATGCTCTACTGCCATGATCATCGGTTAAAATTTTTCAGGCAATCCTGCTAGTAATAAAGAGCCGACCCACTCATCACTAATCTTAAAACCTGCGTTATTTAATCGCTGACTTGTTTCTAATAGCGAAGTCACATATTGAGACATACTTTCACAGTTTTCTCGACGGATAGATATGAGGTTCCGAAGTAATCCGATGCGCCGTGTGTAGCCATTATCATCAAATAACTTCTTTAATTTCTGCCATAGCCCCATTGCACTTGATTCACTTTTTATATGCACGAGTAAACTGGGATCTATAGTTAAAACTATCTTGGCTTTTGCTTTCGCGTCGTTTGCATCGCCGCCGGTTTTAATGCACTGTTGCATGCCTTCCAACACAAGAAAGTTCTCCACAGCAAACGCCCAATCTTCATAATTTTCTCTGCCTTGCAATCTTATCAATACTTGCAATAAGATTCGATGATATTTTTGCACTATATTTCTACCAAAACTGTTAAAACACTGGGCCCATAACCTATAAATGATACACGCTGATAGGTTGACAGAAAAGGGCAGAAGCGTTTATTCAATAAGAACATTAATGCCACAGTAATAACTGAAAACAATTATAGATGGCGCTACAAGTTACATTTTGTTACACTCTTAACCCAAGTACAGTCGAAAAGAAGTGTTTCTTTGTTTTAAATTGCTTTCTTATTTGTTTACTTTTAGTTATTTGTCAATTTTTTTTGAGAAAATACAATGATTTGAATACAAGACAGTCGAAAAGTTCAATACAATACGCGTTGTAGATTTTTTAATGAAATAATCAATCTGAAGGCCTGAGGAATGTAGAGCAGGAAGGTGATAGCGATAGGCCTATAGTTTGCCGGATTCGAGTTGTCACCTTTCTTCGGGATCGGATGGATCAGAGCGCTCTTCCACGAGTTCGGGACTACGCCGATTGAATAGGAAAGCCGAAATAGACGCGTTAGTGCCGGTGTCAACTCAGGAGCGCAAGAACGGAGCTCTAAAGGAGAAATGCCATCAGGTCCACTCGACTTGTGGATGTCCAAAGAAGAGAGGGCTCGCCGAACAGCCTTTTGACTGTACTTAATATCCGGCATTGAGCTCAGACATCTCGGGATTGTTGGCGGTGTCTTGCCTTGGTCATCAAGAGTCGAGTTGGCCGTATGGAGGAGGATGTCATTCTCTGTGCGTAACGGCGGAAACGAGGGCCGGCTGAAGTTGCCAAGTGTTGCCTTAGAGAGCGCCCAGAACTGACGTGTTCCAGACAGGCAGCCCACAAGCTTCTCACCGATTTTCGCGACCTGGGTACGCTCATCACGAGTACAAGTGACAACAACAAATTTGTTTGTTCCGTTAAACTTATTGACGTGACGTCTTAAATTAGGTTGCGGCTCGGAGTCACATATGAAAAAGGTAACGTAACGATGTGTCAACTGTCACCGAACTATGATCGGTCCGCCGCGCGTATCACTTGACACATGTACAATGTTTTAGTAAACAAAATATATTTTCTATAGTTAAAATTTGTGCAATTTATATAATAATTATTAATCATATCAATAAATATTCTACCGAGAAAAAGACGTTGTCACGTAAAATTTTCGCTCGTAAAACCCACTTTACAGGCAACCATTTTTTTTTAGTACCTGGTATATTTTGGTTTTTTTAACAAACAAAGTGATTAAAACCTTATGGATATACATTAGTATTACAGTTATTTATCAGTTATTTTACATATAATAGTGACAATAACAGTGTAATCGTTTAAAAACAAATTATAAAGTCAGTTTTTATTCAAACCTATGTGGCGTAATAAAACGTTTGTTCGATACGCGTAAGCGACGCTCTTTGCACGGCGCTTAAGACCTTCTTATCGCGACATATTGAAGCAGCGAATCTTTATCGTTAGCAGCGACGTAAGCGCTTGGAATTATAACATACTTTACCGTAAGAAACAATAACATCGCTGCAGCGTTTTTATAACTCAACACTCAACGCAACGTACTTATTTGGTTTACCTTATTCGCAACTACTAAATATTAAAAGCTTAACTATGGCATCAAACGATTGCGCGGGCTGCAAGAAAGCTTTGGATGGTTCTGATTTTATGGAATGCTTTCGATGTATGGATAAATATCACTATGCATGCTTGAACTATACACTAAAACAATTTACCAGCCTTTCGAATACAGTTAAAGCAAACTGGGTCTGTCCTTCTTGTCGATGTTATGAACCTAAAAGTGGCGATAACTTAAATACGCCTGTGCACTCTGTTACATCCATACCAAAGTCAGCTTTAGAGTGAAAATATTACGCAACGTTCGAAATCATCACGAAATACGACACGTTGTACATGTGTGTCACCACAAAGCATCAGGGAGATCATACGAGAAGAATAACGTGATGCTTTAAAGTACCAGCTCGTGAAAATTAAAACATAAATTGGGGTCTTCGAACAGTCCCTTACGTATTTAAGTGCAGAATACGATAAACTCAAAAAAGAATGTGACCTTCGCAATAACTATATCACTAGAATTCAGAAGGACAATGACTTATTGCGAACTTCCACTAACGAATTTTTGGTTCGTTTGCGTTAAATAGAACAACAATCTCGTTCCAGTAACATTGAGATTAACTGCGTGCCTGAATATAAAACGGAAAAACTGGTAAACTTAGTACAACATTTAGGAAAAATAGTAAAATGCCCTGTTAGAGATGAAGACATCCATTATTGCTCAAGAATCGCTAAATTAAACACCAACAACCCCCGCCTACGATCCATTTTAGTACGTTTCAGCAGTCCCCGACTTAGAGATACATTTTTAGCCGCTTGTATTAGCTTTAATAAAGCTAATCCTAAGGACAGGCTAAGCACTAGTCATCTTGGTATTGCCGATGAGAAGAGAAGTTGTATATTTATGTTGTGGAAAATCTCACGCCGGAAAATAAAGCTCTACGAGTACACGCAGCGGCACGAATTAAGGCAAAAGATCTTAATTATAAATTCGTCTAGGTCCGTGATGGTAAAATCTTCTTGAGAAAATCTGAAGATAGTAAATTTATACTCGTTAAAGATAGTTAGTTCTAGACAGTCTTAAGTAATTTATAAATATAAATAGATGTGTTTGTAAAACAGCATTAAATTCAGTAGTCTTAACTTATACTATCAAAATGTTAGAGGCTTAAGGACAAAAACGATAGAAGTGTTCAGTAATATAGCTTGTAGTAATTATGACATTATAATCTTGAGTGAAACATAGTTGAACTGCAGTGTCTTCGATTCGGAACTATTTGACGGTCGTTATACTGTATATAGAAGAGATTGCGAATCCGGTAGCTTTCATCACAAAAAAATGGTGGTGATATATAGATCGCGGTAAATAAAAGTATTAAATCTTATCGAATGGACAGCTTTGAATGTAAATGTGAAGGTATATGGGTATGTGTGGAGTTATCCAAAATTGAAGGGAAGCCGGAACTTTTATTAATCTGTGGCGTGTATTTACCTCCTCCTATACAAAAACACATTTTGGAACATTTCTTAGCTAACGCAAACCGTGTGTTCGATACATGTTATATTAAAAATAAACTCTTAGTTTAGTCCTATTACTCTTAGAGACTTTAACTTTGAAAATATAATGTGGGAAAATTTACAGCCCGCTTATAGCAAAAGTTTATTTAGCCAAGTGATATCTGACTTCATGACACTTAATTCACTTAAACAGCACAATGACATATTCAATTACTATAAGAGGATTTTAGATCTTGTTTTTACTAATTGCGATATTTCAAGGGTTCAAGAAAGTAAGGATCCTCTAAGTATAATCGATAAATTCCATCTCCCTCTACAATTTTCATTAGACATTACTTATGAAAAATGTTTGCAGTTTAATAATATATCTAGGTTTTGTTTCTCTAAAGCTGATTCAATAGTATTATTTTAGAACTGAAAAGTATTTCTTGGGATTTACTATTTGTAGATTGCACAACAGCCGATGAGATGCTTTCAATTTTTTATTATCAACTCAGAAAACTCATAGCTAAATTTGTACCTCTTTCCAAGCCACGCAACCATAAATATCCAGTATGGTTTTCGAAAAACTTTATCAATTTATTTCGTGAAAAATATAAAATCAGATTAAAACTCATAAAATTTAATGAAAATCCAGCTGATGTTTTGTCCTTTGAACTCCTAAAGAAAAGATGTGAACATATCCAAAAAATCTCTTACCTTGTTTATATATCCAAGCTCGAAGACACGTTACAAAGTAATCCTAAGTTGGTTTGGTCTTTTTTTAAGAAAAAAAAACAAAAAAAGAGTTCATATAAGAGCGAAATGATTCTCGATACAAAAACTGTGACTCATGGCAATGATATATGTGATCTGTTCGCGAACCACTTTTGTTCGGTCTACAATAAAATTATTTCTAACCACAACGAACCTGACAAGCAGTGCACTGCGCCCACTAGTTTCCTTAGTAATATAACCTTCACAAAAAGAGATACTTTGAATGTGTTAAAAAGAATGGACCCAAACAAGGGTGCAGGTGAGGATGGTATACCGTCTTTATTTGCAGTTTAATGTGCGACAGCAATCTCTCTCCCTCTCACATTAATTTTTAATGCATCTCTTGCCACTGGGTCTTTTCCATCTTTATGGAAGAATTCGTTAATCATCCCAATATTTAAGAGCGGTAGAGTGGAGTTAGTAAAGAATTACAGACCTATTTCCATCCTCCCTGTTTTCACTAGTAAACAACTTATATCCCCACATCAACATGGATTTATAAAAGCCAGATCTACTTGCACTAATTACCTTAGTAATATAACCTTCACAAAAAGAGATACTTTGAATGTGTTAAAAAGAATGGACCCAAACAAGGGTGCAGGTGAGGATGGTATACCGTCTTTATTTGCAGTTTAATGTGCGACAGCAATCTCTCTCCCTCTCACATTAATTTTTAATGCATCTCTTGCCACTGGGTCTTTTCCATCTTTATGGAAGAATTCGTTAATCATCCCAATATTTAACAGCGGTAGAGTGTAGTTAGTAAAGAATTACAGACCTATTTCCATCCTCCCTGTTTTCACTAGTAAACAACTTATATCCCCACATCAACATGGATTTATAAAAGCCAGATCTACTTGCACTAATCTTGTCGCATTGGTGGAGAAACTCTCTGCTGCTTTGGATTTGAGGCAGACCGTCGATATCATATATACTGATTTCAGTAAGGCTTTTGATAAGGTGCAGCACCAAATCTTACTTCATAAACTGGCTATGTATGGTTTTACTGACCAACTGCTGAGTGGTTTAACTTATATCCCCACATCAACATGGATTTATAAAAGCCAGATCTACTTGCACTAATTACCTTAGTAATATAACCTTCACAAAAAGAGATACTTTGAATGTGTTAAAAAGAATGGACCCAAACAAGGGTGCAGGTGAGGATGGTATACCGTCTTTATTTGCAGTTTAATGTGCGACAGCAATCTCTCTCCCTCTCACATTAATTTTTAATGCATCTCTTGCCACTGGGTCTTTTCCATCTTTATGGAAGAATTCGTTAATCATCCCAATATTTAACAGCGGTAGAGTGTAGTTAGTAAAGAATTACAGACCTATTTCCATCCTCCCTGTTTTCACTAGTAAACAACTTATATCCCCACATCAACATGGATTTATAAAAGCCAGATCTACTTGCACTAATCTTGTCGCATTGGTGGAGAAACTCTCTGCTGCTTTGGATTTGAGGCAGACCGTCGATATCATATATACTGATTTCAGTAAGGCTTTTGATAAGGTGCAGCACCAAATCTTACTTCATAAACTGGCTATGTATGGTTTTACTGACCAACTGCTGAGTGGTTTAAATCCTACCTTTATAATAGAACATCGGTTGTGGTAGTCAACGGTTACAAATCTGCTCCATTTACGTCTCCTTCCGGAGTCCCCCGAGGTTCTATATTGGGCCCTGTACTCTTTAATCTTTTTATTAATGATCTGTTTAGTTTTGAATATTCCGATTACTATTTATACGCTGATGACTTAAAAGTATCTACATGCATCCAGAATGACAATGACATATTACTTTTGCAAAGTGATTTAAACCGTCTAGCCTCATGGTGCACTAACAATGGTATGGTACTAAATACTGATAAATGTAATTTCATCCGTTTCACGAGAAGTCGAAGTAAATCTCAGGGCTCATATTATTTAAATAACATACCATTGTGTGAAGTTAGGCGAGATCTTGGAGTAGTACTTGATTCAAAGTTACACTTTGACAAGCACATAGATAATGTTTGCAAAAAAGCACTTAGAACTCTTGGATTTCTTTTGCGTAATTGTAAGGAATTCAAGAAACCAGAACCAAAAATATGCTTATATAACGCACTAGTTCGTAGCATTCTTGAATACTGCAGCGTTGTTTGGAATCCACATTATAATATATATAAAGAAAGGTTAGAACCTATTCAAAAGCGGTTTTTATGGCACATTTCGTATCATTGTCGAGTCGATAAATCTATTCGTAGTTATGAGGATCAATTGAAACACTTTAAAATGCAATCTCTATCAGATCGAAGACATATGCTTGACAACCTTTTTCTATTTAAACTTGTGAGAGGTGTATTTGACTCCGTATGGTTATTGACCCAAATCGACTTTGCGATACCATCAAGACTACCTAGATCAAAGAATGTTTCATTATTTCATGAAAAACTTTGTAAAACCAACCTGGGTCAAAATGCGCCACTTAATAGAATGATACGATCTCACAAAACATTATGCTCAAAATATCAATGATATTGATATTTTTTCTGATTCTCTTTATAAATTTAAGAAAACCATAAAACTTAATTTTCTTTATTCTTCTACAAATGGTTAATTAATTATTGTAATAACTAAAAAACACATTCTTATATTTTTGTTTGTGTACATATATTAACTTTTATTTAATATTTTTTTTTTGTCACTAAACTATCAGTACTAAGTGTAATGTTGTTGTCTTATTAGAATGCAGCGTTGCTTATAATTAGAGTATCATTAAGTCTAGATCTTCTTTTGTTTATTAGCATGTACAGTTGTAAGAATGTATGCTCTGTTAGCGACCTATGTAATAAATAAATAAAAAATAAAATAAAAATAAATAAAGACCTCTGGCGATTTGCCGCTTAAAGTACCTAGAGGCTCGGTTATACTTCCCTTTTGAGGTTTTCACCTTCGGATCCGCAGTAGCCAGCCTCAGCCCACACTTGATATGCCTTACGCTTTTCAGTAGCAGCTTGTTTGCAAGACATACCAAACCACGGCTGTGACTTGCCACCAAGCGGCACCACAGAGCTAGGAACATAAAGCTCCATACCCTGTAAAACCAACTCGGCAACAGCCGAAGCACAGGTACTCGGATCATCAGAAGAGAAGCAAATCGGCCCCCAGGGATAGGATGAGTAAAAAGCACGCATCCCGTCCCAATCTGCTGACTTATAGTGCCAGACGCGACGAGTCGCTGGTGTTCTGCGATTGTTGCGCTTAATAGGCACCTCACTCCGCACTAGGCAGTGATTGGAAGATCCCAGAGGGGCATCGACCACAACCCGATACTGTTCAGGATGTGAAGTCAGCAGAAGGTCCAGTAAGGAGGCATTATGGCTATCCACGTCTGGAAGACGCGTGGGTGAATCAACCAGTTGGGACATTCCATTAGCCACAGCAAGGTACAGCAGCAAATACAGCCCTCCCCGCGTGGTCAGTGGTGCGTGATCCAAGCCAATCGGAATTGTGGGCATTAAAATCGCCAAGTATCACGATTTCACCATGTAAATAAACTATATGTAGTGATGAAATAATTTATTTTAATAAGGATCATTAAGCGTGAGTAAAATAAACGCGTTTAAAAGAAGTTAAAAAAGTCAAGATTTTTTAATTAAATTAATGGTTGTTGTGCCTCACTCGACGAAGATAGGTATAGTGTGTCGCTGACTTTTTTATAGATATTTATAAGCTACAATTAATTAAAACATTTTACGGTTCTATCTTTTATAATTTGGGCAGCGTACTCGTACGCAAAATAAGTAACATTTCTTTTTGATTTTTACAGCTTTTTCCCGAAAAACCCAAATATGTCACGGAACCCTATTTTTTCCAAAATAAAATGTAGCCCATGTAACTCGTGGATAACGTAGCTTAAAAATGGTGAATTTTTTTTAAAATCGGTCCAATAGTTTTTGAGCCTATTCATTAAAATCAAACAAATTTTACCTCTTTATAATGCTCGTATAGATATCTTTCAGAATCCACAAGAACCAGAACCATGGGAAAGTTTATAAGAGACTTTACCCAGGATTGCAATATTTGTGATCAGTTGGAGAAAGAGACCTTACAATCTGTTGGTGATGAAGATTGTTTGTATTTAAATGTGTACACACCAAACTTTCCAAAAGCCGAGGAACTATTACTTACTTTCTGTTATGGTATTTTTACATGGCGGTGGATTTGTATTTGGAAGTGGAACATATGATACTAAAAATTAACCTGATTATGTTATTGAAAAAAATGTTGTAATAGTTTGTATAAATTATAGATTGGGTATTCTTGGATTTCTATCACTGCATTCCAAAGAAGCTTCAGATAATATGGGCTTAAAGAATCAAATCCAAGCATTGAAATGGGTGCAACAGAATATAAGGAATTTCAATGGAGTTCCTAACAAAGTTACTATTTTTGGGATCAGTGCGGGGGGATCTTCTGTAGTATACCTTTTAATCTCACCAATGGCTAAAGGACAATTTCATAAGGTAATCGCCTAGTCTGGTTCTTCATTATTTCATTGGGCACAAAACAATAAAATTAGTGAATTAGCATCGAAGATAGCATTAATTAAAAAAATGTAATAGATCATAAAAAGGATTTACTCAAGTATTTAAAAAATCTACCTTATGAAGACCATCATAGCAACATATAATAATATTAGGTATATATTATATTTATAGCATCATCATCATTATTTGTAACATCATATAATAATATTATTATTATGTTATATTTTGGTTTTGTTTCCTGTATTGAAAAAGAAGGTGATTGGGAACCCTTTATTACCAAGACAAGCTATGATAAGCTTTTGAAGTAATTGCACAGAAAGTTCCTTTATGTTTCGATTTTCCTTTATGTTATATTCCTTTATGTTGCTCACGCGAAGAACTTTTAGTAGTTTTAATGGCCTCGACAGCTATCAACCAGTTGGTAAGAGAGAAAGATTTAATATTAATTCTGCCCTATGAAATTGATGATACACACAAAAATGATATAGAAACTAAATAAAAAATAATGTATTTAGAAGGTGCAAATATTTATGGAGAAGAGGATGAATTTGCTGTTAACTTCTATAGTGATGTAGATTTTATTGGAGGGATTTATGTTTCAACTTTATTAATTGCAAAAAACAACTCACCAGTATATTTTTATTAATTTTATATGATAGAGGATTGTATTATTTTAAAAAGAAGCTGAATATTGACAGGAAAGGTGCTTGTCATGGTGATGATGGTGGATACCTTGTAAAATCTTTTTTTTTAAAAACTACAATCTTTCGGACGTAACTTTGCTAAATTTGGGTAAGCATTCAAAAGAAAAAAACATTTGTAAAATCTAAAATACACTTAAATGAAATTAAATATTTACAGGGAACTTTATTTTTTAATATTTTAATGTTTAAATATTGTAATATGAATAACACTTAAATCATATTTTAAAAGAAACTAATTTATTGTACAATGTTTCTTTTTTTAAATATATTTTAATGATTTATAAATATAAAATGTATATCAAATCATTTTAGGTATTTATCATAAATTTTTTTAAACACTGCCATCTGCTTTGGACGAAAATTATATTTTATACTGAAATCTTGATTAATACTCAGATATGCAGGTGTTTCGTTTGTATATTTGGGCCATTCCACACCCAGCCCAACATCTGGAGTGCTAAAACAAAAAAAATATTTAATAATGTGTAATATAATATATAAAGTCAACTGTTATGTTTTTGAATACTCTAAATTGTAAATATTTTTAGCAATTCGGCTGGTTCGAGTAATTTTAATAGTTAAATGTTTTTTTTTTTATAAAATGTAATAATTGTGTATTTCATGTTCAAAAATATATTTGTCTAAATATTAATGATTAGTAGTTTTTATTTTTCCTATATACTCTTATACAAAATATAAAAATGCAAAAAAAAAATAGTTATATGCATCAGTTTTAAATATTTTAATTTGAAAATGAAATGAAATTGAAAGTAAAATCACTGAAGACGCGCAGTTAGCTTTATTTTTTATGATAATTTAGTAATTTAAACTAATCTAATAAATAAATGACAAGATTAATACGAAATATATTTTGTCTTGATTCAATAATAAACATTAAGTGTGTAATCAAATTCCCAATTAAATTTTAATAACATCACTTGAAATAATTTGTACAGTGTGATACTTTGAGAGTGGACATTGTTCGCGATCTTATATAAAAATTTTTAAAATCTCCAACTATTTTATTTTTGTTCGCAAGTTTACACGTATAATATGTATTATAAAAGTTATTTAGGAATAAAGTAACATTGAAAAGCACAAATACCTACTAAGAATCCTGAGATAACTGAGCTTCGAAACGTTATAAAAACACTTATATATTTTAAAATCATTTTCTTACCTTGTTTTAGCAAAATTGGTCAAAATTAGACAATTTTTGTTTCGAATTTCTTTATCTTTTTCTCCAGAGAATTGTGAAATTGGGTG
Organism: Dione vanillae; assembly: GCA_037178615.1. NCBI lineage: Eukaryota > Metazoa > Arthropoda > Insecta > Lepidoptera > Nymphalidae > Dione > Dione vanillae. Next base: position 597,132 of record JAZFAU010000134.1, on the reverse strand, counting down.
CTTGAAAATATAAGTAAAATCGTCTGCATGACATGCACCTTCTCCCTTCAAGCCGAAGACGTTTTTAAAAAAGTTGATGTTGCCATCATAACTAAACTCATAAAAATATACCGGTACTCCTTGACTTGCTATTAATTGCCCACTCAACCAAACCCCAGCGATAAAATCTAAGTCGCTATAGAAATTTACAGCCAACCTATCCTTGTCGTCATCTGGCTTAATATTTTCCGCACAAGCTATTAATATACTGGTGTCAAAATAATTTTTATCATTTTCATCAAAGGAGAAGGGAAAGAGATCAGTAAAATTTTTGTTCTTCGTTAGATCTGATACTGATTGTGGCTTGATAATATCCGCGTGGTAGCCCTCATTGTTGCAAAATCCTAGTATTACAGGTACTTTAGTAAATTTTCCTTGTATAAGCAATTTATATGGACAGTCTGTTATGAACGCTTCACCATTTCCAAAATCTTTTTCGATTGTGGGTACGAATCCAAAGAACATTCTGTTAGTAACATCTAGAATGGATTTATAACCAGCTTCCATTAATTCGGACGTGGTACATTTTAGTAAATATTCATATATCTCACGATTGTTCTCAGTAGATCCACCGTATCCCAAATTTTCTAGAAGCTTAAGAACTACTTTTCTTGGTTCATAGTTTATCGCCCAGTGATTGAGACAAGATCCCGACTGAACTATTGCTTTATGGAACAATCCTTGAGATAATGGTGACAAAAGGAGATACTCCACTGAGGCACCTCCGGCGCTGTGACCAAATATTGTTACGTTATCACGATTTCCACCAAACTTTTCTATATTTTCCTGCACCCATTTAAGAACAAAAATTTGATCTTTTTAAACCCATATTTCCAGTGACCTCGGGTATACCGAGTGACAAGAAACCAAAAATTCCTAGTCTGTAATTGCATGTTACAACAATTACATCGTTGTCAATTAAATAATCTGGTCCCATTTCTTCTTTTATGATACCTTTTCCAAGTACGAAGCCACCCAAATGGAAGTATACCATTACTGGCAATAGCTTAGAGTTAGATTCTGTTAATTTCGGAGTAAAGACGTTTAGATAGAGGCAATCCTCGGTGCCTACTGGGACCCTTTTTTCTACATCTATTTGAACAGAAATATTGTCTATCGGAGTCGTGGCATCTCTTTCGCCAATCCAAGGTTCGAGAGGCTGAGGACTCTGAAAACGGCCGAAATAAGAATTATATTATAGTAATTGCAGATTATCCCTCCAAAAATGGTTATATCAAAAAACTGAGACAATGTCAGATGTATATCATATCAGACTATACTATAATTTTGTACGTAAATATATAAAATAGTTTGAACAATTTAATAACAATGTACAACAAACGGTAGTAGAAGTTGTAACCATTAATATTTATTCATTACCTATTGTTCCCAATATCAAATTACCTCCACAATAGGTATGCCATTGAGTCAACCTTTCTCACCCATAATTTCTATTAATTATATTAAAAATTTATACTTACTTTGAATCTTAGCTCTCCAACCGGTGGTTTAGCGTAAGGTACGCCTAAGAACTCATAGTAAGTGGTCCCATTGTCAGTAACTGCCTTACCTCCTTTTATCTTCCCTTGATTTATTGTTACAGTAGCCATTTCTAATAAGTATTAACGTTGATAAACGATTACTTCACTGAAAGACTGGAAAATTATAAGTAAATAAATTGAATTAATTACATATAAATTAAAGTAAAAAGATAAGATATCTATAATGTATTAAAATACATGTTTCTTCATAGATATAGTCTAATAGATAAGTCTAGACTATAAATGAGCTGTAGCACCTAGTTGCTTGTAATGGTCTGACACATCCTACGTCAGATGCTGCCAGAGAACCGCTACAAATACTTATATAATAAAATTGTTTATATTCTATAGTATGCACTTTTCCGGGCGTATAGAGAGCCATAGCAATAAGTGTAACTTTTTTTTAAAAGAAAAGTTGCTTCTATATATTACAAATTATTAATGTCAGTTTAATGGACTCTGTATGAGAACACGGAATCGAATCTACCGCTCCGAATTTTGTTCCTATGTACTTATTTCTTTAAATATTTTTTATTTAAAATATTTACTGTTTTTCTATCTTTAAAAAATAAATGTTATACGTGCAATGCAAGTGTTTTGTCACTCAGAAAAGTCTTTAATGCAGGGCTTTAATAGTTAGATTTATGCTGCTACGAGAATTTTTATATAAGAACTGTATCGGTTTATGTGGTCGCGTAATACCTACCTTAGAAAATCCTTATCACACGACGTAAAACAAATTAAATTGATGACCTTTTTAAATATATTACAATAAAAATCCTTGTAGTAATTGTCAATCTCATTATTACATTTTTATACATTCGTATTTTTTATAACTATTAAGTACCTATTTTGTTCTTTGTACATGGTGAAACAGTTATCTACGGATTTTGTACCAAAATGTAAGGGGACGAAAAAATAATACTTATCTTGCTATTCTTAAGACTGATTTCGATTTTATAGTTTTTGTTAAAGTTGGACTCCATAATAGTATATATTTTAGTGAAATTACTGACTGACCGAAAGATGCGAAAGTTTTTAATCAGACAGCTGAGGAGTATTAATTTCATATATCTTGGGTAACCAAGTAAGAAGATCTTTGGATAAATATTATACTAGACAATAGATTCAACAACAGTCTATATAGTCGCAGTTCACATTCGGCTACCTTTAAAATTTGAAGTGCACGAAACCTATGTAAACAATATAGAACGGATAATTAGTAAACAATCCTGTACTATTCTGAGTTAATATAAAAAAAGATTATAAAATAGATACCCGTAACATCAAAATTCAAATCCTCAAAGTTGAAAATAACATAACTAATGACCTGATTTTTTTTTATTACAAGCCATTATTACACCAAAAATTTCTGCGTTTACCAATAGAGCTGACATTTGTTCGTATAACTTTTTTAGTATATATTAGTGATGTAACGAATATTCGCATTCGCATTAACATTCACGAATATTCGCCTATTTTTACACATTTGTATTCACATCCGCATTCGTAAAAATTATTGCGAATGTTTTGCGAATAATGCATATCAGAAAAATAATCAATCAGATATGTTTGACGATGGCAATACGTTATTAAAATCGAAATTACATTTTTTTTGATACCAAAACATACAATTATCAGTTTTCAGTATATCTCATGAAACAATTTTTTTATGCAACCTAAGCAAGCAAAAATAAATTCTCTCTCTCTTCATAAAAAGTTTTATCAATTATTATTTGATTTTCAATGTTACAAGTCACCTACTAAGTATGTTTGATTGATCATAACTTTATTCGAATAAAGATTATGATCAATCAATCATAATTAGCGCCAAATTTAAAAGAATTACATTCGCATTCGCATTTACGAATATCGCAATAATAGATAGCGTTGTGCGTTATTCTTGACTCGGCCACTGTTTATATTTAGAAAATCCTTGGACGAAGAAGAATTTCAACAAATATGGAAGAAATCTCGTGCTTTCCCCGTGTTTAATAACAAAAGGGGAACATCAAAGTACTATTACGTTTAAATAATGCATTATTTTATTTACACTTATGTTTATTGAGCTTGTTAGCAAGAAGACTGGGTCACAAACATTTTATTACCTATTCAATTACCCACTTGATTTATCTTTATACATAAAAATTAATTTTTTTTATTTCGACATACAAATCAATTAAATAATTATAATAAAGTTAATTTTCGCACACAAATCATGAAATCACTTCTGCAAATTCTTCTCAGTCCAGTTACTCTAAATTTAATACTAATTATATTATTAAATTTAGAGCAACTGGGCCGAAAATGTGGAATTTTAGAATAAAAATTAATCTCGCACATGGCATCATGGGCAGAGAGATACGCTGGAACTATAGGATCCTGGTGTTAAGTAATCTCAACGTCGCGCTTTGTCTAGTTGCCAGAGCGCAGAAAATGGAAATGTAAAAATCTATCTCCTCCGAGTGGAATCGAACTCACAAACCGTCGCCTTTATAAGCAGACGTTACGCCTCTGCACCACGATGATGCCTATTCATCTGAAGTTATGAAAGGCTTTTATATGTATTGTTTAGCTGTTTGTCTCAACGACATGTTTGGAAAACGAAAGAAAGACGAATGATGTGGAGATGCGATCTTTTCGGAGGATATACGAAGTTAGCTTAGCTGGTCGAATGCAACGAATTTTTAAATGAAATAGTCTGAATAAAGACTTCTTTTAGGTATAGCTGATAATGATTTTAGTACACTACACCCTCTTAGTCTACAACTTTGCACAATATCTCGGGATGAAATTCGTAAGGTGTAAGGGTAAACCAAAATCAGCAATTTTTGAGGTTCTAAAGCGAGAATAATTTTAGTTAGTAATAAAATTAAAATAAGTTTAGTTGAAATGATGCTCGCAGTAAAAGATATATTATTATTTTTACCAAATATTACAATATGTGCAAAATTTTTGAAGATACATAAGATAATTACTATATAATTCAATACTAATAAATAAGAGTACAGTTTACAAACGACAACGATAACAAAAACTTTAATCGTACACATTACACTATGAATTGAGTTTGGAACATAAATATTTGCGAAAAGTGTAAATAAATTACCTAACTAATTATGATCTGAGACACTTGAAGACGCTAAGTAGACTTATTATAAGAAAATACTGCCTCAGCCTGCGGCCGACAAGCTGGCGGGAGTTATATTAGAAAAAATGAACCTGAAGCATCGAAGACCTTAATACAATTAAGCTAAGGTGAAGAGTGACACTATTAATTTATATTAATACTAGAGGCTCACTCGCTCACTCAGAGCGAGTGAGCCTCTAGTATTAATATAAATTAATAATTTATTTTCTAATAATTTATAAACTTTAAATCGAAAATAAACCCTACAGAAATACCTATGACATAGACAAAATTTAACTAGCAGCGTTTTGTTATAGGTACCTAGTTGTAATATATATATTTCTTTTGAAGTATATACTCGTAGTACTACACTACATAGTATTTAATTTAATAGTACTAGTATTTATTAGAAATGTAAGATATAAAAATAAATCTATTTATATTCATAAGATAATGAATAAAATTATTAATATAAATATCTATGTATATTAAATACATAGATATTTAAAAATATAAGTATTTAAGTTAGTAATTACGTACCCTGCTATTAGATGCACGGAAAAGAAACAACTGTGCTATTTTTTGTTCGTTAATTATATTATATGGAATTTTGAACTTTGATTAGTACACGGAAATGTATATTTGTGAAGATTTGATTGCCAGATAGGTGGCGTCGTTATCGGTATGATTAAATGATTTCATCATCTTTTAATTTACGTACCAAAAATACAGCCATATAACAAATTTATTTAGTTATACCTATGTATCAAATATCTATCTTTAGCATATAGAAGCAATTATAATTAGCTACAATTAGCTTACTAATTGTTTGCAGCTTAAGTTTAAGATATGTATACATTATTTTCTTGACTTTGTAAGCTATATAAATGAATGCTTCTTTTGTCAATAGCTATATAATTTTGTTATGAAGTTTTCTCTAAAACTCTCTAGAATTTTGGACGCAGGTCTCGGAATTCATATACAGACACATATAGACATAGTTACACACAGGTCAAAGCGTGGAATTTGATAATAACATTTAATAACAAAAAAAAAGGTGTGTGTGCGATTCACACACGATAGAAGTGAAACTTCAGTAAATCGATAAAAGAATGAGATGAATATATATACCAAGGGTAGGATAATTACAAAGTTTATTCGTTTAAAAATGAAAGTATTTTGATTAATTTTAAAAGATATTTTATTTAACATATGTTACATAATTTATTGCTCAAGTTCCATATTTTCAGTTTCAACAATGATACAAGAGGCTTATGATAACTAAAATACGATACAAATATTTTAGTTTCAATTTGGTTGATATATCTTTGGAATACTGCATCTATTACCGTTTTTGATCTCGTAGTTGATTGAGTGCGATTGTTACACATTTTTAAATTAAATGTTGTATCGAGAAACTCAATCAAAGGAAGAGCTGTATCTGATGCAAAATTTATGTTAAAATCCCCACTTAAAATCATCGGAATTTTGTCATAATTCTTTTTGAGAATTCGCGATACCTCTGGGGTATATTTGATCAAATTTTCATGTATAAATTCAATAACTGATTTTATTGATTGGTTGGGAGAGATGTAAATTGCTACAATCAGAACTAAATCTCCCTGGTCATTTCTGCTTTCACAGGCACATATTTCTCCAACTTTCGAAAGCAATTTTTTCGCGCACGAAACTCGCGACTACGTTCTGTTGAATTTTTTCCTGGATTTTTTTTAATTTTAATTGCATTAGTTTTCGGCATCTTATAAAATTTATTATTTAGCACAACAAGATATAAAAATACTGACAAATACACTGTTAAAGAATAACAAACCACGCTGACATCTTACTAAAAAGCTGTAATACGCAGCCGCATACAGTGTAAAGTAGTATTAGATAATATAAAATAGTGTGTATATTTCTGTCTCATTCTTTACCGGCTTCATTCTACACATTTTTGTATTTGTGTCTCTTACCTGTCGCATTTCCGTTGCATCAGGTTTGAAATCACAACGATTCTAAAGAAGTTTCACTTCAAAAATAGTTTCGTAAAATTTGTAATAATCGGCTGGTGTCTGTATGTGACACTTATTACATATTGAATAAATGCACCATTAACAGATTCCTTGGACATAGCTTTATCGTCATTGCACACGCTGTTTACGCCATTTCTTATAAAATTCACAGTAGGGAGAGCCCCTCTATAATATAACTAAATAAATTACATACTACAATGCTTAATTAGTTTATTTATTTTAAAGGTTGTGTTATGTTGTTATTATTTTTAAAATAATAAAAAATAGGGATAAATCTTAATATGAATACATATTTTTCAAATAATTCAAAACATATTAGCTTATTAATATTTCCTTTAATGAAGAAGAAACTCTAGAAAAGGATTAATAACATATATGTACACTAATCTTTACTTTATATTTATATTTCATTCAGATATCTGATGCAGATTTAAATATATTGTCAGTTGATGCTTCTTTTGGAAGAGCTTCACATGATAGTTTTATATGGAACCAACATCCAATGAAAAATCACTTAATCAATTTAAATAATGCTGGAGAAAATTTTCATTTACTTGGTAAGAAATCTTCATTTAAATGAGTAACATTTTATTTTATTGTTCCTATTTCATAATGAGCTTCACTTTACAGGTGACTCTGGCTATGCTCAAAGGGTTTTTATGATGATTCCTATTGTAGATGCCCTTGTAGGAACTCCAGAAACAGAGAACAATAGGTGTATTAAAATGTAGATGGAGATGTCTCTTGAAGCATCGAGTATTGCATGAACCAGACATAGCCAGTAAAATTATCATTGCATGTTGTGTATTGCACAATATATGCAATAAAAATTTGATTAATGGAGAGTTGGTGGACTTGTAGGCAGAAGATGAAGCAGAAATCCCTCAGTCAAGAAACTTGAACCAAACAAACTTGCTACTGATTTAAGAAGAGGATTAGATAATAGGGCAACTTTGGTCCAGCAACTATGGGCTACAAGGAGGTGAGAAAAATATAATTATCACACACATATATAGCAAGAAACATGAGCTGTCGTAAGATATCAGTAGACATATAGAAAATAATTTATCATCAAACAAATCTAAATCTCTGAATTCCAAATTTCAGACAACTGGAATAGTAGCTGCAGAATTAACAACAGGAAGTAAATGAAGTGAATGAACCTCAATGTTGTAACATTTTAACTTAGTTTATATTATTATTACTTTATTTAGTTATTAGTTTTTATTATTAAATAAATATATGATAATTATATGAAGTTCGTTATATAAAAATTGGTTTTCTTTGTTTTTTTGCATGATTATGGGAGTATTACCATGCGTTGTTGGCAGTGACAGTATGGAGCTTATGGGTGGATGTCAACCATGCAGCATAATGCCACAATCAGTTTTTGGGCCTAAGGGCCTCAAGGTTGTTATATCTTATCAAGTTTGGCTTGTAGTAGTTAGGAAATTAAATATATATGAATTATAAAGTTTTTATGAAAATGTATAAAAATGTAGTTTTCAGATTATAAGCTTTCTTATTATTTCATATTTTCTGGAGTGGTGGTGCCCCAAGCAGTAGCAGCAGTAGCAGCGTTAAGTCCATCTATGGTGTCAAATAAAATTGCTGGAAGCCAGATATTTTTGTAACAAACATTGTAAGAAGAGGATTAAAGAAGAGTGTTCATAGTGATTGGTGCAGATGACTCCACCAGCATGATATCTTGTTAAGAAATAAACGTTTTTCAATTAATATTTATACTTTTTTATTTATTATTACATGTAAATTGACAATTTATGAAATCTATAACTTCACATGTAGCTTGTTTATGGAACTCATTAATAAAATAATTTATTACTAATTAATATTGTTTATTTACTAATCCAAAAATATTTTTTTACTAATTATATACAAATATTTATCTAAAGAAAATAAGTGTGATCTCAAAGGGCTACAATAAAACTAATGGAAAAACATATATAAATTTTATTTAAAATATATATTTACAAACATTGTTAGTGCTCCAGATATCTTATGTTATTTAATCTATACATAAAGTAATAGATTTGCTAGTGTTGATTTGTTTCAGATTTTTTTAGAGATAACAATAACACATATATACATATATAACACATATATACAATAAAAAATGTCCGTTCAGTAATAATTGAGCTCTACTGCTTTTGTGCAGCCGAGGCTTCTGTTGCGACTGCCGTGCGATTCACAGCAGCAGCAATGCTCGACATTGCAGCAGCCATGCTCAACATAGCAGTTGCCATGTTGCTCAAGGCCTCAGCTGTCTTCATCTCCGCCTCTACCCGGCGCCCTTCCATCAGAGCCAAGCGACTCATTTTCGCGCTTGTACTATTACGAGATGATCGCCGCCGCCTTCTTATAGGTCTCAGTCCTTTCTCTCCTGTTACCTGCTATATAAAATAAAATAAATGTAATTTTAAATATTTACAAAAAATGTAATGTTCCACAAATAAATTGTATAAAAAAAATATGCCTGTTGTTGGTGTTGTTCCTGCATTTTGAGATATACCAGCAAAGGGTATAGAATTGCCAGCTAATATACTTGGACTTGATGATGCTGTTGGCTGTAAAATGTATGGAGGACTAGATCCCATAGTTAAAATCTAGAAAAAAATACCAATAGAGTATTTAATTAGTATATTTTTTAGTTAATAATAAAATATAAATTATTTGTATGCTTTCTTAAGAAAGGACTTAAAACACAAACCCTGTCTACATTTCCTGGCTCATCAGTGGTGCTGGCCAATCGCAGATTGGTTACATTCGGAGTCTAGAAAAGTTACAAGAAATGATTTATTACTTTACAGTCAACATATACTATTTTTATATTATAACCAATTTTATACAAAGCAAAGCAATAAAAGTTCTTTACCGAATCTGGGAATGGGTTCACAGAAAGTCCTGGGTCACCTGAACCAAACTTAAACCCACCCATCAAAGTCACCAGCCTCATGTCCAGTGGTGAAAAATTTTCAATATCTTCTATTCCACCACCAGTACGATTGGCAGACATTGCGTGCAACGAACATTGCTTTTTCAAGGCACATTTTTTTTCAGCCCAATACTAAAAATTAGTCATGCCTATGCATTATGTCAGCAAGCAATTAGTTAATGCAACAAGCAAACAAGATAGGTATATAGTCATTGTTAATGTTTTTGTTATCATTTTAAAAACTTACTTTGGCCCACCCTCGTCCATCTTTAACGGCGCCACCCAAGCATTTAAAGTCGTCGCCACCAAACTCCACTTGCGCCTTATATCCATCTTAGCATGAGTTGTCTTTAATATGCCTTTTGCAATTCCTAGATTTTCTTCCAAGAATTCAACTAAGTGCTCAATTTGGATATAAGAAGGACGGCTTGCCATTCTAAGTGAAAACATTAATCCATATAGTAATGTGTAATAACTTTTAATTACACTAACAATAAGTTGTAATTCAATAATAAAGATTTATAATTAAAAAAAAAACTATCTTACCTTTCCTATTTAAACAAAACGTTGACAAAAAATTAAGTCCCGTGCTATCTTCTTAAATATCCGCGGCAAATGGTTAACGGTATCGACGAAAATTGCATAAAGTCGAAGTCTCTCTGACACAGATAAAAAATTGCACGAAAAAAATAACTTAGGGTAATTTTAATAATATTTTTAAGTTTTAAGCGTATTTAAAATAAAATAAGGTAAAATATGAATTGTTACTTTCTTATTTATTAATTGGATATTGGTTTCGAGAGTAGGCCTGCACGACCGGCTTTCATTCTACAACGCCGATTAATGATGGTCTGCGTTGGGCGCTTGTCGATATACAAGGAACTGCTTGTGGAAGCTGCCTTAGTCCAATCCTGGAGTTGGGAGTCGACCATGAACAATCCCGTTGACGTCGAAATAGTGGCGCTGTGGTTTCGCTGGGCGATGATGCAAATCTGCGATGCGTCCATGCCTCGTGATCGTCAACAGCCCACAAGGCGCCAGATGTATTGGTGGTCCGACGAAATCGCGCGGTTGCGTGTTGAGTGCATAGCTGCTCGCCGCCAGTACACGCGGTACTGAAGACGACGTCGAAAGGATTCTGCCGAGGAAGAGGCACTTCATGAAGTATACCGCGCATCCAAGAATTCTCTGTGGCTGGCCATCGGTGAGTCTAAATCGCACGCCAGGGAGAAGCTGTTAGTGTCCCTAGATCGAGATCCGTGGGGGCGCCCCTACCCCTACGGGGCAAGTTGCGTACCTGGGCGCCTCCACTGGCGCAAACTATGCATCCTCAGTTGCTAGAGGCGGTGGTATCAGCCCTATTTCCTAGGCAAGCAGAATATGTCCCTCCGGTGATGACTTCGGCCTCAGCTACTGATACTTCAGAAGAGGACAGTGCCAATGTCCCCGAGGTGACGCAAATAGAGATGGGAGCAGCCATGTCACGATTGCGAGCTAAGAACACAGCGCCCGGACCCGACGGAGTTCCTGGTCGAGTTTGGCTCAGTCAGTTCAGTTTGGCTCTAAAGGAGCAGGGGTTGCAGGGGTTCCTTACGGCATGTTTCCAGCAGGGTAAGTTTCCCGGAGTGTGGAAGAAGGGAAAGCTGGTCTTGCTCCGAAAAGAGTATCGGCGTATCTGCGTATTGGCCTATAGTGTTGCTTGACGAGGCGGGCAAACTTTTTGAGCGCATCATCGCAGATCGTCTCGTCAACCACTTAAGTAGAGAGGGGCCTGATATAAACGAGAACCAATTTGGTTTTCGTCTTGGGCGCTCCACCATAGACGCCATCGTGCGCGTGTGGACCCTGGTGGAAAATACGGTGTCCCAGGGTGGAGTAGTGCTGGCAGTGTCTTAGATATCTCCAACGTATTCAATACCCTACCCTGGAGTTCTATTCGGGAGGCATTGAAATACCATCACGTACTTCCCTACCTTCGCCATATGATAGATTCTTACCTGGAGGGCAGATGTGACAACCTATCAGCGACGTGACGGTGCCGGTTGGCACTTTATGTCGTGTGGTGCTCCACAGGGATCGGTATTGGGGCCGCTTCTTTGGATCTTTGGCTACTACTGGGTGCTAAGAAGCAAGCTCCCGGAGCCAATTTGAAGTGTTATGCGGACGACACGCTTATTACGGCCCAGGGCAGCTCACACAGGAAAGCGACATTGATAGCCACAGCTGCAGTGTTTCAGGGGGTAAGCTGCATCCGGCGCCTGGGCTTAGACGTGGCCCTAAACAAGTCGAAGGCTATGCTGTTTCATGGCCCCCGACGTTCGCTGGCGCAAGGATCACACATTGTGGTCAGCGATGTCCGGATAGCTGTCGAGTCCACCATGAAATATCTGGGACTGGTGCTCGAAAGTCGATGGGAATTCGGGCCCCACTTCCGGCAGCTGGCGTCCAAGCTAATGGGTGCAGCTGGTGCACTTTCAACATTGCTTCCCAACTTGGGGGGCCCGAGCACGGCCTGTAGGCGGTTGTACATAGGAATCGTGCGGTCCATAGCCTTGTATGGGGCCCCTGTGTGGGCGATGGACATGACGACTAGCGCTCTCGCCATTCTCCGGAAACCACAGAGGGCGATGGCCGTAAGACTCGTCCGTGGGTTTCGTACGATTTCTTACGAGGCGGCTTGTATTCTGGCCGGATCACCACCCTGGGACCTTGAGGCGAAAGTACTCGCGTCATTATATAAATGGCGCGAGGAAGAGCGGTCACGGGGTTTGAGGCCGTTGCAGCGACTGCTTATGCTGCGCTGAGAGGAACTCCGTAGGGTTTTGGTGAAAGAATGGCGGCAAAGGCTTCTGCACCCTACCGCCGGCGTAGCTACCATCGGGGTGATCCGGCCTATACTTAACGACTGGCTAGGGAGAAGGCACGGGTCCCTGTCTTTTAGGACAACGTAGGTGTTGTCGGGGCACGGCTGCTTTGGCAAGTACCTGTGCCATATCGGCCGGAAACCAAACGCTCGGTGCCACCACTGTGTCCATTGCGGGAAAGACACGGCGCAACACACTCTCGCCGAATGTGTAGCTTGGGAGGAACAGCACCGTGTCCTTACAAATGTAGTCAGAAGCGACTTATCGCTGCCGGCCGTGGTACGAAGGACGGTTGGTAGCGCAGAGTCGTGGGCCGCGATGGTGTCTTTTTGCGAAGAAATGATGTCGCAGAAGGAAACTGCAGAACGGGAGAGAGAGATTTTGATTCCTTTCCCTGGCCGCAGAAAGCGCACTGGTCGTAGGAGAAGGGCGGACAACGCCCTTTTCAGGCCCCCATGAATGGGTCTAGGGGCAAGGGACTTGGGGCAGTCTCCGCCCCTATTCGATAGACCCGAGATGGAGGTGGGTGCGTGTGTCGGCGTGGGCCTCTAAGGCGTAGTAAGAGAAAGACGAGGCCCGCATGGATCGAGCCAGCACCAGTGCGGGGCTGCGGAAGAATTTGGATTCCCGCGGCCCCACATGAACGTGCGAAGAGACACTGGGGGTTTTAGCCGGTAAGAGTCCGGCACGCCCTTCCTTCTAAAGCCTCAGAGAGATCTTCTTTTGATTCAAATAGTGGGACTATTTGAATTTCTTCGACTGTTTTTCGATTTTTCCCATCAAATCTTCTTAAAAGTCTTTTTATTGTGGCTTTTGATACGCCATAGATTCGACTTCCTTCATTTAATCTAACAGTTTTTATTAAAGATTCTAAAGTGAGTTTCATACTAGTTAGCATAGCATAACCAATACTGCTTCCTTTTTTAACAATAATATTTCATCTTCTTTTCCTCTGCCGACATTTTGGAATATCTACATGCAATACTAAAATATTCAATTTACAAAACAATAATGATTGTTTATTAACGAATTAAGTACGGTGGCAGCGGAGGATCCAAAAAACCCAAATTATAAAAAGTATTTATTAAAAAAAATTATAATCTAACTTATAACTAATTGACAACTTGCTTATTCAATGTTAGAAACAAGAGTGTACTTTATAATTGAAATTACGTATTAATATATAGTTGCAATTATATTAATTAAAAGAATACATGGAAAATGCCTTTGAGTGTTAAATTATATGCCGCTATTATTCTTAGATCTAAAACAATAGTGAACAAGTTATGTGGAGACTGATTAATTGAAATTATATTAAAAGGAATACATAGAAAATGACTTTAAGTGTAAAATTACATGCCGCTAAAATTCTCCGATTTAATGCAATATTGAACAAGTTATGTGAAGCCTGACTAAGCGATCCCAGGGTAGTGTGGGAACGTAACACCTCCCTCCTGAAGAACAGCACCTATTCAACGTCCTTGGATCTTGAATAGTGCTGGAGAATTTGTTCCACTGGATCTGGAGTCCTAGCTTCCTCCTTGGATATATCCCTTTCGGTTGATGCTCTACGTTTTCGAATTATCTTTATAGTTTTAAGAAGTATATAGAAAATACTTATTACAGTTGCCATTAAAATAATTCCATATAGCGGAATCGTTATATAATATAATCTATCGGGTGTTGTAGATATTTTTGAAATAGCTTGTTGTGCAGAGATTTTTCTATTTGCTTCATGGATGTCGGTCAAATTTATTGAATTGAGTTTCAGTGTTACTTCTGGATTTTTCTTTAATGTCAATTAATACTAGATAAGTCAATAATTTCCAAGGCTTGTCCTTTTATATGATTATCGCTGTTGATTATAGTGAATAGCGTACTTTGTATAGAACATTCTGGTGGTAGTGTTACGAGGTGACTTCCCTGAATTTTCAAGTATTTCTGTTGGTTGCATGATAGTTTCAATCGGGTTGGCTGGGGAATGGTGAATGGGAATATAATGTCTGTCGTCTAACTGTTCGACTGCTTCTGTAGTAAGGATAATTGACGTGTAGTGACAGGAACTTTGCAGTTGCTGTGTCGTTTTAAGGCGTTCGATAAAATCTGGCTGTTTTTCTTGATTATAATTTAGTTTATGATCACATAGATATGATTCACCGATCTTCGGGCATTCAGTCTCTATGTACATAAAATCTTTTTCGTGAATTGCTATGTAAGGTTGAGGAGGGATAAGGATTTGATGATTTATGTTAGGCACAGGGGACAAATGATATAAGATATAATTTTTAGGATAGACAATCGGAAATTTGTAAACTAAAATAATATCTCTCGCGCTATAATAATAGCCTACTTGAATAACATCGAAATAATCTCTAAAGCCTATATTTAAAAGTTCATTTTTCTTATAAAGTGTAATTAATTTAGTGATAATATCTTGATACATACTGAAAGTCAACATAGAGTGATGATTACTTTTAGCACGAATAAATGCAAGTAAATTTTCCAATCGAAATAATTCGTTCGAAATTGATTCTATGTTATCTCCCAAAATTAGGAAAATTTGAGTTAATTGCATAAAGTTTACAAAATCATCCTCTAATTCATTACTAGCATTCTTTAAATTTTTTAACAAATATTCTAACTGCTTTTGATTGCTAACTAGCTTATTTATGATATCGGCATTTTGAGACATCCAGCTTTTACTCAAACTAATATGATTGTTAATTTCACTTGTCAATAAATTATTATTTTGTTCTAATAAACTAATGGCTTTATCATACTTTATGGCGTCCGTATAGTCAAGATTTCCAGAAATACTTTTTATTACTGATCCTAATCCGTCAATGAGGAACACGATTGATTTCAAAGGTTTTCAGCTGTTGGGAAGCGGTTTCTAACTTAATTTTAAGATACTGAATATGCATTTAAAAAAGGGAAAGCGTTTTATTTCTTAAGATGGGCTTAGTATTCATTATTTGCAACTTAACGGAGTCTAAGCTATATTGAATTTTATCTAAGTCTATACATTGAATAAAAGAATGATAGTGGGATATTATTTGCGTGGGTCCTAATTTGAATGGTAAGATTCCAGGTCCATTATCCAAACTACTAAAATTAATCTCCTCTGCTTTTGTCAGGGTCGATAATAGGATCGTCATTCTGTAACAATAGAGCACTGTTAGGTACTCTTTTAAGTCTTGTCTTTGCAACTGGTAGTCGTTTCTTTTTTTGTGTAAATGTGTATAGGTAGGTCAGCTAAAACATTGTCTTGTGTAAATCGGGGGACGAGTTTTTGTCGAGATGCGTTGGGGTTGCGAATGACTATCTGCTGGTCTGGTAGGTAAATAGTCTCAGGCTCTCTATTTTTATTTAAATTTTCAATAATTTGCGTTCGTTGGTGTAAAGAGGAGTCATTAATAATATCGTAAACTTTTTTCATTCGTTCACGATGGTCCTGTATGTAGTGTTGTAGCAATTGTTCTGTCAAATCTATGTCTACAGGGTCACGGGGATCGAAGTGTCCAGTGATAATATCTATCGGTCTGCATTTAGTGAAGCTATGAATAGAACTATTATAGGCTAAGACAGCGTAAGGCATGAGATTAACAACTGATTCTCCCTTTTGATTTAATTTAAGGATTCGTATATGTTCTAACAGCGTGGAATGAAGCCTTTCAACTAATCCGTTGTCGTTAGGTGTATAAGGTAAAATTTTATGATGAATAATTTGGTGTAATCTTAAAAATTCCAAAAATAACTGATTTGAAAACGTGGGGCCTCTATCGGTTACAACCGTCAAAGGCACTCCGTGGTGGGTACAAAATAGTAATAACCCTTGTACTACACTAATCGCGGTAGCATCCCTAAGATGATAAGCCTGTGCGTATTTTGAGAAAGCGTCAATAATCGTTAAATATTTTTGATTTTCTACACTAAATAAATCGAGATGAACTATAGTAAAAAGTTTAGTTGCAGGAGGGACAATTTGAAATTTTTGTTTTATGGGGTTTCGGTCATACTTAGCTTGTCCACATATAGAACATTCATTTATATACTTTGACACTTGCTCTTTTATTTTTGGCCAAAAATACCGTTTCGACAAAGATAAATAACTTTCATTAATTCCTCGGTGGTTAGTTTTTCCTTCGTGATAATTTTTAATTATTTCCTGTTGTTTTGAATAATCCTTCACATTTTCCAATTCTATTTTAGTGAGAAGAAGGTTCATTGCAGAACTTTTGAAATTATTTTGAATTATAGGAATTATTTTATACATGCCTAACGGGGGGTTAATTAAGATACCAGTCTTAACCTTGGGGTTTACATATTCTTTAACCGCGTTTATGACGTCACTTTCTAAATTTGAACTTGAGATCGAGACAGTAGTTTTTATGTAATTTTCGAATAATTTAGATACAACAGGCTTACTTTTAATGTCCCCTACTATGTTAAAAATAATTTTTTATTCGAATTTCCACGAATGTGTCCCGGCTTAAAAAACGCCGGTCAAACATTCCAACGCTTCATACATCAAGTACTCCGAGGACTAGACTACGTATTTCCGTTCATCGACGACGTACTCATTGCTTCATCAAACGAAACAGAACATCTTAGAACTGTTTTGCGAAGACTCGAAGAGAATGGAATCACAATTAACCCCGCCAAATGCAACCTAGGCCAGTCTCAAGTCAAATTTCGGGTACATCGTTAATAAAGAGGGAATTCAACCACCTGAAGAAAAAGTAAAAGCAATAAGTTGACTACTCTAAACCAAAAACCATAGAAGAGCTAAGAAGATTTCTCGGTATGCTTAACTTCTACCGTGACCACACACCGCAACAATACAAGCTCCCTTAAATTCATACTTACACAATGTTAAGAAGCGCGATAAAACAATAATACAATGGACCGACGAAGCAACGCAAGCCTTCAAAGCGTGTAAAAAGAGCGTACTCGTAACCGACGCAACTTTACTCGCTCACCCATCACATCAAGCTACTCTCGCGATATTCTGTGACGCATCCGATACAGCCGCAGGAGCCGTACTACAACAATATATCGAAGAAAAATGGCAACCTATCGCTTACTTCTCAAAGAAATTTTCAGACGCACAAAAGAAATATTCTACGTACGACAGAGAACTCTTATCAATGTAAATGGCTGTTAAACATTTTCGAACCCCGACAGCGAAATTTACTGTGAAATATCTACATGTTATATTCGACCTTATATACCACAACAACACCGAAGAGAAGTTTTTAACAGCGTACATAATATAAGTCATCCCGGAACGCGAACAACGCGCAAGCTACTTACAAAAAAATTCTTTTGGCCTTCAATGAACTCTGACATCGCTCAATGGACAAAAAGTTACAACTTTTTAATTAATACACACATATATATACTTTTATAATTAATACATTAATTGTCAAAAAAGCAAAATACAACGTCACACGTCAAGCCATATAGAAGCATTCCCGCCAAGCGACCGATTTTAACACTACACATCGATATAGTCGGACCGCTTCCTACTACAGCTCAAGGACATCGCTATCTAATAACAATGATAGACAGACAAACCCGCTGGCCCGAAGCTATACCTACCGCCGACATATCAGCTGAGACAGTCGCAGACATCCTCTCTCCGCGCGGCGCTTGAGCAAAATATTCGATGCGTATTTTTTTTTTTCGAAAGGGCTTGAATGCTGTTGACCTCAATTGGTCTTGACAGCGTCACCGGGTGGGGGGGGGGACGGAGTGTGCCTCGTCCCCAGAGAATAAAGTGAGCATTAATGGCTGCTCAGAAGAAAGTGTGTAGGGCGGTCATGGACCGACTGGCCCCACCGCGCCGAGGCGCGGTCGTGCCGTTGTGAGAGATGGGCCGCGTCGCCTGTTACGGCGGCGACGGCGAGTCTTTGGGACTGAGGAGTGTAGCCTTCCGTTGTAGTTACGGTTGGCTACAGTACAATTACTGACCCAATGGTCATCGGGGTCTAGAAGAACGCTTCGAGGGCGTCGAAGTAGTTTGTGACGATGGGGAGCGTACTCGTACTTAGACGATTAGGGGATTAGGGTGAGAGTCTGCGCGCTCGTAGTAGCGCTTGGCTAAGCCTTTGCAGAACTCTTTGATCGATTCCAATTCGAAGTCTTTATGTAGGTCTACGTTGCGAACGTACCAGGGGCATCTGGATGCTATCCTGAGGAATTTATTTTGAACTCTCTGAAGGAGATCTGTGTTAGTGTGTGCGAACACTACACTGGCGTAGGTCATAATGGGGCGGATGCAAGTTTTGTAAAATGTCAGCTTGTTGCGAAGTGACATTTTACTCCGCTTGCATATGAGCGGGTACAGCCTGCTCAAGATGAACATGGCTTTGTTTCTCACGTGTCTAATGTGAGGACGGAAGGAGAAACGCGAATCTAGGATGACGCCTAGATATTTGACCTGGTTTTCCCAGGGGATCGGTTTATTTTGTAGCCGAATAATAGAGACGGTTTCATAACGTTTACGCGGAAAGAGTACCGCTGCGCTCTTCTCCGGGTTGACCTCAAACCGCCACTTGCTAAACCAATCGCCTAGGGCGTCGGCCGCGAGTTGCAGTCTTTCGGCTAGGATCCAAGCGGAGCGGTCCGTGGTGTAGAGCGCGGTGTCGTCGGCGTACATCGCGAGTTCTACTTTTGAAACGCGCGGTATATCGCTCGTGTACAGTGCGTATAGAAGGGGGGAGAGTGTGGAGCCTTGCGGGACACCAGCGCGGACGGGACGACGCGACGAGAGGGTCCCTTCTATACGGTAGCGGAACGTGCGGTTCGACAAGTACTCTCGAATGATGTGCACGAGAGTGTCCGGGAGTGCCATACGGCGGAGCTTGAAGAGCAGGCCGTTGTGCCAAACCTTGTCGAATGCTTTGGCGATATCTAAGAAAACGGCAGCCGTGTCGCTGCGGATCGAACGGTGGACGTGGTATTTCGCGATGTATTCGGTGAGTCGGTGAACTTGATGAACGGCAGAGTGCCGTTGTCGAAATCCAAACTGCTCGTCGATGAGCAGTTTCTTCGTCTCTACTATTTCTTTAATGCGAGCGAGTACGATTCTCTCGTAGACTTTCCCAAGGCAGCTGATGAGGCTGAAGGGGCTGTAACTCGAGGGTAGGTAGGCGGGTTTATTGGGTTTACGGTTTCTCTTAGACCTACTAGGCTATACAACAAACAAAATATTATGCCTATTCCGTGTCGTCGTTTTATCTGTATGTGAACGAGTTGAGACATGGCAAATAAGTAGACCGTGTTGAATCCAAATGCACGTGGAGTATTTGTGAAAAAATATACCTATTTAACAAGGCATTCAGAAAGCTTATAAGGTGTAATTAATAATTAATTTATAGTACATTACCTAAGCAAATAATCCGTAAAAGGTCAGGTGGCATTAGGTGATAGTGTTATACCTGTCTTATCTTATTTTGACTTATACATATATTTATAATAAGGTTGTAACAGAGGTCAAATCTGTACATTAGCAAAAAATATATATCGAGGTAGAATAATATTAACTGTAATTACAAAAATAGAAGAGCTGTAATTGCTCTTCCACCGTGACTATCTCCTATAAGTAATCTCGATTACCATTCTAAAGCGTTACAAATAATATAAATAATAAAGAGATATAAACTTAGCACCTTTCATTTTAAATAAAGCACTAAGCACCTTTAGTGCTTAGTGCTTTATTTAAAATGAATGAATGAAAATTAAAGATCTTGTTACAACATTATTGTTTATAAAATGAATAAATTGTACAATATTACATTACAAAAAACAAAAGACTTTAAAACGATTTTGAAGTATGTTATCTATTTATTGAACATAGTGACCTTTTACGGCATTTTTATGAAAATGATACAAAATTGCCTTAGTTAATTTTTTTTAGAGAACTTTAAGCATTTATCTGCCACTCACGGTCTTTGTGTAACATTAGTATTCGATAGTGAGACCGCATTTATTTCAAATGAGATAGAAACATAATTAAGCTGGAATAAAGTAAAACATATAACCATACCATCCCTCCATCAATGGACTTGCGGAACGTATGGTACAGACATATAAAAATAAATTACGGAAATTAAACGGATCTTGGAAAATTAAAATTTCAAACATGTTGTTGAGACAAACAGTTACTCCATGTACCAGCACATATAAACGCCTTTATGAACTTCAGATGAACAGGCATCTTCACACTGTAATATATGTATATAATTCAGATTAAGAATAAGTTGATGATAATAAGAACCGTTGTGGTGAAGACGCGTAGCGTCTTCCTATAAACGCTACGGTCGATTCCAATCGGAAAAGAATAACAGCAATTTTTTTTTTAATGAAAATGCGCTCTATACGCCCGAAAAAGTGTATACTGTAAGGATAATATAAAGAATTTTATTATATAAGTATTTGTAGCAGTTCTCTGGGATCATCTGACGTGGAATGTGTCAGACCATTATAAGCAACTCGTTGCTACAGCTCATTCACAGTCTAGACTTTAGTACTGTAGTATACCTATGAAGGAACACGTATTTTAATAGATTATAGATATCTTATATTTTTAATTTATTTTTTGTAGACATCTTATCTTTTTACTTTAATTTATATGTAATTAATTCAATTTATTTACTTATAATTTTCCAGTCTTTCAGTGAACTAATCGTTTATCAACGTTAATACTTATTAGAAATGGCTACTGTAACAATAAATCAAGGGAAACTAAAAGGAAAATAAGGAACTAAAAGCCAATTACTGACAATGGGACCACTTACTATGAGTTCTTAGGCATACCTTACGCTAAACCACCGGTTGGAGAGTTAAGATTTAAAGTAAGTATAAACTTATATCATAATTTCTATAGATAGGAAAAGTCGACTGACATCTGACATTGTCTCAGTTTTTTGATATAAGCATTTTTGGAGGGTTAATCTGCAATTACTTTAATATAATTCTTATTTCGACCTCTTTCAGAGTCCTCAGCCTCTAGAACCATGGATTGGAGAAAGAGATGCCACGACTCCAATACACAATATTTCTATTCAAATACTCGTAGATGTAATGGAGAGGGACAAAATAGTAGGCACCGAGGATTGCCTCTATCTAAACGTCTTTACTCCCAGATTACCAGAACCTAATTTTAAGCTATTGCCAGTAATGGTTTACATCCATTTGGGTGGCTACGTAATTGGAAAAGGTATCATAAAAGAAGAAATGGGACCAGATTATTTAATTGACAACGATGTAATTGTTGTAACATTCAATTACAGACTAGGAGTTTTAGGTTTCTTGTCACTCGGTATACCCGAGGTTACTGGAAATATGGGTTTAAAAGATCAAATTTTTGTTCTTAAATGGGTGCAGGAAAATATAGAAAAGTTTGGTGGAAATCGTGATAACGTAACAATCTTTGGTCTGAGCGCCGGAGGTTCCTCAGTGGAATATCTCCTTTTGTCACCATTATCTCAAGGGTTATTTCATAAAGCAATACTTCAGTCGGGATCTTGTCTCAATCACTGGGCGATAAACTATGAACCAAGAAAAGTAGTTCTTAAGCTTCTAGAAAATTTAGGATACGGTGGATCTACTGAGAACAATCGTGAGATACATGAATATTTACTAGAATGTACCGCGTCCAAATTAGTGGAAGCTAGTTATAAATCCATTCTAGATGTTACTAACAGAATGTTCTTTGGATTTGTACCCACAATCGAAAAAGATTTTAGAAATGGTGAAGCGGTCATAACAGACTGTCCGTGTAAATTGCTTATTCAAGGAAAATTTACTAAAGTACCTGTAATACTAGGATTTTGCAACAACGAGGGCTACCACGCGGATATTATCAAACAACAATCAGTATCAGATCTAACGAAGAACAAAAATTTCACTGATCTCTTTCTCTTCTCCTTTGATGAAAATGATAAAAATTATTTTAACACAAGTATATTAACAGCTTGTGCGGAAAACATTAAGCCAGATGACGACAAGGATAGGTTGGCAGTAAATTTCTATAGCGACTTAGATTTTATCGCTGGGGTTTGGTTGAGTGGGCAATTAATAGCAAGTCAAGGAGTACCGGTATATTTTTATGAGTTTAGTTATGATGGCAACATCAATTTTTTTAAAAACGTCTTCAGCTTGAAGGGAGAAGGTGCATGTCATGCAGACGATTTTACTTATATTTTCAAGCACACAATTTCACAATTCTGTAGAGAGAAAGATAAAGAAATTCGAAATCAAAATTGTTTAATTTTGACCAATTTTGCAAAAACAAGGTAAGTTGATTTTAAAGTGTATAAGTGTTATTATTACGTCTCGAAGCTCAGTTATCTCAGGATTCTTAGTAGGTATTTATGCGTTTCAATGTAACTTTATTCCTAAATAACTTTTATAATACATAGTAAATGTGTAAACTTGCAAACAAATATAAAATAGCTGGAGACTCTAACTAGTAACTACCATTGCTAACAGTGTTTATTAGTAATTTTTATATATGATCGCGAACAATGTCCACTCTCAAAGTATCACACTGTACAAAATTATTTCAAGTTCTGTTATTAAAATTTAATGGGGAACCTAATTAATTTGACTATACGCTTAATGTTTATTATTTAATCAAGACAAAATATATTTCGTATTAACCTTATCATTTTTTTTATTAGACTAATTTAAATTGCTAAATTATCATAAAAAAATAAAGCTAACTGCGCGTCTTCAGTGACTTTACTTTCAATTTCGTTTCATTTTTAAATTAAAATATTAAAAATTATTCTTTATAAATATTTTTTTTTGTTTTTATATCTTGTATAAGAGTATATAGGAAAAATAAAAACTACATATCATTAATGTTTAAAGACAAATATATTCCTGAAAAAGAAATACAAATTTATTACATTTTATAATAAAAAGATTAAATTTAACTATTAAAACTACTCGAACCAGTCGAATTGCTAAAAATATTTATAATTCAGAGTATTCAAAAACATAACAGTTGACTTTATATATTATATTACACATTATTAAATATTTTTTTTGTTCTAGCACTCCAGATGTTGGGTTAGATGTGGAATGGCCCAAATATACAAACGAAACACCTGCATATCTGAGTATTGATCAAGATTTCAAATTTATTTTATTATTATGATTTTAAAATATAATTTTCGTCCAAAGCAGATGGCAGTGTTTAAAGAAATTTATGATAAATACCTGAAATTATTTGATATACATTTTATAAATAATTAAAATGAATTTAAAAAAAGAATCATTGTATAATAAATTCGGTTTTTTTAAATATGATATACGTATTCATGTTACACTTGCACCATTGATTGATTATATTGATATTTTTCTTGTAATTTGTAATATTTTTCACAGAATTGACAGACTTGGACTTGATCCTTTAAGCCCATATTACCTGAAGCTTCTTTGCAATCCAGTGATAGAAATCCAAGAATACCCAATCTATAATTTATACTGACTATTACAACATCTTTTTCAATAAGATAATCAGGTCCATGCTTAGTATCATGTGTTCCACTCCCAAATATAAATCCACCGCCATGTAAGAATACCATAACAGGTAATAATGATTCTTCAGCTTTTGGAAGGTTTGGTGTGTATACATTTAAATACAAACAATCTTCATCACCAATAATTTGTAAAGTCTCTTTCTCCAACTGAGCACAAATATTGCAATCTTGCGTACAATCTCTGACACCATCCCATGGTTCTGGCTCTTGTGGATTCTGAAAAATATTTTATAAACAAGGATACACCTTTTAAATATTTTAAGTATGATTACATGTGAAAGTAAAACATGTTCTAATAAATAACATTGAAAATACACAATACACGATTCAATTACTTACAGCAAATCTTAATTCTCCAATTGGAGGTTTTGCATATGGAATGCCTTTATAAGCATGAAACGGTTCAAAGTGCTCCAATTTTTTCCTGATAATTTACCCTGTTGGACGGCCATTACATTTTTCGAAATAGTTGGTTCTTATTAACGACGTAAAAATATAATTACTCAATAAACAGATGAGTTAAGATTTATAGTTACTTTTTTTTTAGCTTCACGCTTTATCCCGCACATGGCAGGGTAGACAGAGGGAACAGCAGGGACCGTGGAAACCTAGTGTTAGGACACTCCATTGCTTAATCCCTTCTTTCTCCGTCCCCGCTTTCCACCTGTTTCGAGGCATTGCGTGTTGAGTGGCGGAACTCAACGCCGCGCTTTCCTTAGTTTGCCAGAGTGAAGAAAATGGAAATAGAAAAATCCATCTTCTCCGACTGGGGATCGAATCTAGAAACCGTCGCGTTACAGGCAGACGTTGCTCCTCTGCGCCACGACGGTCCTCTATAGTTACTTAACAGTAATAAAATAAGATCTAAAATTATAATTACGTAGACGATAATAACTTAAAAGGTAATAAAGAAAAAACACTTCTACACTGCACTATTACTATAATTACTACAAAATTACGAATTAAAAGACCGCTGCATACGAGGTGTGTTCAAAAAGTATCGCGAATTTTGTGTTTTTTCAAAAATTATTTATTTATTCATGAATATCTATTTTGTCCCCTTCAAAGTAATCCCCATGAGATATTATACACTTGTGCCAACGGTTTTTCCAATCTTCGAAGCACTTCAAAAAATCATTTTTTTTTATCTTGTTCAGCTCCTCCTTCGATGCCGTCTTTATCTCGTCAAGTGTAGCATAACGTCGTCCTTTCATGGGCCTCTTCAGTTTAGGGAACAAGAAAAAGTCACAGGGGGCCAGATCTGGGGAATACGGTGGCTGCGGCATCATTAGTGTGTTGTTTTTGGCCAAAAAGTCGCGCACAAGCAACGATGTGTGAGCAGGGGCGTTATCGTGGTGCAAAAGCCAATTTTTGTTCTTCCACAAAACCGGGCGTTTCTGGCGGATTGCTTCGCGCAAATTGCGCATAACTTACAGGTAATAAACCTTATTGACCGTTCTACCCTGTGGCAAGAACTCATGATGCACCACGCCCCTGCAATCGAAGAAAACTGTCAGCAAAACTTTCACATTCGACCGAACTTGGCGCGCTTTTTTCGGTCTTGGTTGAGATGATTGAGCTTTGGTTTCCACGTCATAACCATAAACCCACGATTCGTCACCAGTTATGACCCTCTGGAGCAAATTTGGGTCGTCGCGGACAGAGTCCAACATCTCATTAGCAATGTTCATGCGATGCTGTTTTTGGTCGCAATTGAGCAATTTTGGTACGAATTTCGCGGCGACCCGTCTCATGCCCAAATCATTGATAAAAATCGAATGGCACGAGCCAATCGATATGTCTAGGTCCTCAGCAACTTCTCTAATGGTGATTCGACGATTGGCCAATACCATTTTCTCCACTTCATTAATTTTTTCGTCTGTTGTTGAAGTGCTCGGGCGTCCGGCACGCTCTTCGTCGTTCACATCTTCTCGGCCTTCTGAGAACATTTTGTACCACCGATAAACGTTGCTTCGGTCCAAGGTAGCTTCTCCGTATGCCACAGTCAACATTCGGAATGCATCCGCGCACTTAATTTCGTTTTTCACACAAAATTTGATACACGTTCTTTGATCCATTTTTTTGAATGGGTAAAAATCGAAGACGATCCAAAACACGTGCAAGCAAAGCAGCTGTCAACAATTAAGTGAACATTCAAAATGGCCGAGGTTGTCGGCATAAGTGAGAGACATGAGTACCAACATAACGCCACAAAAAAATTGAAATTCGAATATACGTAACCCGCGAAAATTCAAAATTCGCGATACTTTTTGAACACACCTCGTATATATATATATATATATATATATATATATATATATATATATATATATATATATATATATATATATATATATATATATATATATATATATATATATATATATATATATATATATATATATATATATATATATATATATATATATATATATATATATATATATATATATATATATATATATATATATATATATATATATATATATATATATATATATATATATATATATATATATATATATATATATATATATATATATATATATATATATATATATATATATATATATATATATATATATATATATATATATATATATATATATATATATATATATATATATATATATATATATATATATATATATATATATATATATATATATATATATATATATATATATATATATATATATATATATATATTAGAGATGACGGATATCCGGTAACTATCCGGTATCCGGCCTATCCGGCGGCCTTAATACTATCCGGCCGAATACCAGATAACTACTATTCGGCCGGATAGACATCCGGCCGAAATAAAAAAAGATCTGGATAAAAAAAAATTGTTTAGTAATTATTTACTTTATTTAGTAAGACTTAAGAAACATAATTAGGTATTGTTTAAAGTAGAAAATTAATTAATTAGTACTCATACTGTACTAAGGGCAAATTATGGTGAATAAAAACCAATTTTTCTGCATTGAGAGGCAGCAGGCGGTTTCGCTTCTCTTCATAAATAAGGCCAGCTTCAGAAAAAAGTCTTTCGCTATACACACTACTGCAAGGTGCTGAAAGATAGATTTTGGCAAACTTTGATAAATTTGGGTATTGTTTGGCATTAGCTGCCCACCAAGAATAAGGGTTGCGATCAATTTGCACTGACTTGAGATAAAAATCCAGCTCACAAGTTTTCGCGTTTCTTTCTTCGCGTTGAACCTGGCCCGTATTGTTTTCATTTGCTACCTCATCAAAACAATCCCAAAACGTGTCATGAGCTTTGCGAGATAGACTCTGTCTCCTCTCCTCTACTCTTTTTAGCCGGTGTTGAACATGAACTGCTACTTGAGGACTCTTCACAAGACATTTTTAAAAATAAAAAATTCAGTTACGTGTGGAATAACTTCCGACACGCAGGATAGTCCAGAACTTGTTATTTTTGTTATTTCTTCGAAGGGCTTTAATAAATTGATACACTGCTCCATTAAACTCCACTGTTGAGCTGTCAAATTTACGAGTGTATCGTGATCAGCAACATACAATAATATGGCACGCTTTTGTTCTAACAAACGTTCAATCAAGTAAAAAGTGGAATTCCACCTAGTGCTAATATCTTGCACTAATTGATGCTCGGGTAAACTTAGCTCTTTTTGAATCGTCAGCAGTTTTTCTTGAGCTAAACTTGAGTGATTTAAGTGCGTTACAAGTCGCCTGCCAGCAGCAATCATTGCTGTCACTTCAGTCTGCACTTTGAGTGACTCGTTTATTGCTCTTTGAAGTGTATGTATAAAACATCTAGCAGAATCGTACTTAGGCAAACGGACACCCTTCACCATATTAGCACCACTATCATGAATTAACAAATGTATTTTAGTGTGCTCAATATCCCAGTGGTTTGCGACAGTGTTAAGTTCCATGGATATATTTTCTCCTGTGTGTGACCCTGAGAAAGGCTTCATTGCTAGAACTCCGTGTTCTAGTTTGAATTCAGATGATATCCAATGAACTGTGAAGCTCAGAAAGCTAGCATTAATGTGTAAGCAAGTCCATATGTCAGAAGTCACTGAAATAGCGAAGGCACTCGAAATGTTACGTTTGATTTTCTCGTAAATTCTGTCATATATATCAGGAACGATTTTTTGGCTAATATAAGTCCGGCTTGGCAATTTATAGCGGGGTAAAGCTTGTTCTAAGAGTTTGGTAAATCCGGTTCTTTCCACTATGGACAATGGCTCGTTGTCGAGTGCAATCATTTCGGCTACTAAATAATGGTACTTTTTGGCTTTAGCATCATTTATATCCCGGACAATTTCCTTTCGAAAGATTCTGTCATAGTCAATTGCTTTTTTGCAAATGACGACGAACTTGTCCCCGCAATGGCTAAAGAAATTGTAGTAGGCTCGACAGCGGCCTTGTTTTCACTGCACGTAATTCATCGTTCGTTCATCAACGTTATTCACTGCACGTAATTCATCTGGATGTTTTGATTTTAAATGATTTTTCATAGCAGAAGTACCTAGCAAAAAAAAATTAATACTTAATGTAAATAAATACTTTAAACTTGCACTTAAACAAAGAACCTTAAAGAATTACAATTAGATTATTACTAGCTTTCCGCTCGCGGCTTCGCCCGCGTGGACTACACGACGTCATCCCGCGGGAATGTGAAAACAAACTGACTTTCGCATTTATAATATTAGTATGGATAATGGATAGTATGGAAGTGGACTATTAGATTTATATATATATATATATATATATATATATATATATATATATATATATATATATATATATATATATATATATATATATATATATATATATATATATATATATATATATATATATATATATATATATATATATATATTAGCTGACTGAATCCGCAACGAAGAGGTACACAGATGGTTTGGGCACGTCGAAAGAATGAGTGACGAAAGAATGGTAAAAAAGATATATGATGGAAAAGTGAGTGGTAAGAGAGGTAAGGGGAGACCTCGGTTGACTTTCGAAAACACAGTATCGAAGATACTGGAGGAAGGTCACGGAAAAAGCATGAGGACTCCCCGGAGAGCATGCATGAAGAGGTTAAAGACAGTGGACGAGGCGAAAGAGGTATGCAGGGACCGCAGCGTTTGGCGCTCCGTTCTCTCTGACTACCCCGCTAGGGATAGACCGTGAAGTTATATGTATGTATGTATGTATGTATGTATGTATGTATGTATGTATGTATGTATGTATGTATGTATATATATATATATATATATATATATATACATACATACAGCAATAAAGTACATTTATTATTATAATTATTATATTTGTTCATGTATTTGTTGCTTTTTATTCCACTGATCCTACACCAAAGTAATGGATAGAGTTATTACTACATAATGGGGGCCGATAGCAGAAACAGGAGTAATATTAAAAGTAATAAGCTTACAATGAAATATGAAGTAGCACCAGAAAGAATGAGACTTTTTGATGAACTCTATGAAAAATAATACAAATATCAGTACACTCAATCAATGGTGCAATTTTAATATGAATATACGTAAGTCATATTTAAAAAAAATAACGTATTTATTATACAATGTTTCTTTTTTAATTACATTTTAATTATTTATAAATAAAAAATGTATATAAAATCATTTTAAGTATTTATCATAAATTTCTTTAAACACTGCCATCTGTTTTGGACGAAGATTATATTTTATACTGAAATCTTGATTAATACTCAGATATGCAGGTGTTTCGTTTGTATATTTGGGCCATTCCACACCCAGCCCAATATCTGGAGTGCTAAAACAAAAAAAATATTTAATAATGTGTAATAAAATGTATAAAGACAACTTTTATATTTTTGAATACCCTGATATATAAATATTTTAAGCAATTCGACTGGTTATATTAATAGTTAAATTGAATGTTCTTATTATAAAATGTAATAAATTTTTATTTCATTTTCAGGAATAAATTTGTCATTAAATATTAATAATATGTAATTTTTATTAGATATAAATAAAATAACTAATATCTAGTAAAACGAAATATTATTAGACCTAAATCAGTGTAATCTTCCAAGTGTTCCAGTAGCGCCATCTAGATGAAGTTACTGAAGGCACGTCTTTATTTTTTTATGATAATTTAGCAATTTAAATTAATCTAATAAAAAATGCCAAGGTTAATACGAAATATATTTCGTCTTGATTAAATAATAAACATTAAGCGTGTAGTCAAATTAAATAGGTTCCCCATTAAATTTTAATAACCTAACTTGAAATAATTTGGGCAGTGTGATACTTTGAGAGTGGAACATTGCTAGCGATCTTATATAAAAATTATTAATAAACACCGTTAGCAATGGTAGTTAC
Source organism: Dione vanillae (assembly GCA_037178615.1). Classification (NCBI taxonomy): domain Eukaryota; kingdom Metazoa; phylum Arthropoda; class Insecta; order Lepidoptera; family Nymphalidae; genus Dione; species Dione vanillae. The sequence goes on along the minus strand of JAZFAU010000134.1, from coordinate 566,634 downwards.
TAGTTAGAGTCTCCAGCTATTTTATATTTGTTTGCAAGTTTACACATTTAATATGTGTTATAAAAGTTATTTAGGAATAAAGTCACATTGAAACGCACAAATACCTACTAAGAATCCTGAGATAACTGAGCTTCGAGACGTAATAAAAACACTTATACACTTTAAAATCATTTTCTTACCTTGTTTTAGCAAAATTGGTCAAAATTAGACAATTTTTGTTTCGAATTTCTTTATCTTTCTCTCCAGAGAATTGTGAAATTGTGTGCTTGAAAATATAGGCAAAATCGTCTGCATGACATGCACCTTCTCTCGTCAAGCCGTAGACCTTTTTAAAAAAGTTGATGTTGCCATCATAACTAAACTCATAAAAATATACCGGTACTCCTTGACTTGCTATTAATTGCCCACTCAACCAAATCCCAGCGATAAAATCTAAATCGCTAAAGAAATTTATTTCCAACCTATCCTTGTCGTCATCTGGCTTAATATTTTCCGCATAAGCTGTTAATATACTGGTGTTAAAATAATTCTTATCATTTTCATCAAAAGAGTAGGAAAAGAGATCAGTAAAATTTTTGTTCTTCATAAGGTCTAATACTGCTTGTGGTTTGAAAATATTCATGTGGTAGCCCTCATTGTTGCAAAATCCTATTATTACAGGTACTTTAGCAAATTTTCCTTGAATAAGCAATTTATACGGACAGTCTGTTATGACCGCTTCACCATTTCCAAAATCTTTTTCGATTGTGGGTACGAATCCAAAGAACATTCTGTTAGTAACATCTAGAATGGATTTATAACCAGCTTCCATTAATTCGGACGTGGTACATTTTAGTAAATATTCATATATCTCACGATTGTTCTTAGTAGATCCACCGTATCCCAAATTTTCTAGAAGCTTAAGAACTACTTTTCTTGGTTCATAGTTTATCGCCCAGTGATTGAGACAAGATCCCGACTGAAGTATTGCTTTATGGAATAACCCTTGAGATAATGGTGACAAAAGGAGATATTCCACTGAGGAACCTCCGGCGCTCAGACCAAAGATTGTTACGTTATCACGATTTCCACCAAACTTTTCTATATTTTCCTGCACCCATTTAAGAACAAAAATTTGATCTTTTAAACCCATATTTCCAGTAACCTCGGGTATACCGAGTGACAAGAAACCTAAAACTCCTAGTCTGTAATTAAATGTTACAACAATTACATCGTTGTCAATTAAATAATCTGGTCCCATTTCTCCTTTTATGATACCATTTCCAACTACGTAGCCACCCATATGGATGTATACCATTACTGGCAATAGCTTAGAATTTGGTTCTGGTAATTTAGGAGTATAGACGTTTAGATAGAGGCAATCCTCAGTGCCCACTATTTTCCCCCCATTCATTACATCTATTTGAATAGAAATATTGTCTATCGGAGTCGTGGCATCTCTTTCGCCAATCCATGGTTCTAGAGGTTGAGGACTCTGAAAGTGGTCGAAATAAGAATTATATCAAAGTAATTGCAGATTATCCCTCTAAAAATGCTTAGGTATATAAAAAAATTAAGACAATGTCAGATGTATACCATATCTGGCTATGCCATAATTTTGTACGTAAATATATAAAATCATTTGAACAATTTAATAACAATGTACAACAAACGGTAGTAGAAATTATAACCATTATTAATAATTGTTCATTGCCTATTATTCCCAATATCAAACTACCTCCACAATAGGTATGCCATTGAGTCAATCTTTCTCACCTTTAGAAATTATGATATAAATTTGTACTTACTTTAAATCTTAACTCTCCAACCGGTGGTTTAGCGTAAGGTACGCCTAAGAACTCATAGTAAGTGGTCCCATTGTCAGTAACTGCCTTACCTCCTTTTAGTTTCCCTTGATTTATTGTTACAGTAGCCATTTCTAATAAGTATTAACGTTGATAAACGATTAGTTCACTGAAAGACTGGAAAATTATAAGTAAATAAATTGAATTAATTACATATAAATTAAAGTAAAAAGATAAGATGTCTACAAAAAATAAATTAAAAATATAAGATATCTATAATCTATTAAAATACGTGTTCCTTCATAGGTATACTACAGTACTAAAGTCTAGACTGTGAATGAGCTGTAGCAACGAGTTGCTTATAATGGTCTGACACATTCCACGTCAGATGATCCCAGAGAACTGCTACAAATACTTATATAATAAAATTCTTTTTATTCTATACTATTCTATTTTACTATATCGGTCGTATAGAGCGTCGTAGCAATAAGCGTTACATTGTTTTAAAAAAAAAAGAGGTGTTTTTCTTCTCCGAGTGAAAACGACCGTTGCGTTTATAAGCAGACGCTACGCCTCTGCTTGCTTAATAATGCTTTCATCTCTCTACTTGCTGCTTAATAATGTTTCCATCTCATTCGAAATAAATGCGGTCTCACTATCGAATACTAATGTTACACATAGACCATGAGTGGCAGTTAACTTTTTAAAGTTTTTCTCAAAAAAAAAATAATTTAGGCAATTTTAAATCATTTTCATAAAAATACAGTAAAAGGTCACTATGTTCAATAAATAGATAACATACTTCAAAATAGTTTTAAAGTCTTTTGTTTTTTGTAATGTGTATGTCGTAGACAATATTGTACAATTTTACATTTTATAAACAATAATGTTGTAACAAGATCTTTAATTTTCATGAGCCTCATTCATTTTAAATAAGGCACTAATTACTAAAAGTAACACTTTAGAATGGTATTCGAGATTACTTATAGGAGATAGTCACGGTGGAAGAGCAATTACAGCTCTTCCGTTTTTGTAATTACAGTTATTGTTATTCTACCTCGATATATGGACTATCTAACATAAATAAAAAAAATATTTGAACCTGTACTCAGCGCAATACATTTAGCTATCTAGTTTAGCGCTATTATACGTATACTTGTTGTAGTATTTACTTGGCGCCGACTTCAAAATTATAAAATATTTTTTATTTACTTAAGTAATCATTAGTTTAATTTAACAAAGAAAAAATACGAACGTATTACTTTGTGCCGAAATTTATTTTTTGCTTTTTAGTTAACTTTTTTGCTTTAGACTAGAACTTTTTTACTTTTTGAAGTCGGTTCTTTTTTGTTAAAAATTACTTTATTTAACGATTTTGAGTGATGGGTAGATCGAGCAAGGATGCCTCTCGAATGAAGAAACGACCGTACGACCGTAGTCGGTGTTTTTAAGAACGACACAGCTATTCGCGAATAGACATAATAAATGTTTGTATTGATATTTGTTTTTGATAATTATCTCCAAAAGTGCTGAACCAATTTCGATAAAATTTTAATGGAACAACGTCTGATGTAAGACCTACGAAATACAACAATAATCATCCAAATCAATTCATAAACGACACAGTTATTCGCGAACAGAAGTAGTAAATGTTTGTGTCGATATTTGTTTTTGTTGATTATCTCCAAAAGGACTCAATCAATTTTAATAAAATTTTAATGAGACCACCTCTGGTATAAGACCTACCAAATACAAAAAGAATCATCAAAATCGGTTCATAAACGACACAGTTATCCGCGAACAAACATAAAAAGAAAAGCATATATACGGTCGAATTGAGAACCTCCTCCTTTTTTTGAAGTCAGTTAAAAAACGACCCCTTATCAACATAAAAAAAATATAATTTATATATTTTTTATATAATTCTCATAAATAGGAGTGTCCATGAATATCAGGTGTATTCAATAAAAAAAAACGGAATTAAGTTTAAGATCAGTATAATCACTGTAAGGGCGTAACATGAAGAGAAAAAGTTACAAAAAATGTGTCGGTAGGCATAAAAATAAATCTACAAATATTAATAAATATGAACAAGTAAAATCTCGGTGGACAGTGATATTGCTATTACAATATTGGCAGGAGTCATAAAATTAACTAGTACAAAATATAATAAACTAAATGTTATACTATTTTTAGACATGCCCCCAGGCGTTGAAAGCACCTCTTTCAACAATCTTCAGGTTGTGGCAATAGGCATATTTTGCTGAATGCCCTCCGAACAATTCCATTTGCAGTCCTAACATCTGCTACTCGAATAACACCATTGGCTCCTGGGTACACTTTGACAATTCGACCCATTTTCCATTTGAGCGGTGGTAGATTGTCATCCTTTAGAACGACGAGACTGTGTAGTTTGAGGGAGTTTTCGGATTTTTGCCATTTCATCCTCATCTGAAGACCCGCGAGATACTCCTTACTCCATCGCTTCCAAAACTGCTGACGGAGTTGCTCAAGTCTTTGATAACGCGTCAGCTTGTTGATGTTTTGAGCTTCGTAATTCAGCGCCGGCAGTGACGTGAGCGAGCGTCCGATGGTAAAGTGTCCGGGTGTAAGAGGCAACAAATCTGCAGGATCTGTAGACATATAAGTCAGTGGCCGGGAGTTTAGTATAGCTTCAATTTGCACCAATGTAGTATAAAGTTCCTCGTACGTAATTTTACAATTTCCCAGTACTCTTATTAAATGATATTTTGTGGACTTGACACCTGCTTCGCTCAAGCCATTATAATGTGGTGCATAAGCTGGAGTAAAGTGAAATTTGATGCCATCATCAGCAACTGTCTCAGATAAAAATTCACTATTGTTTTTAATAAAATTTGCAATATCGTTACTCGCGCCAACAAATGAAGTACCGTTATCAGAGTATATATTTTAGGTTTCCCCCTACGAGACATAAATCTACGCAAAGCTAACAAGAAATAATTGCTCGTTAAATCACCAACTAATTCGATATGCATTGCCTTAGTAGAAAAACATACGAAAACTGCAATATACGCTTTTAATAATCTACTACCACGACCTTGTCGACTAACAATCATAATTGGACCAGCATAGTCGATCCCTACGTTCTCGAATGGATAACTGACAGACACACGCTGTTGTGGCAAATTTCCCATTATAGGTGCAACTATCTTAGGCCTTAATCGAGCACAACGGATACATTGTCGATAACATAACTTGGCCAAATTCCTACCACCTATTGGCCAAAATGTTTCCTTAATCGTGCTTAGTAACAGTTGCGGACCTGCATGTAACAATCTTCTATGCTCGTAATTAAATAATAATTTAGTAAAGGATGTTTCGAGTGAATCAAAATCGGATGTTTTTTATCAAATGTAAAGTTACCATGTTCTAAACGGCCTCCAACACGAAGAATTTTAAAATCATCAAGAAATATATTTAATTTGAGTAACGCGTTTTTAGCAGGTAAGTTTTTATTATTTATTAAAAGTTCATATTCTGGAAAAGATTGTTCTTGTGAGATTTTGATTATAAGATTTAAGGCATTATCCAATTCTTCGACCGTTAAAAAATTATCAGTAATTAATCCTTTCTTACAAATTCGAATAAAGCGTAAAACATAAGCTACAGTACGTTTAAGTCTAGATAAGTTAGAAAATCTATTAAAATTAATTAATTCATTGTTATCACTTTCTACAGCTATATTTGCAGTTATTACAGGACGTAATTCTGGAAGAGTTTCAGAACTAGCGGAATGTGATGGCCAATATGACATATCTAGTCTTAAAAATTTTGGGCCTGACCACCAAATCTCAAGTGACATCAGAGCTTTAGCATTAACACCTCGCGAAATATGATCAGCAGGATTTTCAAGCGTAGGTACATGTCGCCAAGTACAACCAGAAGATTTATCTACAATCTCTGCAACTCTATTGCGCACAAATGGTTGTAATTACTTGGTAGGGTTTTAAGCCAGCCCAAAACAATAGAAGAGTCGGTCCAAAAAAACGTACGCCTTACCTTGACTCGGAGAGCACTAACAGCCTTTTCGTATAGACGTAGCCCCACAAGAGCCCCGCAAAGTTCCAGTCTTGGTATCGTAGTAGGCTTGATTGGAGCGACCCTGCTTTTAGCGATAAGCAAACGAACTGAAACTTCATCATTTTCGTTCCGCTACAAACATACAAACATGCTCCATAAGCATATTGTGATGCATCGGAAAATATATGTAAATCTATATACTTATAACAATCAACTAAAACATTACGTGTAATCAATAAATCATTAAGAATTGGTAAATCAATAATGAATTCTTTCCATGACCTAGCTATATCACCTGGTAGTGGATCATCCCATGACAATTTTTGTAGCCATAATTTCTGTAACATACATTCATGATAATAATACAAGGTGTAAGTAATCCAAGAGGATCAAAAATACGTGAGATCACAGAAAGTATGCTACGTTTTGTCATAGTAATAGGAATATTACCACTTATGGAGAAACAAAGTTTATCCGAATTTGAACACCAACCTAAACCTAAAACTGATTTAAAATTAGATTCATCAGCCCCTATGTTCAAATCAAATGATTTAATATTTTTAACATCATTAATTAAATCTGCAACATTTGATTTCCACTTTCTAAGTGGCATTTGTGCCATACCTAAAGCATTAGTAACGTTTTGACGTATCTGTAAAAGTTCATCGATGGTATCTGCCCCAGTGAGCAGATCGTCGATATAGAAATCGTGTAAAATAATCTCAGCTATAATGGGATCAGAGCACTCGAGACCCATTTGCTTAAGACAGCGGACAGCTAGAAACGGTGCACTCGCTGTACCGTAGGTCACCGTATTTAATTCATAAATATCTAATTTCTCATCCATTTTATTACGCCAGATAATTCGTTGAAGGTGTCTATCATCTGGATGTACTGAAATCTGTCTGTACATTTTCTCCACGTCAGCGGACAAAATGTACTTATGCTGCCTAAATCTCAAGAGAATACTTAAAAGATCGTCCAGTATAGTTGGACCGACCATTTGAATTTCATTAAAGGAAACTCCCGTAGTAGTAGGACTACTAGCGTTAAACACGACCCTTAACTTCGTTGTTGAACTACTATCACGCCAGACACCATGATGTGGAATAAAATAAGAAAATTCATTAGATTTTAAATTAGATTTGGACATATGGCCTAGTGATAAATATTCCAACATAATTTCATGATATTTAGTTTTTAGTAAAGATTGATTACTAAGACGACGTTCAAGAGACAAAAAACAATGTTTAGCACGCTGATAAGACTCACCTAAAGTTTCAATATTATTTTTTAAAGGAATTCTCACGCAAAATCGGCCATCAGGGAGGCGGGAAGTATTATTAATGAAGTGCTCTTCGCATATTTTTTCTTCCTCAGAATAATAGGAGGATTTATTATCAATTTCCTCTAACTCCCAAAATCGTGATAAATTCTCTTGAATAGCTTCATTTGAATCCAAAAAATCATTATCAGACTCAATTCGTGCTAAGTTACATTTAATATGGGCTGGTGAGCGATTAGACACATGACCGCCAAATATGGGTCCAGAAACTATCCAACCAAGTTTAGTTTCAAAAAGTATCGGTTTGCCGCTACCTAGCTTAATGATTTGTGATCCTAGTAAATCCCAAAAGAGATCAGCACCAATGATTAAATCAATGTCTCCGGGTGTATAAAAATTAGGATCAGCTAAATTAATATCAGATTTAATATCTAACATCGAAATGTCTATATGACTATAAGGCACTTTACTATGATTGATGGTAAAACAAACAAGTGACATTTGTAAAATAATTATTATTTAATGATTTCATTTGCACACGACACATTTTACCAATTGGTAGGGTGCAGTTATTTATCCCTATAACAGATCGTTCGACATTATCATAAGGTAAGCTTAATTTATTACACATATTTTCTGTAATAAGACATGATGTACTTCCGGAATCAAGTAACGCACGAGCAATATATCCTGATTTTCGGAGTCATACAGCTTAACAAGGGCTGTTGATAATAGAACATCATGATTACCTTTATTTGAATTTTTCAAACATGCCGACAAAGAGATATTTGAGTTGGAAGTAGAATTCATATGATTCGAATCGCCCTTATCCTTGTTTGATGATCCAGCATTATCTGGTGATTGCGACTTTGAACCTGATACGTGGATAAGTGTATTATGCTTACGTTTACATATCCTACAACCAGGCTTTTTGCATTGGTTTGCATAGTGACCGATATGTAAACAATTGTAACATATTTTATAATTAGATAAGAGTTTCAATCGCTGCTCATTAGTAAGGACCTAATAACTGAGGACAATTTTTAAGCGGATGCTCACCTTTACATTTAACGCAGGGTTTAGGTGTAGAGGAGGCTATAGGAGATTTATCGTCAGCCTGAGTTGGACTCGCAATAGAAACCATGCTTTTAATTTTCGTGTTCTGTTTAATAGACTGGTGAGAATGATTACTACTTCGCGATAACTCTAACGCCTCTAACAAATCAGCACGATTACGTAAAAAGTTTATAAATACATCTAGTGTAATAGGTTCATCCTTACCAAGACGACCCTTAAGTTCCTCCCATTCGCGATACGTCTTAGGATCTAGTTTTTGTATTATAATATGTATCAACAATGTATCCCAGTGCTTAGTCGGTTCGCCTAGAGAATCTAAAGCTCTTAAATTTTTATTTAGTTGATCAATTAAACGCTTAATAGACACGGACGACTCTTTAGTAATTAAATCTATGTTGAATAATGCTGTCACGTGATTTTGAATGAGTAACCGTTTATTATCAAACCTTTCGCATAGTATCTTCCAAGCAACAGGGTAAGTCTTCGCTGAAAATTCAATGGACTGTATAACTAAGGCGGCAGTGCCCTCTAGTGATGCTCTCAAATAATGAAATTTATTAATGTTGTCAATTACGTCGTTGGAGTGAATAAGACTAAAAAAAGTATCATGGAACTCTAGCCAATTATCATAGGAACCGCTAAACTTAGGCAATTGTATAGTTGGTAATTTAACAAGATTATTGTTATTATTAACCCTCATAGTATTTTATTACTGTCAGAACTCGAGTCACTCAATCCAGTAGAATGAGCAACTAAATACTGTGCTTGAGCTACTAATTTATAATACAGAGACTCGAAATCATTTCTTTCCAATAATTGACTTTCCATGTCTTCTGTTACACATTCCAACCTGCACTGTACCTCATCATATTGTTCAAACATGCTGCAAATCTTATTAATACGTAATTGAAGTTCTTTTACCTGAGACTGACTGACTGACCCATCTAAATTATTTAAGTAATTTCCAAATAATGTTAGCCGGCCTTTATAGGTTGCACGCTTTTTAATAAGATCTCTTTCTTCCCGTTCCGACATTATGTGAAGCAAGTGCCAAATCCTTTATATAAATCTTAAATCCTTAAATACTACCTGAATATAAGAGTACTGGGTGGAAATTAAGCACTGAAATAGCTAAATACTGCAATATTCCATAAGCCACGTCATACATCCAAATCCTTTGTTCTGTGATCCGACGTCTGTTGTGATTTCACTTATTTTTCCACGAAGAAACCAGTATCCCTTTATTGTGCTGGTTATTTTTAACATTTACTATCCGGCCGATGGACCATGTCCATGAATATCAGGTGTATTCAATAAAAAAAAACGGAATTAAGTTTAAGATCAGTATAATCACTGTAAGGGCGTAACATGAAGAGAAAAAGTTACAAAAAATGTGTCGGTAGGCATAAAAATAAATCTACAAATATTAATAAATATGAACAAGTAAAATCTCGGTGGACAGTGATATTGCTATTACAATATTGGCAGGAGTCATAAAATTAACTAGTACAAAATATAATAAACTAAATGTTATACTATTTTTAGACAAGGAGTCTCTAATTTAGGTGCACAGTTAATTCGTACGAGTTATTGTATGTTATAGTTACAATAATAATACATACAAGCGAAGTCGCGGTCACCATTTTAAAATATTGGACACTGTACAGCAAATATTATAAATATACTGTAATATCAGTAATTCGTGATTATGCACTTTATAATACTAACGGTAGATAACGTTTTTATATCAATTTTGGGTGTTATTTTATCTAATACAAAGTTCATGTTATTGTATCTTTGTAATTAATTTAAAAGTAAGTCAGTTCTGAACTCTATTTTTTTTAAATTTTGTTAAATTTAAAGAACTACTTAATATAAATGATAGTGCTATAACTTGGGAAATATGTTAAGTAAAGACAGAAGATAATGATTTTAGTACACTATGCTCTTACGATCTACAATTTTGCACAATATCTAGCAAATTCTTAAGGTGTAAGGGTAACTGAACATAATTTATTAGTACTGGTATTTATTACAAACGTAAGATATAAAAATAAATGTATTTATATCCATAAGATAATGAAGAAAATTAAATGTCAGTATGTATATATATATATATATATATATATATATATATATATATTATATATATATATATATATATATATATATATTATATATATATATATATATATATATATATATATATATATATATATATATATATATATATATATATATATATATATATATATTATATATATAATATATATATATATATATATATATATATATATATATATATATATATATATATATATATATATATATATATATATATATATATATATATATATATATATATATATATATATATATATATATATATATATATATATATATATATATATATATATATATATATATATATATATATATATATATATATATATATATATATATATATATATATATATATATATATATATATATATTATATATATATATATATATATATATATATATATATATATATATATATATATATATATATATATATATATATATATATATATATATATATATATATATATATATATATATCTAACATATCTAACAGAATGTTCTTTGGATATCTAACAGAATGTTCTTTGGATTTGTACCCACAATCGAAAAAGATTTTGGAAATGGTGAAGCGTTCATAACAGACTGTCCATATAAATTGCTTATTCAAGGAAAATTTACTAAAGTACCTGTAATACTAGGATTTTGTAACAATGAGGGCTACCACATGAATATTTTCAAATCACAAGCAGTATTAGACCTTATGAAGAACAAAAATTTTACTGATCTTTTTTCCTACTTTTTTGATGAAAATGATAAGAATTATTTTAACGCAAGTATATTAACAGCTTATGCGGAAAGTATTAAGCCAGAAGACGACAAGGATAGGTTGGAAATAAATTTCTACAGCGACTTCGATTTTATCTTTGGGATTTGGTTAAGTGGGCAATTAATAGTGAATCAAGGAGTACCGGTATATTTTTATGAGTTTATCAAATCAAATCAAAAAAGCTTTATTTAGGCATACACAGTTTACATATATAAAAAAAAACAATATATATAAAAAAAAACCAAGAATGTGATGCCTAAATCGGTAGGCCACTCAGCTTATGTTGAAAAATCATTCTACAATGAGTTTCAACGCTGGTATTCTGTGGCTGCCAATCACTAAGCACGTCACGTCGTAGGTAGTGAGAAAATTAATAAAAAATAAAACGCCTTATTCATAATTCGGGCGTCGAACGTAAACAAACATCGCGTGACTTATTGGGATATACAAAAAATAACTTACAATTACTAAATTGTTAATTATTTAACCAGAATTAATGAACCATGAATTGCAGTGTATAACAGCTAAGAGCAAATGGCTTAACAAAGAATATTATTGGAAACTAAAATAAATATACCTAAGACATAAAAGCTACAGTGGGTAAGTTTAAAAAATATAATTTCTTATTATCATTATAAAATAGTTTCGTGAGTGACATTATTGTGTGTACAGTAATTGTTATTCAATGGGGCTACTGGCTTCCGTCTGTGAAAATTAAATTAGTAAATATCATATCATAAATTGTAGGTGTATTTTAGAATTGGATTTCAATAAAACAATGAAAATGTACATCGAGCAACCATCAAAACGTGCGACAAAAATTCTGAAATTGCTGATAGTCATAAACACCGCCACCTTGCCAAGAGGCCATATCAATAAGGTAAGACTTTACACATGACTAACGAACGGCACACAGAAAGTATAAAATTAACACTGAGTTTGTAAATTCATTAAATGCAATTTAAATTTGTTTCTAAAAACATTTATTGTTTTTATGTTTCGAATAGGCGGCGGCAGGTTGTTCCAGCATTTTGTCGCCGAGTAAATAAAACTACCTCGAAAGGCGGCGGTCTTATGGCATGGCATGATCAACGAGTATGACGAGGCTCGTGTTTCGTGGGTTAGCCTCTTTTCGCAAGCCCATTTTAATTTGTGATAGAGGTATGGAGGCATTTTGTAATTCACTATCCCGAACAATAAAGTCGCGAAATGTAATTGTCTGCGATAGTCCATCTTCAACATCCTAGCAGAGTTCAGAAATGGCGTAACATGTGAGCGTGGCGGAATGTTAAAGCAGTATCGAGCACAGGCATTTTGTACTTTTTGGATAAGATTCTTAGTACGCACAAGCAACCTGGGGCCTGTTACAATATCAGCATAATTTAATTTTGATAGTACAAGAGCCTCGCATAAATTTACTCTTACTTTAGGTGTTATATATTTTCGTATTTGATATAATAGTTTTAAACGATAAAAACAATTACTAACAGAGAGCATAATGTGTTTATCAAATCGTAGATTCTCATACATTACAACTCCCAGATTGCGTGTTTGTATGACACGTTCGACCTCAATGTTATTTAATTTGATAGTTGGTAATAAGGTTGCAGTTTTCCGTATTTGAGTTGGCGTACCCAAAATCATGAATTTAGTTTTCTTCGGATTTAACATTAGACAATTTGAATTGGACCATGCAGTAATTCTTGTTAGGTCTTCATTAAGCTTATTTAAAGCTATGTGTAAGTCTGCAGGTTTAAAAGATATGTATAATTGTATGTCATCGGCGTAAATATGATAATTACAGTATTTAATGGAATTGATGATATCGGCACAATAGAGAGAAAAGAGTACAGGCCCAAGGATTGAGCCTTGCGGCACCCCTCTTGTGGTAGCTCTACTACTAGAAACATTTAGTTATGATGGCAACATCAACATTATGAAAAAGCTCTTCGGCTTGAAGGGAGAAGGTGCATGTCATGGTGACGATTTTACCTATACTTTCAAGCACCCAATTTCACAATTCTGTGAAGAGAAAGATGAGGAAATTCGAAAAATGGTTGTAATATATTTAAGTGTTTTTATTACGTGTCGAAGCTCAGTTATCTCAGGATTCTTAGTAGGTATTTGTGCGTTTCAATGTGACTTTATTCTTAAATAACTTTTATAACACATATTAAATGTGTAAACTTGCAAACAAATATAAAATAGCTGGAGACTCTAACTAGTAACTACCATTGCTAACGGTGTTTATTAATAATTTTTATATAAGATCGCTAGCAATGTTCCACTCTCAAAGTATCACACTGCGCAAATTATTTCAAGTTAGGTTATTAAAATTTAATTGGGATCCTATTTAATTTGACTACACGCTTAATGTTTATTATTTAATCAAGACGAAATATATTTCGTATTAACCTTGGCATTTTTTATTAGATTAATTTAAATTGCTAAATTATCATAAAAAAATAAAGACGCGCCTTCAGTAACTTCATCTAGATGGCTCTACTGGAACACTTGGAAGATTACACTGATTTAGGTCTAATAATATCATTTTAGTAGTTATTAGTAATTAAACCAGGAACCAAGAACCAATCGAATTACTAAAATTATTGCCTATATATATATAATTCAGAGTATTCAAAAATATAATAGTTGTCTTTATATTTCATATTACACACTGTTAATATTTTTTTTTGTTTTAGCACTCCAGATGTTGGGTTAGATGTGGAGTGGCCTAAATATACAAACAAAACACCTGCATATATCTGAGTATTAATCAAGATTTCAGTATTAAATATAATATTCGTCCAAAGCAGATGGCAGTGTTTAAAGAAATTCATGATAAATACCTAAAATGATTTTATATACATTTTATATTTATAAATAATTAAAATGTGTTTAAAAAAAGAAACATTGTATAATAAATTCCTTTTTTTTTAAATATGATTTACGTATATTCATGTTACAATTGCACCGTTTGGGCTTAGCATTCTCATAGACATTCAACATCACTCAATGGTATGCAGATAAATCATAATAACACTTTATTGGCTGGATAGACCGAGCTACAAAAATATATCTTTATTCTATATAATACAATGATTAAAGTAATTAAACAATTAACGATGAATGCAATTAAATTTTTTATAAAAAATATATACATGAGTATTTGTTTTTTTTGTGTCAGTGTAAAACAAAATAATGTTACGTCGAATTACAGTGATTAATGTTTTTGTGATATTCATATTCAAATAACAAAGCATAAGAGTCAATTGCATATCGGAGAGCTGTCAAATTGTACGCGGAATCGACGGCGCTGGTACCTTTATGTCACCGCGAAGGCGTGGTGGCGGTCATAAATCGCGCTGGGCACCATAGCTTTTGTATAGTGAAGTATGTGAAACTCGTGGGCACAATATATATCTACTTTTACATATATACGTTAGAGAAGTGAATAAAATATCGAAAAAGCTTAATAAATTTCATAGTCAGTTGTACAGCGTCGTATCCGTATTAGGGGAAATTAATTATTTTCATTGATTAAACAGCTTGCATCGAAAACGGATTGTCTAAAGATAAGGATCCTTTTCCTGTCTTGTGCTTAGTGGGGAGTACGTCAAGAAGTTATTTATGTCATTTAATTTGAGTAAATTAATTGCGAAAACTTTTTGAGGTCTGATATATATAGGTATAATAAAAGTGCCTTGCATTTTCAAATAAAGATGCAAGAGAACGAAATAAAATATAATTATTAACTGCAATGCTCCACACTACCGAAAAGATGTTATATATTTGTGAAATACATTGCAAGTAATGGATACCTCCATTTGCAGTACTATAATATAATGTCTTAATGAATGATGTTACCATATGACCAGGACACACACGAATATATTCATTCAAATTACACTTCCGGTGCGATTTGAATTTTAATTTACCGTAATCGGTATTTAAGACCTACAAAATCTAAATCACAAAATAAATAAATTTGAAGGACCAAATTTAAATACCATTCTAATTCCATTCATTTTTGAATTATTTTAAGTACCTAATAATGTGCTAGGTAGTTAAAGAAATACTGTATTTTGTTATTGTAACTAATTATTAAATATAAATATTATTCATCTATATATCATATTAACTTAATAATGCACTAAGGTCTGATTTGAGCGTGAGTTGGCGTTTTATATGTGTGAATGCTTAGCGCGCAGGTGTGTCCGAGACTGGCCGGCGCCTGCGCACATTCCTTTGGTGGTCACGGCGCTTTGCGTACTTGTCTACTAGATCATTGCAGACATTATTATATACTACAACTATGATGATTTTAATTACACTTAATATTTATTAAATATATTTAATAAAGTACAAAACGAAAATAAACATATTTGCACACGTTTATCAATGAACTTTTGTCTGAATTTAAACGCATCTGAAATACAATATTAACGTTTCTCTTATGTAAATATATTGAGAAAAGAAGAAATTAGCATTCTATGAATTCAGCTTGCAGGGTTGGAAGAGGAGCTCCGGTTAGCGCTTGGGACTACATTTTAATAAATTAATAAATAATTTGCGGTATACGCAGTATAGGGAGTGGGTATCGTAGGCTGAAGGAACCTACTGTTAATACGATACGAAGATTTTTTTTGTTTACTTCAATATTTGTTAAATAAATTAATTAAATACGATTCTATTACTCGCCATTTAAAAAAAGATTCGCGTTTTTACAATGCAATACACATTATGGATGAATATAAAAAGTAGTCTCGTTTACATTCTTCTTTCTCCTAAGGACTGTCAGAAAAAATATAGTGGAAAACTCTATGGTCAATGAATACTTCTTCGCTTGTTCCGCTGTCAATAAAATAATTAGGATAAGTAAATAATGCGAGTATGATAATGTACCACTTTATTTTACTAGAAACACAAATTACTTTGACATATTTTTTTTTCCAACTATTTATGTTTATTTACCCGTATTTTTAATACTTTTATGTAAAATGTGTGGTACTAAGAGACTTCCGTGGATAATTTTGTGAACGTGATAAGCGCCATCTATAGGTAAATTTCAAAATTATGTTACTACGTATATTTACATTGTACGTATATTTTTGCTACTCAACGATAGATGTCACTATGATGTAATAAGATATAATTTTATAAAATTATTCAATTTAATAATGCTATAAATTAATTAAATATTTATTTAAAAGAAAATTAAAAATTTAAACAAGTTATATTTTATATTAAGAATTTATGCTCCAAATAAAGCTGGTAACCCTAAAAACACATGGCATTCTACTCTCGGCTAAATTCGTGTGGTCTTCGACTTATCGCTCGCCGGTAGAGATCACGAATATTCTAGATTTAACGATTATAAACTGAAACTAGAAACTATCATTCATTTGTCTTAGATTCTGACTGAAAAGTGCGAACCCTCAAATAGAAAATGGCCAACGCAATGAAGAAATTAGTTCCTCTGCTCGATCGTGTGCTTATTAAGAGAGCCGAAGCAATTTCGAGAACAGCGGGAGGTATCGTGATTCCGGAGAAAGCACAGTCCAAGGTTCTCCATGGAGAAGTAGTCGCCGTTGGTCCAGGCTCAAGAAAAGACAATGGAGAATTCATTCCCCTCCTTGTTAAAGTTGGCGACAAAGTCCTGTTACCCGAATATGGTGGCACCAAAGTTAGTCTAGAACATGATGAGAAGGAGTACCATCTCTTCAGAGAATCTGATATTTTAGCCAAGATTGAAAATTAATTTTAGTGCTAGTTTTAATTTCCCGGTTTCGAATTATTTGGTTAGTTCCGTTGTAGTGTATGAACATGATGTGATTGTGTAATATGTTTAATGCTATGGGCAAGCTGTTATCTTTGCATTTATTATAACATTGTTATAAAACTATTTGTTTTACTTATTTACCCTAAAATATAAATAACTCTAAAATTCTTTCATATTGGCTTCTTATTTCACAAGAGTTGCTTCACTTTAGAGGTTATGTAGATTTTATAATGCACTGCTATAAGAGTTGCTATATTTCTAGAAATTCTCAAGGATAGACAAAATAAAGTAGTTAAGCGCTAAATACAATTTTATTTAAAGCATTGGATTAAAACAACCTTTACAAAATAATTACTAGTTACAGAATATAAAATTGCACCTAACATATTTTGTTGAGAAGAATTATAATAAAAATAACTTATTATAATGTTTATGGCAATATATTTCACTCATTACAATTTTTTAATACTGCATGACATGGTTATATATAAATTTGTAATTTAGTATGTAAGGTAAAATACTGATGATGAGTTTCTGTATAATAGATGATAATTATATAAATAAAAGATTTTCTTTTTTACATTTTAAGTGAAATAATACAGTTTATGGTGAATATGAAATATAAGATCTTTACTAGATACTGTATAATATAAACATTCTAAAAAAATGTTAAAAAATCCTACAAGTAACACCTAATTAGTAATTATGTTCCCAAATTATTGGCCATTTTGCAAAGATAGAATGTTTATTAGAATAAGAAAAAAAGTATATTTAAATTTTGCTGCAAGCTTACAGTTTCGTAAATATAAAATTACATATAAAAATATCTAAAAATTTATTACTTTTAGTTAGGCGATGCATATAATACAATATCTAGTATTATCTTGTAGTAGACAAAAGTTTCAAAACATTGTTACTTTATTAGCAAAAGACTTGAATTAACTAAAATATACTATAATTATATTTATATATAATTGTAAGGTACATAATCATGGCTTATAATCAAAGTATATTTTTAACATTTTACTCCACATATGCACTAATGGCTGTACGTCTAATAACTGCTGATAAACCAGGATTTGGATCTGGCGGCTCTGTCAACAGTTGCACTGTTTTCCAACAACCATCATCACTAGATTGTCTCAATGCTTCCATGATTGCTTGCACTCTTTGTCCATCCTCAAAAGTAGCTGCTGCTCTAACTGGCTCTTTAATCCAATCCATCTGTTCCTTAACAGGTAAGAATGCCTCTTTCAATGCACTTATCATCTTACAAAGTCCTTTTATATAAGGTTTGGGAATAACACTTGATGTACAACTAAGATCTTCAATATCAACATAAATCACATCTTCTTTATCATGATTTCTTTTACCATCATCTTCTGCAATTTTATTAGGCTTATGTAATCTGCCATGTAGGTCTCCACCTCGAACTACAAGATAACCTTTTTTACTACAAACATATATTTCTTGATTGAAACATGGGCCAGGCAAGTGGTTATTTAATGTAGCTGTAACTAATAAACCTTTTTCCATTTGCAATTGGAATGAACAAAAATCAGGTGCTGTAATTTTTCTAATACCATTTACTTTTGCAGTCTCTTCAACAAATGTTCTTAACACACCATGTACTTTAACAACTTTCTGACCGCTAAGATATGACACCAAGTCTATTACATGGCTGCCAACCAATGTTAAAGTACCACCGCCCATGGTATCATCACACAACCAGTTGTATGTCTCTCCTAACAGAGAACCCATTTGGACTCGAACATCTATGAGGGTTAATTCATTTGGATTGCCCAGGTAGCCATCAAGAATAGTTTTTCTCATGTGACTGAATGCTGGTAGAAATCTAAGTGAATGATTGATAATAGATATAAGGGTAGGATAATACTGAGCGGCTCGAACCATCTTTAAAGCTTCTGCCTGACAAAGTCCTGCAGGCTTATCACATACTACGTGTTTACCTATACCCAGAGCTTTTACTGATATTTGTGCGTGTAAATTAGGAGCGCAAACTATAAACACGAGGTTTACGTTCTTTTTTAATAAAACATCATCTATTTTATTTGTGAAAAAAGGTATTTTAAGTTCTTTCGCTGTACTTTCGGCTTCTTGAATTGTTACACCCCAGATTGCCTCCACTGGGAATCCTTTATCCCTCAAGAATGGCACTAAAACTTTAGCCACAGAACCTGTTCCAAACACACCTATGCCAGGTAACATTTTGTCAGAGACTATTATTTATATTTTAAACTAAATATACATAGTTTAAAAAGGAAATTGTTATACTTTTTAAAAAATATAAACAAATCGAGTCCAATAAATTGGTGTAGTTATACATTTATCTGTCAAACTCTTAAATTGTAATGTCACTTTGACACAGTCAAAGTGGCATAAACATTACGTCAAAAAACAAAATTAAAATGGTAAATGCTTACTGCGGCCTTAGTCAAGACGCAATTTGACAATTGCTTATGCTAACAATATGTATGGAGTTAACGACAAGTCACGTGACTTAAGCCAACGAAAAATGGTAGCAAAAAACAAAACGTCAACAAAGTCATTGAGTCGAAATAGATATCTGCGGCCTTAGCCAAAAACCAAACGCTCCGTATCTATTCCATAAAGCGCTTCAGCGATAAAAATTACAGATATCGCTAACTTGGTAGCCAACAACACATGTCAACATCAAACGTTTGATCTACAGTGTCAATAGAAGACATCGATCATATTGTCTGTGATTGGCGTTTTTTGAAACGTCAAGTGAAGACTGTAAAGTCACATATTTCAATGTTGCATGTGTAAGAATTTAATGTTAAACTAATTTGATTAGAACAGATTAAAAATATACACTTCTCAAACAAATATTAATAGAAATAAAAAATATAAATTTAAGTATATGTTACAAAACGTAGATAATAGTAAAATAAGATAATTAAAATTATTAACCGATGTATTCAAAATTATTAATGTTGAAAAATAAAACGAAAATAATAAAATTTCGTAATATATCGTAAAATTATAACGTTTAAAAAAATATTATTAATTAATAATCGATTCACTTAATAACTCCTAATTAACTTATAAATTTGAATTATAAGGTGAACAAATTATTTTTACATAAAAGTTTTAGCGTTTTTGCCAGGGTGTCGTCTTCGATAGGTGAGCGTTGGACAATTCACACTGCGATTCGTCAAATATGTGCAAAATGGGCTGTCAATTATCGATTGACACTGACGAAACGATAAAAATTTCCGTTATCCAACGATTTTTGACGTTTATATTTTTGGCTACGATCTTTCTATTCGTTGTCTTAGATCACGGGACGTATCGTTAAGCCCGTGACATATGTCAGCGTAAACGATTTCAAATTGGTCTTGGTCCGGCCGCTGAGCGGTCTATACAGTGCAATCGCTAATTGACAGCCATGTGGCGCATTGACAATCGCAGTGAATTGTCCAACGCTACTATCCGTAAGTTTGAAGTTTCTACATAATTTTTAGCGTTTTCGCAGGGGTTCGTGCTTCGATAGGTGGAGCGTGACAATTAACACGACAGTTTCAAGCGATATCAAATGCGCAAACATGGCTGTCAATTAGGGATTGATATGTAGAGACTTTTTCTTCTTCTTTCGTTTTATTTAGGGGTTTCGAGCGTGAACACTGTAGAGACGCTTAGATATATATGGGACTCGTATGACTTTGTTGACGTTTTATGTTGGCTACCATTTTTTTTTTTCGTTGGCTTAAGGGCACGTGACCCATCCTTGACTCTCGGCTAAGGCCTCTGATATAACCTATGGATGACATATAAACTTTCGTAAGTTGTACAACCGTTACATAGACATAGCACAACATAAGTGTTTTCATTGGCATATAATGAATTTGGCATGATTGGCATTGAAGTGTTTGTAATCCATTCAATAGACCAGGAAAGGAAATAGGAAGACATATCTAGTTGAATTAAATTTCGCAGAGTATATCATATCAATAGATACTGAACTCTGGCGTATGAATATTAATTAAACAATACAATTAAAAACTTAGACTATAAATAACAAATTGAAAGATTACAATTATTTTAACACCAAACAAGTAAGGTATTATTCAGTTTTTAGCTACTGTGGCATTATTATTTGGTCACAAAACTATTGACATAAGCATCAATGTCTTAACTAACACACAGTTATAACTAATTAAGGAAAACATCACCCACATTCCTGTATCCAAAAAGCTTACACTTTCTATGTGTGACGGTGGCTGGTAGCAGAATAGAGAGAAGAAACCTGCTTAGCCTTCCATGGATTCACCGTGCGGGTGCCGGGCCCATTTCGCGTTTTAGGAAGAGGAGTCGATCGCGCTTGGGACTTGCGCACAGTGTGGTTTAAAGGGGCCCCTTTAAAAGAATACCGCTCCCACCTCACGGTCCGAGCTCTCCCACTACCTAAAACAAAATTCGAAATGATTCCGCTAATGCCGCCTTGAAGTACGTTCTAGAAATGTATTAGTAATCGTTCTAGAAAGGCCGAGATCCTTTTAGTAAGTAAAGAGAGATTCGCTATTATACTCTCGCTCTATTCCACAGCGTATAACTTTACTTCAACCTATCTGGTCAGTAATTAGGGAAGCTCGAAATATTTATAGTTAAAGTTATGATTTTTAGGGATATTTGTCTCCCAACGAAACGTAAGTTTCTACTAGGACACTATGCGTTTAGGTTGAGGACTAAAGAAAAATATCGGCTGGATTACGAAACACCAATGTCCTCAGGGATGGATATACTGGTTCTCATACGTGCCATCAAAAGAGTCCAATCAGGAGCTGGATCTAATATTGAAAAGGTTTTTGCGTGTGTTTTTAACAGAACTCTTTCACAAAATCATTAAACGTTGCTGGTAGTAATGTTCTTGTTGATCTGCTACGCAAAGACTAAACGGCTTCACGTATGTTGAGAGTACATTGTATGGACGCCGCGAGTATGACCACTTTCCAAGAGGATCCTACACCCCACCAGCATCGTTTAGCTGTCCCCATGCCTTTACGATGTAACAAGATTGATCGGTAAGCTTTACCCAATCTACTAAATTACTTTGCTCTGGAAGAGTCATTTGGAAGCATTCAGGTAGAATTAATAGTGCTGGAGACCCAGTCATGAATTTAGGGTGCGCCATTTTAAAGCTTTAATAGGGATACAGGAATGACTCCCGAGTTAGCACCGTTGTGCATTTTTAAGCCAATTGCGTGCACTTTATAACCTATCATCTCCGTCTTGCCGAATAAAAGATTTATTAGATCCATATTTGAACTTTCCTCTTTGTTGATCTAACCAGCTTACTTGATGTGCTTCCTATCATAAAACTGTTATGAAAATTGAAGTCTTGACTCGCGCTCTGGGACACTTCTGTTTTGGGAAGCTTGATCGGTAACAATCTCATCTCGGATTTCCCAGAATAGGTGTTTTGGCCAACTTAAGAGTGTATAGAAGATCCGATGGTGTCTTTAATCTCAACCCAAAATTATATTTTTACCTAAATAAGGTTGATTGGTGTCTGCGATGCTCTAGCCCAAGCCAAAAGCTTTCAGTACGTTATGAGCTGCATCTAAGCTTAGACAGAGGGTTTTATTACAAAATCCTATTACGAGGAAAGGCCAATTCAGACGGATGTTAAAAAAATTGTCGTACTTCAAAACTTTTTTGCAGTGACTCTAGGTGATGGTCTAACTTTTCTAGACTGTCAAAAACCGTGACTCAGTACAATCTAAAGATGGAGCACGGATTTGTAATCTATTTTCTTGCCGAGAAATTAAAAGGTGCCGCTTCTGGTAAATAAGAAATGCTTTACCATATATTTAAGTCCAGGATCGTATTGAGGGTATTTAGGTTTAGTCTCCCCAGATATAAGCAGTGACACTTAATAGGTTTTGTCCTCATTCCCTTCGTCCACGCAACAAAACTCGTCCATTCATCCAATGTAGCAGCTGGCATTGCTTTGAATTCCTAGTTGTATCGCGAGATCGTCCGCAAAAGCAAGAAGGACTCTGTGTATTATTGTTAACTTAACGATAGCCCCATTTTCCCTCTGTTAATTAAATATCTATTAACATATTTATGATGAATTTAAATAGTATTGGGGATAAACAACAACCATGGTGGAAAAGGACTACTCTATAGATTTAAAGGGTTTGAAGTACCGTTTTTTAGGTTCACGATTTTAAGTTAGAATAGTATGACGCGATTATGGCTACTATTTGAGGAAAATGGTACCATTTTAAAGCAAAAAAATCAATAGATCGTGTGTATTGATCCGAAACGCGTTTGTCTAAATCATCCAACCTTACCGTCATTTGCCTATAACACTTCTGGCGTCTTTAAGCTTTCGGCTTAACAAGTATTATGCTCCAGGCACTCCAGAAATTCCAGTAGAAACCTTTATGGTAGTTCAGCATGAGTACATATGCTAATCTAAAATGAGTCATTTTGTTTGAAATATTGGAGAAAAAATTTTAGACAACTAGTTCTACTAATAATAATGAGTAAGAGCAATTTAGGCCTAAGTAATCCTGGGAGCTGTTACCGGTCTTTTTTGGGAATGAGGACAAATTACCGCTTCTCCAACGACGTAGGTATTTGCTCTCTTGACCAGATTACCCCTATAAAGTTGTGAGATATTTACGACCAGATGAACATTTTGTAAATATATAGGGACACCATCAGGCCCTGGGAAGTGATTTAGATGTTCTTTTTGATGTGATATTATTTCTCTAAAGTGGTGGGTCAAATGAAAGTTCAACGTGAGACTCTCTGGTCGGTTGGTTTTTGGAGCACTATATAGCCTTTCTCATTAGGCATGCGTATGGCGTCTATAATGTTCATAAGTTAGCATCATAGGTCAAGGAAAGATACATCTTTCTTCTTAAAAGTTTTTGAGTAACTTCAAAAGGATTTTTTTGATCGAAAGAAACATCGGTTTGCACGATAGAAATTTGTATGACGTTCCGCGATCTGGAGTCGATATACCCTGAATTAATGTCAAAGTTGCCGTTAGCGCCATAGGACATCTCATATAAAGAGGTCATGGATGGAGTCTGTAGTACTTATAGAGCTATACAATTATTTGCAACATAAAATTGCAGTGGAAATTTTTCAGAGAAAATCATACTCATTTTAAATAAAATGATCTACACAAATAATTTTGTTGTATTTTTTTACATATATACCGATCGCTCCAATATCAGATTTATTACAGAACTATAAATTACAACACATCAGCTCTTACCTTCTGAAGTCGATGATTTTTGGTATGTATCTCAACATGGCTTAATGTCTTGAGATTCCCGAACTTAACCTTTATTAAAATGTATTAGTCATAGCGTCAGTAGATAATAAGGAGAAAGATCCGACCTGTTAGATAGAATAGATAAATCTTACGACACTGGTATATTAGTATGATCTAAGTAATCATTGTTTTGTAATGGCCAGCATATAATTATTTAAAAATAAAACATTTAACTACAAAGTGTAAAGATGTTTCTGTGTCATTTTTAAATGTAATTTACATATCATTATGATTTATTTTGAAATATTGTCAATTCTATTAATGAAAGGTTTGATTACTAAGATTATACATATATAATGTACAGGGACCAAAGAATAATAGTTTGTTAAGAAAACATTAGCACGCTGTAAGTCACACTGCGCTTAAAAACGAATCAATTCGATGCAAAACTCAGTGGTTTGGATATCAGCCACCTGGATTGAAAATAGGGTTGTCATGACATTCTACGCAATTACATTTTAACAAAGTAAGCTTGCTTTGGAAATGGCTAATGGGTCTTAATGTAATACTAAGTTATAGTTACGTTTGGCTTTTGAATAAAATATCAAAGGGGTTTCGAATGAGATATAACGTGTTTAAGTATAATATATTGCTTCTCTTGGCTACATAAGAAGTCTGTGTATATATAAGAAAACTTAGGTAAAGAGAAAATTTAAAAAAGTATTCAAATAGTAATAAAATCACACAATGATGTTAATAAAAACTTTTATATTAAAAAAAAATTGAAGAGGTGTAAAACCCTAGCGCTATCCTATTTGCAAGAAGACTACTCTCCGACTGAAAGCTACTGTACTTGATCATTTCCACAATTAGGACTAACCCAAACAAAAGCTTTCTTTATATAAACAATATAGTACCTATTAGACATTCCATGCTATGTTAATTTTTAACTAATGTTATTCGATTTCGATATATTAGGAAAAAATATATACCTGTATATGTATCGTAAATTTTACGTTATGATATCTTACAACTTCAAGGATAAAATTTTTGACCTTACATTAATTTGTAATAGTACCGTAGAAAGTCAGTCGAAATAGAATCTATTAGCAAATGACTATACTTTTATAACAAATACATATCTAAGGAAAATGTGGACAACAGACATTGTTCTAAATAATAAGTTAAAAAAATCCATATATAGAGATCACATGCTTGTTCACTACACGAGTTAATTCAGAAGAGTGTGTGAAGAACGGGTTGTCAAAACGTATAAGATGTCGCGGAAGTACGACCCGAGTCGAAATAGCTGTCAATCTTGTAAACTTAGTTTACGTCATTAATGAACAATACTTTGAATTATTAATGAGATCGATCAATACAGTCGAATTTCTTGACTAATGTAAAACGAATAAGAACACCCATTCAGACTGTAAAATGGATTATTTGCTTTTTGTGCACTATAATTGGAAAATTGTACCTGCTCTCTTTATGAGGGACCGTTATTAGGCATATATTTTATATCATATTCCACTTATCAGTAGTTTCGAGGATATCCTGAAAAATGTTGACGGAGGGGCGTACGTAGGCGACCCCAAGCGGCCCGCCGTGCGCAGAGCAAGCCCAAAATTTCAAAATGAAAACGCACGCAACTAGGGCAGGAGGGCACATCCCCTAAAAAATTAGTGTCAAATTTAGTCGGACTTTGGTTATGCATCAATTAGGTGAAGTGATTTGTGTGCGAATGTTACAAAGAAATGCCAAGACTTGTAACGCGTACAATCGATCAGCCGCTGTAGATAAAAGAACAGATGCGGGACGGACGATGAATTTTCTTTTGACGATTCCCAATCTGGTTCGGTTAAGGTGTTCAAATTTAGACAAAACAGAGAAAAAATATGTATTAGTAAATTTAGTTATTAAAATGTTATATCAGTTAATTTATTTTAGTAGCAAATGATAAGTACGAATACAAAATTATATTAAAACTCACAATACTAATAAATGTGCATATTTTTTATAACAAATAGACGACGATTTTTCAAATAAGTACATAAAAAATGAAATTGCAAAAATAAATGACGCGCATCCATCCAGAAAAATGATAGTAAAAATAACAATTGTATGTGTGTTATTATTAATATATTATTTTTTAAATTTATATATATATTTAGGAGAAGTGGTCATGAGCCCAACATAGACACGCCGGCAAATGCTAGAGAAAGGGTCGTATGAGAGTGCTTTCTAAAGCTTCTTTTAGGTAAGAAGAAAAATATTTTTATAAAGATGTCTTACGTGCATCCTTGTTTCCTTTTTAAAATAATTATAATTTATAACTAAACTTTCCTTTCTTTCTACGTTCCCGATTCAACGGGCTTTTCCCACCCCTCCTGCTTTAGGTGGTCTTACGGATTCGTCGATGGACGGTACCTATGAGCAAGACCAATTTTTCGGGTTATACGCTGCAACCCATACATGGAACAAACTTTCTATCCTTACAACTCTGTTATTTTTAATGTCATAAAAAACATTGAATTGATAGTGAGAGAATTTAGAATTGGACGTATTATATGCTTAATAACTAGATCATTTTTTCTTTTTTTCATAACATGATCTATCTATATATATGAAATAATATAGATATATAGATAGAAGATTATATAGATATATATATATATATTATATATATAATATATATCTATATATATACATTCTATATTTATACTATAATAATAGTATTATATATATATAAGATAATATATCTATATAATATTATATTATCTATAGAGATAAGATAATTAATATAGATAGATAGAAGGATATAGATTGATATAAATAAGATATATATACCTTATATACTTATATATATATATAGTATATATAATAATAATATATAGATATATATATATTATATATATATATATAGATAATATACATGATATATATATATATATATATATATATATATATATATATATATATATATATATATATATTTCTGTATATATATACTATATATATATATTTGTAATTATGGTTATGTATTTAATATTAAAGTGTATATAACCACTTTCATTGGTTATCTGGATGAGATTTCTTGTAGAAATAAGCTTACCTTCGTCAACTAAACCTTATATTTTACATTTCTTGAATGTTATTAGTCTTATGCAACAATATATATAATATATAAACATATACCAATGTACTTCTATACAGTATAAATTCTAATCTAATATAATATTCATTTAGAATCATTACTTATTCTAAAACACCTAAGGTAGGTATTAACTAATAAATTTACAACTAATTAAATTAAGAGCATGTCCCACAGTTATTTTGCATCCCTATTTTGCAACTATAGGAACTTTGATTTCGGACGAAATCAAAGCTCGTATAGTTCGCCCGCGTCTACATATATGCAATAATACTACAGCATATAATATAGCATTTATAGATATTTTCAATTCTTATCAGTAGTTACAAAATTGTATAACAATATTTCATATCTTTAGATTGAAAACCACTTTGCCGTGGGTACCGGCAGACACAAAATTGTCAAAGCTCGACACCCTCCGCTTGGCCGCGTCGTATATAGCGCACCTACGGGCGTTGCTACACGAACCACGATCTGCACACACGCCGCCGCATCCTCTTAATTTAGTAAGTATTATAATTACATTATAATAATTATTGACTGTAGTGAAATTATTTCTATGTCATTTGCTTTCTTTGATGCTTATGTGGGCCGCTTTTGTGGGTTCGATTTCTGCTCGGGGAGGATGAATTATTTTATTTCATCATCCATTTCATCCATTTTCTTCGTTCTAGCAAATAGGCAAGTGTGGGGTTCCGCGATCCAACACACAATGCCTCGAAAAGCGGAAAGCGGGAAACAGAGTGTCTTAACACTAGGTTCCTATGGTTCCTGCGGTTCTCTATCTTGCTATAAGCAGGATTGTTGATTGCACCAAATAATCGATTTTTTAATATCTACCATAGACAGACAGCAACAAGTAACATTTTATACATATATATATATATTATCACTATTTAGCAGCCTTTTCCTGTCGCGCACAAAAAATATCACATTTTTGTGGATTTATTTTAGTTGAAGCAATGCAGTTTAATTATTCTTGTACCTAAGTTAGCCATAGCAGTTTATTATTTGGTTTCGAATCATAACTAGTATAGATTTTAAAACAGGAATGGATGCCTATTTGAACATTGAGCACATATATAATGTAATTGCCTGTGTTATATAATATCCTCTATTTACCTACTATGTTTCTATGTATCACTACGTACTATATATTAGCATTTTTAGTTTGTAAAATTTATGTTTTTTTAATCTTAAATTATTTCCTAAATACTAATAACCAAATAATTCGTAAAAGCATTAATAAGCAGTAAGTGTAATATTTTATTGGCTTCACGCTTTGTGCCGTATTTGTTAGGGTGAGGAGAGAAATTTAATGTGGAAACTAAACAAAACAACGAAATAAACGGAATGCCAAATGTCTTGACAAAGGGAAATGAAAATATTCATTTTATTCATTGTGAATAAAGGTCGAGCCTACAACCGTTGCACTCAAGATGTAGAGCCTACCCGTAGAGATTGCAGCACTTAACTCTTTCAGCCATGCATTTACAAGAATAATTTTATAATGAAAATATTGCTATGGACTTAAAATATTATAATAAATGCCATATAAATATATTTCAAAACGTCACGAAATGACTGACCACTAAGCTTGAAAGAGTTAACGATGGCTGGTCAATTATATCAACGACCCTCATTTATTCTAAATATTTAAAAATACAAATTTATTAAAATAGTACCTACATGTATATGGAACAGTATCCAAATTTTGCCTTACAAAGAAAAGATAGATAAAGGCAAAATATGCTATTAAGTTTTTCATTACGAAAAGAAACATTTTAAAACATATAAATTCTGGATATAACTTTTTTCTTTTTTATAAGTTGTATTTAAATATTAGTCTACATATATGCATATATTGAAAAATCACGTAAATATTTGTTTCTGATACATAAATATAGATATATGTGTATAAGAAACAAATATTTACGTGATATATATGTGCCTATGCAGAGTCGCGCGATCGTATAATTGGTGTCCATTTATCCCCTGTCTCACATGTCATCCCCTTAATTCGTTTGTGACACGAGCTTTTAAAGTTTCCTGTATGCTGATAACTTAAATATTAAATTTTGCTTATGCTCTAGCTCATTGTAAAAATATCTTATTTACTAAATAAGATTAGAGAATTTAAATTTGAGTTTTCTCACTGTACAAAGAATAATAATGAAATTATTTGAATAGTAATAAGTTAAAAGATTTGAAATCTTACTTGAATTTTTTTCTTTAATCAAAATATTTTGAAAGATATGTTTTTTCTTAGCAAGAAAATTTAGAAAAACAATTTCTTAAAAAGTATTAAGTTGTAACTTTTGTAATAAGTAAGTTGTAACTTGTAACTTTTTCATGTATGTAGGCAAAAAAATCTTTAGTACCTGAAAAATGTGAGGCCTACGATATAACGTTACGTTACGGTATTAGACAAAAATAAAGTCATTTTCTGCCTAATAATTAGTAATTTTTCATTTATATTAGCATATTTAAAACGAATAAAATTAATTATTAAGATAGATGCATAGAACTTCCCCTTATACGATTTCAACCGCAATGAATCAAAGGTATTTGCTAAACGCCACCGCGACGCATTGCTGTCGTCGCCGGATTACGGGACACGTTCCGAGAAGGTCCATACGTAATGTATGAGCTTTAGTTTGGTAAGTAATGTTCAAAATTATTATTTAAACTGCCTTTTTTAATGTTAGTTCCAAAGGTTAACAAGCACATATATATTTCAATTCAAGGCATAAAGGATTAGTAAATATATAAAATAATAAAATGATTTCCAGCCTATTGTATACAATTTTTTACCAAAAAAACTTTAGTTTTATGTCAGCAGCGACTTGTGTGT
Organism: Dione vanillae; assembly: GCA_037178615.1. NCBI lineage: Eukaryota > Metazoa > Arthropoda > Insecta > Lepidoptera > Nymphalidae > Dione > Dione vanillae. The sequence goes on along the minus strand of JAZFAU010000134.1, from coordinate 536,461 downwards.
CGCTATTTTTTAAATGTACCCATTTTTTACAACACTTAGGCTAGAGGTTAAGCCTTTTAGTAGACAAATAAACAGTAAAATATCGCTGTCGGTATATAGAGTTAGAAACAAAAAGATAATAACAATAAACACAAGTTTTACGCGTTGCACGCGCGCTGACCAAAAGTTTGCAGCTGTTTGGAGTATAAATAAAATTTATCTCCGGACGCTAAAGAGATCATCCAGCTTTATTGTTTTTTCGACATGCCTTTGTTTCAATAATGTAATTATACATACTTTTTCAGACACGTTGATTCTTTAGAAATCACTCCATTCTATGATGTAGTTTCAGCAGGTGTTTATAGAGAGAATACACTAAGGTGCTTTAATCAAAATAAAAAAATCATAATAAATAAGAAGAGAGTAAAAATCGTATCTAAACTAGATAGTTAACTCATTCAATTGGTAATTGTAATCATCAAACGACGATTGATAGAGTATTGGAAATTATTTGTACGATATTAATAATGTTGCCATACTGACTTTAATTTAGGTTCAAAAATATTTGTAAAAGTCGATCTAAAATAATGTTATCTTATTAAAATTGACCTAAATATTAATTAACATTCAAAGAAATAGACACGACGCGATGGAGAAAAGCTGTAAAACTTCTTGTACATACAATACGTTAGGTTACTATTTTTTGGTTGTAATAAAAAGCAGGCACTAGATAAATATACAAACATTAGTTACACTTTTTTTTTCGCACAATTCTTTTTTTTAGGTTAACATATGCTTATTATGTTTATCAGAATATAAGGGTCAAGTTTTACAATACATCTTAGCACTACAAATATCGAATGTCGCTTTGGGAGGTCGTCTCGCGATGGACATATGGCCTATACTTTTTTATCTTCACGTCTTTATCAACAATTTGCGATACAGGTACAAAGGCGAATAAAAGCGTATTACTTTAACTTGCTTTTATATAATATTTAAATTATTTTAAAATTTACTTTTAAAAAAATATAAATATTATGCTAAATAAACTTAACTAGTGCATTTCAATTAATGTGCATACTTTTTACTATTTCAGGCCTGGCCGTTTGCTTTTCAACATGGCGGTAGTTTAAGCTGCTCAATTTCCCAAAGGTGGAGTTCAGGTCCTCAGAACTCAGATTCTTCAATCAATAATCGTGGTCAAGTCCAAAGAGACGTCCAAAATGGCATTAATTGTAACGATGCTTACGGAAACGATTATTCCGAAAATGATTATGAAGAAAGAAACTACGACGACAGAAATGAAGTTAACAATTCTATGCAATATTGTAATTATGGTTATAAAGAAAATTTTTACGAAATGAAAAATTACACATCTGATATTTTAATGAATAATGTGTGATATTAATTATTATAATATTGGTAAACGAATATATCCGTATAAAATGTACTTACATTGAAGTATACTTTAAATAAACATGTAAAACTTTCATATATGTATATAAAAACGTTTATTATTATAAAATATATTCATTTTCATTTTTATATTTTATATAGTAAAAAGTAAATGAATAAAAAATTATCTAGAAAGCATAGCTTTTAATTTTTTTTAAAATAACGCTATGGTTTATTAGTAATGTACTTGGTAGAGGTAGGTAGAGGCACATCTCTATTAAGGTATCATTAGTGTAGGTAATGAGGGCCTAATGTCAAGACGCTCGGTTCCCCGCTTTAAACCTGAAATGGAAACTCTATATAGTACAGAGCTGAAAGTTAATTGTCCTTTTGTCCTTGCCAGGGCGGTTAACTAATAAATTAATAAAAAAAATCATTAACAATAATAAAAAATATAAGTCACAATCGTTGTTAGACACAGTTTCGTAAAAAATAGGCTGAAAAAAAAACAATAACTACCCTCTGTATCAAGACAAGTTTTCTGTATTCCGATCAACAGTGCCAATCCCTTCAACAAAAAAAAATAAACATACACAATAAAATCAATTACCATTTAAGGCGCTGGTTATTCTTCACAGTATTAACTTTAGTAAATCGCTAGTAAAGAATTTTTGACCTTAAAAAAGTTAATAATACATCTTCGTTTCTAATAAAAAAATATTTGTATGGTGTAATGGTAAATTCAAATAAATAGTTTACAATTTAACATTTCTTATTACTTCAGTTTTAAATAGAAAGTTAAAATTTCTGAATTACTCACAAATACAATCAACCATGAAAACTTAAATATGAAATTTTTTTTACGCAAATTAAAATTTATTTGAATTATTGGTTGTTAAAGCAACTAAAAGTTGTTGTCACTCGATACGAATTCGCCGTCAGTCTAAACTGCCGTCGTTTGATCTTAGATGAAAGTGTAGCTAAGTGGTAACTCGATATCTTAAACACTCCCCTGACACTACTGAGCCTGACAAAACAAACAACGTGTTCTGCAAAAAAATACATCCAGTAAAAATTTTCACACATTTAGAATAGGTGAGTAGTTGAATATAAATATGTAGAAAACTTTTTCATGTCAACTTCTATTAATATTTTAATTATTTACCTCTTTTTTGCGTTACGATATATATAGTATATAGGCTATAGTGGGGAGTAGGTAGAGTGAACATAGTGTTAAGACACTGTCCTGCACTCTCCACCTAGTGCTTCTGGCGGCGGTGGGCTACTGTTTTATCATAGTAAACGAAGGTAGCGTAACTAATAAGGATATTAAGAAGCAGCTGTGAAATTTCTACCACATCAATAAAACGGTTATTTTGTAGCAAGCTCATCGTATAAAATGCTACAAATTGATATCATTTTTTTTTATTAATGAATCGATTGAAATAAAACAAATTATAAATATTACGTGATATTTAACATAATACAAAGGTGGATATTACATTTAAATTGGTTAACATGTTCCTAAGAATATCGTGCACAAGCTCATAGTCAAACAGAATTTATAAGTGTTAATAAACCTTTTTTATTAATATATCGTTTATGCAGGTTAAGATGAAAAATATGTATAAATTTTGTTATTTTGAACTATTATCTTAAACATTTTTCAATTATATGTAAATATATCACATATACACAGGATAATATAACACAGGTTAAAATAAAACATTAAATTAGCCGGTGAAAATTTTTATTAATATTATAAATATTCAATTACATGTATTTATTATGCCAGAGCACACTTAAAAGATTAAATTATTTACATCAAATAATAACATAACTTAAGCGAGGCAACGTTTTGGTAAAATTTGTTTATATAATTATCCTACAGTTTAAACTTAAGAGAAAGTGATATATTTTATTCTTAAATGCTATTACATTATAAATAGTTATAGTGGCAGAGAAATACAATGAAATTATTCTATTATTGTAACCATGCATTAATTTCGTTTATAATAAATATAATGTATAATATAATTATATTAAAATTAGTATCGTCAAAGTTATTAGCGGACCCGCGGTAATTCGAACTTTACCTAATCTGGCAACCGCCACAATCAGACATGCCTATTACTGTTGATTATAAATAAAAATCCAAAATCTTCACAAATTGTAACGACGTTTATGACACGAAGACAAAGTCAATTATTAAGAAATATCTATTATTTTTAATAAGATGTCAAATTTTCGATATACCACAAACTCATAAAATATGTATGATAACGTAAGCATGATATACTGTTTAAAAATATTTGTTGAATTACAAGGCAGTCTTATTCGAAAATACCCTACCCTACCCTTCGAAAATACCCAGACTCTATAAAATCTTGTTTAGACAATATCTATCGAATTAACGCGAGTACGCTGTATACAAAACATAATAAGTACATCACAATTTCTACATGATTATGTAATGTGTATTATGTATAAAATATAATAATAGATGTTATTAAATTTAATTTAACATAATTTTAAATAAATATAAATGGATAATTTCACTAAAAAAGGCATAATAAGTATGCAAGACATCTATGTATATTAATTCACTTTTTAATACTTCTCATAATTATCTTAATAATTATGGTATAAACGTTGGATTATGGTTTATAATATACACTAATTTAATATATTTGAAATAATTTGTGATATATTGGCGATTAATTCAGAATATGAAACTATAAATATAAAAGCCCGTTTGATTTCAGTGATCTTCATACATAAAATAGAATTGTTATTTCTCTGATTCCTATTTCAATACCAAAGAATATCGTATGTATGTAGATGTGTTGACTATCCAGTACCGCTTAATGTAGTATTAAGGTAGTCATGAATTTTCGTATACCTAATACCTATGTATATTTTCTACCTATCTCTTTAACAGGCATTAAAAATGGGTAGATATTTGCTTATTTTAAGGGAAAATGATGCTAATAGAGCTATAATTGTGTATTTTTCCGCAGACCTAAGAGATTCGATATATGATACGAAATATTTTTAAACGATACTTAATAGGCAACAGAGCAACATGTTAAACTAAACTCAAAATTCAGTCACGTTTCACACACTCAGATGAATTTAATTCATCATCCCTACTTTCAAGTCTAATTGTACCAATCTTAATATAAATAAAATATATGTATATATTAAAATACTATTCTACCTTTTTGGTAGCGTCCTAGCTTTCAATACATTTTTCATTACTCTTTGTTTTTTCAGCATTACGAATAAGCTATTTTGAAACAGCGCAATAGTTTTATGCTGTAAATGTTTTTTTTTACATCAAATAGTTCATATAGTTACGGTTCTAATGTGATAATAAAACGTTAAAGTATTATAAAATTAAATAATTTCTCGAAGCAATTTGAGTTATTTGATTTAATTAAAAATATAATATAATACACCTATTTGACACTATTGAATCGCATCTAAAGATATTACCAAGCAATACACTGAGATTACGACCAAAATATTTTACTAAGCAAGAAATATCATAATTTCTCTAAATTCGCATAATTTTCACGTTTATTTGTAATTAAATTACAGAAACTGTAATAAGAATATGATTCTAAAAATCATTATTGCTCATATCGAACCTAAAACTGAAAGCCATGCATGGCATGATGCCAAATTTAGGACCGATTTTTTTTTAACTTCAAAAACTATAATTGGTATAAATTTTACCACCAAATGAATTAGATTAGAAATATATCCAAAAAGGATTTGATATGCAGGTTCGATGAAGTTGTGATATATTTTTCAGATTTACAGGCAATGTTATCAACCTATTCTTTGAATTTGGTAAACCTTATCAACCTATTCTTTGAATTTGGTAAATCCGTTAGTGTATCTATATATAGATTGAATTTATACTTATAAAAACACTATTAAAATTAAAGCAAGAAATGTTGAAATTATCATAATTACCAGTGATATTTAAGAGTATTCACTAAGTAACTAGGGAGTACACTGCGTTTATACTATTTTATTGCATTACTACTTACATAATAATATGTATAATATTAAATACGGTTCTATTAAGAACAATGTTTATTAATTATTCTAAAATAACAGATACAGTCTCCTACTGATATAAGGTGGCATATGAAACTACATTTCGCTACAAAAATATCTTTTTTTACATTTTTTTAAGCTATTATTATTAGAATTGTATAGGTTTTTATTATTAAAACATAATATTTGTAGTTTAAAATAATCCCTTGTTATTGAATTAGATATGAAATAAATAAAGGTTAGTTGTCTGATACTATATTCTAGTAAAAAAAAAAAATAATTTCACTCCATATTACAATATTTCATTAAAATAATTATTCAATTTGCCTTAATTTAATACTTGTGATAAAGACAATTTTATTGCTGACTCGTTTAAAATATTTTGTAGTAAAACAAATAATTTAACTATTTAAATGTAATAGTTGTCATTAGTAGAGAAAATAATATTTATATTAATTTAACACATTGAGTTGTAGGTTCAAGTCCCGCAAAATGTTTAATTATTTAATTGTTAAGATAAAAAATTACCTTCGATATCTCATAATGATCGTTCTATACTAATTTTCTAATGATCATCTAATTCATACAAAATCTACTAAATATGATTATGACTTTATTTTCATAGGTGCGGCCTATGTGTGACTTAAATTATATATATTGCTTACACTAAAGCGCTATGTACCATTTTATTGTTACATGTGTTTTATCCAAGCTTAATCTACACACAAAGTCCCTGTAGAATGTCTTTTCCATATGAACAAGAGAGCAATCAATCTTTCATTTTTTTAAAATCACAATCTTAATCTTATTCTATTTAGTCTGTATACACTATGTATTAGTGTAGTTGTAACTATATCGTGGGGATGTTCGATATTTTACATATCGATATTTGATTATTGGCATAGATAATAGAATGTCCTACATAGATATTATTGATACATCGTATCTATGTACGACATTTTATTTTATTATATTAAATATCATAAGGATGACATTAATGTTTAAAATATTACATGAGCTGTCCATTATTTTCTTATCACAAACCATTAAAAAAATTATCATCACAGCTTTTAACGTTGAGGCTTAGGAACAGAGGCCTAAAGTTTCTATGCCTCATCGCTAGAGTGTAGCTGCCACTTTAAATTAATTAAATTTGATATCTTGACACAATTAGTATAAATTTATCCGTAACTGGCATCCACTTAACGCTAGCGGACCAATTTTTTACATTATACTTAATTAATGTATGATTTTTTTTAAATTATACAATGCTTATTGAGGAATTAATATTAATGTAAAACCATCGATGTATATTGAACATCCCGACCATATCAACAATTTATAAATACTTAATAAGATGTTACAGTATTTTATTTAGATAACAATATTTTTAATACAGATGCAAATTACAATCAACGTTAGTAGCAACAAAATGTAGCTACAAGAATCTTGAAAAATAACGAGATGACTAGTTGCATTAAATGGAAAAATATTCTGAACGGAACATGAAATAAATATTATACGTTTTAAATTTAATTCAAGAAATGGAAGATTATATGACAATAGTTCATTAAGTATTTTATTTTTGTGCGTAGAGCTTGTAGTTGTTGCAAAGGATGGGTTACAATTTTTATATATTTTGTGAAAATCTTCAACATATTAAATTTATTATTATTTTTTTATTTAAATAATTAAAATAAATTATGGATTCAGTACATTTCGTGTAATGTTCGTTTAATAAATTAAAATAATTTATTTACAAATCAAAATTAATTGACTAAATTGTTATGATATAAATTTAATATAATATAAATGTAGAACGGAAAAATAAAATTATATTTACAAATAATATAATATAGGCATGGGAAATGAATGAATGAGACTTTAGTATCATATTAAAATGAACTTACTATATGAATAAAAAAATATAATTTAACTACCTTCCAGAGAATATGCTGATCGAGTTTGACGTTGTGCGTTTGCGAACAAGAGTCGCTTCGACTGAGAAAGAAAAGAAATATATTATTATAATCACTAAAATTCTTTAAAAAAAGCATTTCCAACATGACATTTAAGCACGAATGCATATATCGGTGAAAAAAAGATATTATGTTACACAATAATAGATTGCATGTTAAAAAGGGATCCAGTTAAAATAGTTTATAATATTTATATTTATTAGACCATTAAAACCGTTATGGCAGTTACACAGATAAAAAAACACAAAACGTCACACGCTCACGCACACTGCTAATTAATATTTATGTCCATCTATTATTTAAATGATAATAATTACTTATTATAATAAAAATAATGATTTTATAAACATAAATAATAAGAATATGTTTGTTAGTTGTGAAACATATATATGAAAAAATACAGAAATAAAGATTAATATAGTATTAGGTATCTATTAAAATACAACTCAATATTGTACATTTCACTTACGTTTTTATTGTGAAAGCCTTTTTATGTGTAAATGTCAATTTCAAATAAAAAAGAAACCATTGATTTGGTAATTTGCTTAAAATTAAAATATATACGCGCTATATTTATTATCAGAATCATATAGATTATATAAAATAATGAGAAAAGGTTTTCGCAACAAAAGAAAATGACATTTCTTAATATCTATACTTACTAGTAGAGTCTTGTGGTGTGAGCGGTCGTTTCAACGTTTGCTGTATAACGGCAAGCCAGCCCGCTCTATCTTCATGTGTAGTTGCCGCGAGGCAGAACGTTCTTTCTGGAGTCACTAAGTGGAATGGAAATCTCGCCTCTTTACAACCGTTGCCCGTATTTGACACTTTTATGTGGTAACCGTTGGATTCGTGGCCTGCAATTTGTATTTATATTTGTAGAAAAGAAATGTTTTAGATAGTAACAGAAGTAGTAGTATAAAAATAATGTATAAATTAAATATAGATGTGCTGAATGTGTTTTAATTAAATCTGATAAAGGTAGAATAAAAAGAAAAAATCGACATTCTCAGATCATTCTTAATTACCTATAAATATTTCGCCTTTCGGATATGCATCCAAGGGTTCATCGTGATACATTAGCTTTCTATTGTCAAGTGTGAACCACCGCCGTCGGTGTACGTCTGATGGTCTCGGTCCTGTCTTCCACAGCCAGCCTTCTCTAGCGAAGTCTTTAGGTAAACGAAGTATGAGATCCGATTGTGGCGTTGACGGAAACGCTACTTGTAGTAAATGAAGCTTCGCACAACGTATTGCTGTATACCTGCAACAGGTATGTAAATATTGGATAATATAAAAGTAACATTTTTATTATATTCTTATGGAATAACTTTTTAAATATAAAATGATTTTAACAATTATTTTTAATATGTATGGAATTGATTTCAATGTAGTTTGAGCTTATTTTATCAATTAAAATTAAAAATGATTCCTGTATCCCGCTTAACAGATCGGACAGATGTAACATAGTCTAGTATAGTAGTAGTAATTTTAATCAGTCTATAATGATGCCAACATAGCTTAATTGGCACATGTCTGATTTAACACTCGTTGCACAATAAAATACAGGTCAGAGTTTCATATGATAGAGAAGGGAATTATTGTTAGCTAGGGTTTCATCTTGCTAGTGTTGAGCATGAAACGAAGCGGACAGAAGTTTAATGCCGTCACGCAATGTCTCAAAAACCCGAGAGCCAACTGATATTTATAAGTTTTCTTAACTAACCCATAAAACGCAGTTGATATGCAAAGATAACAAAAAAATACAAGAATTATTTCGACGCATCGCTTAAGTATTTTAATTTTATTTTCTAAAGTATTTTCATACGCAACAGGCAATGTATATTTATAGCACTTGTATTAAAATATAACTACATTACTCACCAATTGTTAATAACTTCTGCGTCTTCGTGATAAACATAGATATGTCTGGTAGAGCCATCTTTCATAAACGTCAGCTGCATCGAGTTCATGTGACCGATCTTGGCTGGCGCGAAGGAAACATTTAACTCTGACAACTTCAAAACACCTTTTGGTTCTTTATGTTCTTTCACGTGATATCTATGAGAACATTAGAAAATTTTGAATAAATACACGCTACTTAGCATTTTATTACATCTTTGTTGTGCTAGTAGTAGAAACATAAATATATTTTATCCATGTGGGAATAAAATATTCATGTAAGTGCGTGCTGTAAATAAAAATATGCTCATAAAATATTAATATATAACTCATAAGTATAATAAAATAAATGTGTGTGTGTAGTAATATAAAAGAAATATTTATCGACAAGGTTTGGTTAAAGTAATTTTTCGCAATTGAATATTTAAAGATTTAAAGATTATAGTTACTTTTAAAGATTATTATTAAATTTACGAAATACATAATAATACGTAAAAGGATAATAAAATAAATATAAGCCCTAAACCACATAATTAATGTGTCATATTTTACTTACTGTTAGGATTTATTCTATAATATGCTAATTATTGTATATGTTCTTTTAGAGAGTAATAATTTTCTTTTATTAGAACAACTTTATGAATGTATGTAATTTTCCAATGACAGCCATGATCAAGCACATTCAATCCTAACTGTAAGCGTGTTAATGAAACATGATTAGCATTCGGCACATACAAGGCAAAGTCGACGAAAATGATTATTCTCACGATGAGTATGATAAAATTGGACATGCCTTATTTATGCAAGCATTTTATTTACTGTTACTAAGAAATTCCATAAATCACTGTAGTGAGATTTATAGACATTAGAGTGTTCCTAATTAGAAATAAGGCGTAGTGTATATAGTTAAACGAAGTCGATCTAATACTTTGATCGAGTTTTCTACAGCTTATCAGTACATCCTACCCATATTGTGCTTATTATCGTTAAATCTCGCTTCTTACCTCAAACGACCCAAGTTTTTGAGTCGGAGATGATCAAAAATCCGACCGAGACAACCCGAAGCACGGCTACAGCCGTCGGAAGCGTGTTGATACCTAAGAACCATACCGAATTAAGAGAAAACATATACCAATCTAAATATATGTTTCGTAAAATTACCTTTTAGAATATAAAAATTTTATTGTACCTAATTAAAAAATTCCGAAATAAAATTTAAATGAATGTTATTTATACTATAATGTTTTCAATCGCGTGTAAACGTAGCTTTGTGTATCGGTGTACATATTAACGGTGTTTTCTTGTTTTTATTCATATTTTATATCGGCATAATAAAATTTTAAATGATCAAAAGAAAATATTTAATTTTAATAAAAGTTATAATATTCTAAGGAATAAAATGTTACAATATCTGTATGTATTATAATTAATGTAATAAGTATACTTAAATTTCTTTACAGTATTTCAAAGACAAGCATAGTGCTTTACTTTTTGAGTTCGACTTGGCCTTGTTTAGTGAAAATAAAGTAAAATAAAAACATACTTACGATTAAAAATATAATTTCATACTTTGTTTTATCTATAGAAAAAATCAATAAAAAAGCTATAAAAAGTTTCTACGTAAAAATATTTGCTATAATCTATATATAAACCATTTTCTTTTAAAAAAATATATGCTTTAACTACGCAATAAAACTACTTGCGTCTATGACGAAATGAAGTTTGCGTAGGTTAAACGTAGGCCTGATGACGTCAATACTCGGTACTGATTTCCATCAGGTGCATGGAACGGTTGGCGATATAGCTCGAGAAATTTATATGCATTTGTTACATTAAATTTAAATGTCAACGCTATGTGACGTTAGAATAGTAATTTAATTATTCGTCACGTTACGAGAAAGCGTTATCTAAACGGCCATTTTATTTAGAATTCTTTTAATAATCTAAATGGCATTTAAAATGGACTTTATGTAATTATTATATGTATGCAAATTAAAATTGTCATAGCAAATTCCGAGTTCAATGTTACGTCGGCGGTCAATATTTGTTTAATCTTGACGTAGCGGTAGAGGTGTGGAAGTTTTCGTATATAATACGTCACTGCCGATTTCTTAACAGGCCTCATATTGAAGTTACATAATACTTGAGATCATGTTCTAAAATATGCTTTATCAATTTTATATACTGTAATTAAATACAATGTAAGGTAATTGTGCAAACGTCCGTGTAAGACGGACTTTACACCTTAATCTTTCTTATCATCTGGAGAATTTGGTAAACAACATTCGCGTTTGTTGGCAAGAGCACAGATTAAATAAGAACTGCTTACAGTTTGCTTAGCTATTTCATCACTTGTTGTAATTATATTGTAGCCTCAGTTTATACTGTATAAACAATTGAGTATCGTTAAAGCGTAAATTAACTGTTAAACAGCATATCGGACAAAATGTATGTCAATGAAAAGCGATTGGATTAAAAAAATATGTAACAATAATGCAGTAGCTAATGTAGACACCTATAACTTTCCTATTCAATGGGCAAACATAAATGTGGCAATGAAATAGACATGCATGTTACATGATTGATTAAATTTGATATTTAAAAATAGCTTTGCGTTTCCATGAACGTAGTAAGTAATATATTGCAAAAAACCTGCGATAGTTAAAAACTTACTTCAATGTATCTTCGTTTTCGCTTAAAATAAATTTTCTCAGTTGATATTTGCTATCCTCTTTGCCTCTTTTCATAAGAAATCCTTCCATGGTACCTGAGAGATAGCTTTGTCTTTCCGGGTGACAAAACTCTTCACGCTCATATTTGGCGCGTATCCATTGTTCTATCAAAACCCTGAAAGTATATATAATTATTAAATTTTTATTTACCTATAACACCTGCAAACATAAATAATCTTAATTAAGAGTCAGTTTATTTATGATTATAAAATAATAATTGCCTTGATATAATAAAAAAATGTACAAATATACACAATAAATAACGCCACAGACTTTTACGACGTTGTTTCCGATGTTTATCAATAAGAAACGTTTTATTCCATGGGATACTTGATAATGTTATGATAACGTATGTAGGTTAACTTTTGTTGTTTTTACTTTCTCAACATTCACACGCATGCGTGTATTCTACCTCTATAAATTTATACGGGATCATAAATTTAGCTATAAATTTTTATTCATTGTTTTTTTTTAAAGTTTTCTTGATTGGACTTTTAATTATTGACTATTGCGTAAGTTGTAATGCGACTTACATGACACAAGGGTGTTAATTTTTACTCTACTCTATAAATATTTACATATTGTAGTAGTTTAATATATTCGTATATTAGAATTACGAAAAGCTCTACAAATACTTACTGTGGATCATTTTTCGTCGGTCGTCTGTAACATGGGGGCACGCGTTCTTCATATTTATGTTTTGCAGCTATATTACCCACTTCCTTCATCCTTTGCACTTGAGAATCTTCCCACCGGTCCAGTTCTAAATGTTTCACTTTGCTGATATGTGCTCCCATACCACGGTGGATGCTTGCACATCGCATGCAAATGAAGATGCCCAGGTTATACGAGGCCCAGTCTGGATCTAAAATCAACATAAATCTTATGTTATATTATTTTTCATTATATTTATATTCATATTAGAGAAAAAAATAATTTTATCTCATATAACAAGACGCGGCGAATCTTGCAATTTCTCATAAATTCGAAGGACAGTTACTGTCTCGCAATAAACGGGAAAAAGCGTCATAGTATTCAATTTAAATTTAACTATTAATAACTTAAAAAATATGTAAAATTTGAGAATCTTATGTTTAAAAAATAAATGATATAAATATTTGGGTACTTGTTAACGTAGTTAGCTTATTTATTTGAAGAGAAATAGGTACCTATATACCTACTTAACATTGATATCAAATATTATCAAGCACTTGACATCTAATCGTAATCAACTCAACACGTAATTAGCGTAACTAATATAGCATTTATTGTTTGTCAACATGATATTTAATTAGGGAATAACAAGAATCCATTTCTTAAAGAAATAACCATTACAAAATATATAAAATAACAGAATTAAATTCATTAAAATAGTATTATAATTATTTTTGTTTTAATGACTGTAATAATTATAGGTAGCTTAGGTAGGTTAGCTTAACACTTAAGGACCCGCGCTCCGGAATGCGACATAAACACTCGCTACCGGGTCCAGCGAACCCAGACAAAGTCAGGTGTTTTTTTCGAAACTGCTCAATGAAAGTAGTGGGTATCTTTTAATATCGTTAATTAAGTGCAAAAAGAAAACAAATAATTAATAAAATAGAAATATTTATTGTTTTTACTTAATAAAATAGTCAGTACAAAATATAAGGATTTTTGGCATAGTTTTATGACTGAACTTAGACTAATAGTTCTAAGTTCTGTAATGATATATTCTAAATAAAATCTTCTTTACCTTAATATACTAATATAATGTATCTACTAGGAAATAATATGAATAAGAGATCAATCTTTATAGGAACAAGCAAAATCAACTTTCAAAATCAACAAATTTTGGATTATATTTTTGGGATAAAATCACTTTCCAACAGTTCTTAATTTTTCTTAATCAATCTAAGCTATAACAATTTGCACAAATCTGTTTCAAATGTTCTCCACAAACTGGTGTATTACATTTTACGCAAAAAACTTTGGTTTTTCTATCTTTCTTCCAGTTACATAGACCACAACGTACTTTCCGTCCGCTCGTTGGTAGGGGTGCGTTGGATGCTGCAGTTGGTTCTAATTCTGGTATTATGTTCCGAATACGGGTTTTGATATGCTGTGGAATATTAGTGACACAAATTCTTATATGAAGATATGGTTTAATCAAAGAAATAGCCAACGTTTTGATAAAATCTCTTCGTGTGAGATCATAGGAAGGTACTATATCCTTTTGAATAATGTAAGTATTTAGTCCACTAATATTCAATATCGCAAAAAATATACAAAGAGGCCATCTTTGAGTTCGTCTTGACACAGAATATGTTCCAGTCATCTGATCAACTATATCAACTCCGCATTTGAAGGCGTTATAATCAGTTATTATTTCATGTTTCTTTTTGTCACCAGTGTCTTCATCAATCTTGGCATTATGATGCATAGTAGATGCTAAGAGAACCACCTTGGCACGTTTGGGTACGTAAGATACTAGTGTGGCATCATTTTGAAATCCAAAGTAGGAACTGTGTTCTTCTCTTCCTCTTGTTTGTGTAAATAATAGAGGAATCTCTTTTTTATTTTTCTTCAGAGTTCCTAAACAAGTCAGGCTATAGTCTACTAATAATTCAGTCATCAATGGAACGCTCATAAACCAATTATCCATGACGACATTTCGGTTAGAACCTTTTATTGGGACCACTAGTCTTTTTACCACATCACTTGGAGAATTGCTGACCTGGTATGGCCCATCGTTTTGTGTACCAGCGTAAATTTCAAGATTTGAAGTATAAAAAGTATTTGAATCACATACCGCAAGTACTTTGAGCCCATATTTAGCTGGTTTGCTAGGAAGATATTGCCGGAATGCGCACCGACCACGGAAAGGTAATAACATTTCATCTATAGTGACATGCTCTCCATGTTTGTAATATTTTTGAATATTTGATACAAATTCTTCAAAAATTTCTCGGATTGGTGCCAATTTATCAGTTTCTCTTCTTCCTGCTCTAGTCCTGATATCATCAAACCGTAAACATCTAAGCAAAAAATGAAATCTATTTCTTGACATTGTTGATATACAGATATCACATCCTGAACCATCGGTGGCCCACAAATCTTTTGTATTCAAATGTGCTCCTCTTAGCTTTCCGATATAAAAAAGAAGTCCTAACAAACCTTTTATTTCACTTATATCTGTAGGTCTACAGTCTCTCTTTCTTTCAAAATTGTCTCGAACCTTTTCTGTCATATAAACATTTGTAAAATTCACAATTTTCGACAAAGTATCATCTGGTAAAAAAAGTCTAAATATTTCTAAAGGTGTAGTTGAGTTTAGTGCTTCCAAACAGGGCCCAGGAACTTCACGTATAATATTATGACTCCGAGTTTTTATGTTTCTTGCCGGTTCTTCAATATTCCATACAGTACTTTTATCTTTACCAATGAAATAACCGTTTTGTAAGATTAACAATGGAACATGGTCTAAATCCGAACGGCGAAGATCAGGTGCTGGTCGACGGATGCCTTGTCTTGGTTGTGAGGTTAGTTCATACTCATCTTGAATATTTTGTTCCTCGTGGTCACTTTCTTGCTCGGAATCTGTTTCGTGCTCGCTTATTTCTAGGTAATCTTCAGTCTCAGAACATTCTTCGTTTTCTATTTCTTCATTTACATATTCTTCTATTTCGTAAGGTCTCAAAGGGCGGTTAGTCGCCATTTTCTATGAAATAAAGTAACAAAAACAGTAAACAAATAAAAATATTTAGATGAAAAAAACACTTACGTATTTAATCGCTATTGGGTCCAACGGACCCACACTCACCTTATACGTCCGTAGCACTCACACGCAGCGTGTTAACTGACAAATGAGATCGTTATCTACGGCCCTATACTATGATTGAAAGGTACTTTGAACGGCAATGTCGTAAACGTCGTAATTTTTAAGTAATGCAACAAAATACAAGGGACTGGGTCCACTGGACCCATAAGCGAGTCCTTAAGTGTTAACAAAATAAGTTTTAATTGTAGATATAAACATATATAGTTAATACTTAGTTTTGTTAAATAAATCGACCTTTGTATGCTCGAAATCGTATGAAAATCTACATTTGTTTACTAAATCATTCAAGGAATAGAACTTTAAAAAGCGTTATTACTTATCTATGACCTGATAAAATGCCATATCGTGTACAACAACAAACGTGACGTCTATAAAAGTTCGGTACAACCGTATGTCACGGCTCAGCACATAGTAATATGTACACATAGTAAAAAAACGAGAAATCACATCCTGTCACTAAGGTGTGAGTGTGTGTGTGTGTATGTTAGACACACCTAAGCTATGAATGAAGCGATTAGATTTACTAATTATGAGTCTGTACGATTTAAAACGGACTTCGCGAGGGTCGACTGGAAATAGAAACCAAACTCCCGCAGTGTGTCTTTCAGTCTTGTTAGTTTTATATTTTAGTTCTAGACAGCGTTTTGCAACATATTACAATGTTACATGTTTACTAGGGCACACCGACACGACGTCACGCACACACACACGCAGACGGCGGCCTCTCTAATCGTAAATAACACGGCATGTTTTGATCATAATAGTTGTAGGTGAATCTTCTCGTGTGATTTCAAACTATACAATATTATGCATATTTGATCCTTGTGATACAAATAATGATAAACATTTAATTATTCATACATTTATTTGGAAATACGGAAATATTTTAATATAAAATAATTATGTAAATATTGATTTCTATTTAGTAGATGGAATCGTGTGAATTTTATATATAAAAACACATAAAAACATTGAGAAACGAATACAACACGACATATTTAGTAAGTATATATTATTTCTCACTATGATGCCTGAGACAGATAATAATATATGATATATTTACCGGCAGGAAATCGGACGCATAATATAACTCTACAAACCATGCATTATGTACGCATATTTATGAATTGTTACCTATCACAATGGTTAATGCATGCAATTCAAACATATGTAGGTTTACGTTTGACGCTAAATACATTGCGTCATTATTTTGTTGTGATGCTTTTAACGATAACGATAGATAGTAAATAGCTAGAGTAAAACAATTCTATTAGTTTAAGTATATGACAAATATAATAATTTTATATATAAAGTAATTTTAATATGATAATTTCAATGTTTAATTCTTAGCCCAATGGTTATGGGTTCGGTTGCCACTTTTGGGAATGAATTACATTTGAACTCGCTATCATCATCTTGATATTTAAAAAAATATTAGTATTATATATGTATATTATTATTTTTAAATACCACGCATAAACAAACTCTAAGTGAAAATAATGAAGACGATATATGACAAATTCGATTTAGATACACAGATTTTTAGAGTAAAGAAAAATAGACTTACTTTAGTTTGGTGGGTACTGTTACTCTAAATAACATAATAATGAATATACTGATAAATCATAAAATCAGTCGGATCTATTTTTTAATACATTAGTTTAGGTAAAAAACCTCCAGTAGTGTGTGTTTTAACACTAAGTTTAATGTAGATATGTAAGGGTACTGTAACATCAGATTTATAATGTTTTTCCTTAAAACAGTGAAACTATATAAAGTTTCGGGTATCCGATATAAAATAACAGTGAAAAGCTATTGGTATATTTATGAATAATTTTATATAGAGATAGCTCAGACTTCCAGACAAAACAGCGTCTATTTATACACTCGCTATGTAGCACATGGAGTTATGAAGATCAATGTATGTTATAATACTAATAAGAAATAATCTTGGCTGTCATTTACATGGGACAGTAGAAAGTTTATCAGTTTTTTACTGAAAATTTAAACTATTTTAAACAAATTTAATGAAAGTAAATTGTTTGTTTTTAAACTAAATAGATACTTATTATAATACGTTAATTGGTAAAGTGATACTCAAGTAATTAAAATATCAACTCAATGCCAAAGATAAGAAATAGTCAAGGTAATTTAGTTAACATTCATCCCTAGCTGTCCAAAAATGTAAATCGAAACGAGTAGTTTAATGTAATTTTATTTTATAATTAAATTAACCTGTTCATTTATTCCTAGTTTTATATTATTTCTTGTTTCATTTTAAAATATTTAAAAAATTACATGAATTAAGAAAATTGATGTTGTTTAAAATAAAAGTGAAACGATTGTTAACTTAAAATGTTATATTTATTTCAAACGATAATTACTTCCTTTAGTGACACAGATAATTAAAATCTATTTTATTATTTACACAAATACCTAATTGGTATCGCTCAAGTATAAAAGCTTCTCTGTAAAGTGTATTAGCAACTTAATAAGAAGTATTTTTACCTCCCATATATGTAATGATGAGTAGTAATTTAGCTTAAAAAAACTGAATTTAATTACTGGTAAATATAATAACAAGTCATGCTTACTTTTTTATAAAGAAAAAAAGGAAAATTTAGGAAAGAATTACCAGATATAATTACGTGTATAGACGTCAAGGTCAAGTACTGACGATTTTTTTATTTAACTAGTGATAGGCGGTTAATGAACTTCGGTTGTACAGTTTTACGTCAGATAATAGTATACAAATTAATACAAACTTGAACGAAACTTTTTGTACGTTTTATATATAGAAGTATAGCTACAATGATAATGTTATTCATTGATTTTTATAATAAAAATAGTGTGCTGAAAACACTTTATATGGAGAGTAATAGTCAAGAGCACATTGATACTACAACATTTCTTGTGTACTTCTACATTCTGGTTGGACGTAGTATAATTAAAATTGTAGAAAGTGATTAGCAAAGGGGTCACTCCTTTTGTAATAATTAATTTTCAACAAACATATTTCGTTCTTAATGATATTATTATAATACACGTATTTATTCAAATGATTAACATGCCTAAAGCTAAAAATAGATCAGAATTAATTATATTATAAACATCAAAGATAATATTTATCTTTGATGTTTATAATATAATTATTATTCAGTTTTATACGGTCATGACTATATAAATATAATTTTTTGAATGTAATAATTATAAGGTAAAAGCACCAATGGTGGACAGTGTACCAAAAGATGACACTTTCAACAATTAAGTTCAATATTAAGAATATTTTTACTTGCATGTCAGAATTATTAGTATCAGAAAATAGCTGCTTCACCTGTTAATCAAATAACACAGTCATAACAACTTTCTTTTGCTTAAAAAGTTAAAATAGCACCAATTATTGCGAGCAATGTGACGAAGTCACACGTTTTTAGCCATTTCTTATGAGTTTAGCTAAGGACGCCGCAGCGGTACAAGTGATTTTAATTAATTTTATAAAGATATTGTTCTGTTATTTGTTATGTTTTGTATTGATATTTATATATTCTAAAGATTAGAACAATTCATTACTTGTTCAGATATTATTTTTCTAAAAAATCATGAGTGTCTGCTATTGGTTCCGAAAATAATCAGATTACCCTAAAGATGACATGCAAGTCTACTTTTGGTGCAGTAACGAAACCTATTCCTAAGCGTAAGTTTATGCAAATATCAACACTATTTTCAACAATATAAGTACCTACTGTTAAAATTGTGACAATATTAAAACACTCCAATAGTAAACAGGGTGTCAACTTTTGGAGTATGTATTTTGATGGTCGGATTTTTCAAGATGCCATCTATAAAAGGCCAGAAGTTCAAAATCAAAGGAACTGGAACATGACTAAAATTTTATTTTTGTAAAACTTTTAATACTTAGTCAAGGATTTCAGTTAATGCTAATAAAAAAAAATTATAATATTCAGTTATGTCATTTTAAGCTTATTTTAATATATATTTGATAATTATTATATTCAAGCTTGCATGTCGACTATTGGTACAAATAAGTGTCCACTATTGGTGATTTGATTTTTGAATGTGTCATCTTTAGGGTCATTTAACTTAATTAATAAAAATGGAATTTTTGTTTTAATTGACGTTGATTCGGTGGGTTTTTAGTTTAAAATATACTTTTGTATTAACCAAGGTGTAATTAATTTTTTTGTTTCTTTTGTATTTCTTTTCCAATAAAAAAATATTTTTGTTTAAATCTTGTGTCATCCTTAAAGTGTCTACCATTGGTGCTTTTACCTTAATTTAGATTATGTTCATAAATTACCGGCAAACATATTCTTATTTTTATATAAATAAAAGCTTAAGTCAGAAAATGTAACAAACTACGTTGTGTTTATTCTCATAAAGCTTTTGCCTTTATGAGAGAAATTATAATATTTTTTATGTTATTACTGTGTTATACGTTTATATAACTATACATTTTAATAAACCGCAATAACCGCAAATATTCCGTGAGATCGATCGCAAAATACCAACATAAAATTAGTAGGTAAACGGGTTAATATAAATTACATTAACGGATATAAAATAAAATTAGGTATTAGGGATAAAATACAATGTTGTTGTATTAAAAAAGGTTACAACAAAGCAAGTTTTTTAAAAGTATCATCTTTTAAGTAATCAAAAATTGTATAATAAGATACAAGTAGCTAAAAGGTATATTCAAGTGCCACTTTCTTAAACAGGATATCAAAAGAATCGCAAGTACTTTAGAAGTTACTAACACTTCATTAACTAACAAAGCCGCGTTATTTGGGGCAAGTGAAAGTGTTCAAGGCCAACACTGTGATGTACCTATTGAAAACTCAGTATAAATATCGTCGATTACATTTGAAAATATTATATATAAATCTGAATCTCCTCTAAGAAATGATGAATCGATCTATCGAAGGAAGTTGTAAATAGGAAAAATAAAATATTCTAGATCTCTATGGAACAAGTTTAGATAAGTAAAAAGGTATTAAAATATTTAATTGCCTATCGCGAAACGTATATTTAAATAAATTTATTTATATCATTAGGTTAAAATGTAAGCTAATAATGCTAGAATCGTTAATATAACCGATAGTAAATATTCTAGTTGTGAAACCAGACAAACAAATAGCATTGGGCCTCTAAACGCAAATCATTTGTGTCAAATTTATGACCACCAATTCTTTCCTTGCCATGAGTCACTCGAAAGTAATATTTAGATATACACGTATCAGCTGCACCCCACCATGCTTTACAATGACTCACGCCATGAGGAAAAACCATAATATTTTGAAACTAGCTAACGCTATTGTGTCTTTTTGTTACTGTTATTTACTGTACTTCTGGCTTTATAACTAAATTTTAGTTAAGTTTCTCATATTGTAATATTATTTTATTAGGTTTTAATCTATTTTTGATTTATATGTAATATTATAATAAAAAAATGCTGCATCTTTTCGCTTTCTCTAGAAATCTACAGATTTAATCATTTAAATGAACATTATTTTAAATTAGTTTTTAGTACCAAATTAATGTCTTCACAATACCAATAACAAGTTTCATCGTGTTGTGTTATGCCAAAAATACAGTATGGCTTGCCAAATGTGTAGTCTGCGCTATTTATTTATAGCTTATACAGCCTTTTTAAAGATGTACCTATTTGAAATACGATTACACTTAAGTTTAATAGGCACTCAAATGTATTTATTATAGAATTTTATACGGCACGATTTATTTTATTTAACATATTCGAAGGTAAATTACTTTTAAAAATGCTATATATATCTAATTGGTTAATTTTAATTATGATAATATAATGAATGAAAGCATTATAATTATACTTTATAATTTCTTTCAATTAAAAATTAACAAGCACCATAGTTTTTATTAAAAGATCGTCCATTAGTACACTTGTAGAGATTTAATAAAACAGTTAAAAGCACATGAAGCCGTAATAACACTGTAGCTTGGTATAATACAGTGGCTTTTAAGTTACTTAGATGGATCCCTTTTCTTCCTTATTATTAAACATCTATATTGAAGCGTACAAAAAGGAAATTACTAAGAAGTATATAAATTACTAAGGTAAATTAAATTGTAGAGCTTCTGCAACTACCTTTACTAGCACACGTGCTAGCCATGGGCTTAGTCACACGAAATTAATTTTCAATTAGCGTGAACCCATATATGTACTATAACGGATACAATTCTCTAGCCGTATTCTTACATTACCTATTTACTATACGTCCGTTTGTTTCGTCATTATGATTGCACTCAATGTCGATGATTTGTTTTCATTGAATGCATTTTACGTCGAGGTCACTGAACTTCGAGCATGGACGCACTTACGCCCCCCCGCCCATTCGACACCCCATAGAAATACCACGCTTTGCCTTTTAAATCACTAATAAAACACTGGAACATACCCTCGCTTCCACAATCTGCACACACATTATTGCCGGGTTTCTTGAGCAACTCCTGTAGCAGTTTCTCGTTATGATCTACCATCGTGGAACTTTTGCATCAATAATGAAGACACGCTTAGCGTACGTCGCCGCCCGAAACTCAAACGTACGCCTCGGACGCGTTCTCCGCAACTGCGCGAGGGAGCGAGTGAGACTTCGACCGACGCCACCATTTGGTTCAACAAACGCTATTCCGTGCCTAGGTGGTTTTTTGTTTCGCTCGCCCGCATTATGTTCCATTGAACACGATAGAGACGGAAGTACAGGTCTAGTTTCGGTATATGAATGAAATCAGTGAGTAGTGGATTATACGATATAGACGTCTGTGCGATGTAGTGGATGTCTCGTAAAACTGCGCGTGTGTGCGTGTGGCGTAGTACGTGATACGACGTAATACAAGCGCCGTCGCCGTCTCGCGTAAACTCTATGTAGGCAATAGGCATGTACATGATGTACATCATTATACAAATTGCATAGGTACCGAGTACCTACTTCCTAGACAATGAACACAAAAACGTAGGCTCTGTTATATTTTTATAGTAAGCTGTAGCTCGCGTAGAATGTATCAATTAACGTTTCTTATATTTAATGACTTTATATGTCGTGTATTATACCTTTACTATAAATATTACTTCATTATTTTCAGGTTTTGACCTCATAATATTTAAATAGTCTTTTGTGTACTATTATGTTGTATCTATGTAACTTTCGTAATCAGATGTTAGAATTGCTTAGTGATAGAGTTTCCCAGGTCAATTTATCAAGTTTATCAAACATAAGAAGTCACATCCTATTATTTAATAAAAGAATATCGTTGGTAAGCAGTTGCTTGGATTAAATATTCATGTATATTAATAAATGCATGGTTTTTAATTACGTAACATTGTTTAAAATAACAAATGTTTATGTAGAGTTTGAATGTATTTATAGCATTCTTATTATATTTTAATTTATTGATTATTTTTTTGTAATTTGTATCAAATTCGCCGAGTAATCCAAAACCTACACTCCTCGTTGAGTTAAAGTTACAGGATATGCCAAGAAGTTAAGACTTATAGTACAGTACAGCATATGATAGAAAATAACCATTACAAATGTAGTATATATATAGTTTATTTTAAATAAAATGAGTGCGATCAGACGATCACAAATTTAAGTAAGTCAACTATATAAATTGTATTTTCCTTATAGATAGAATCTTGTGCGTGCGAGTATGAGTCGCACTTAACCGGTATTTTATTAAGATAATTTTAATTTTTATCTAGGATTTTAATATTAAACTATTTTTAAAAATATATTTATATATTGAAAATTTTCAAAACTGTACTGTTTTTCGTATACATATCTGTAGCGTAATAGAGTAATTTTATCATAATTGGCCAAAAAAGCCAATATAAGTCTCCGTTTGTAAAGTTTATACTTTTAATTTTCTTTTTACGCAATACTAATATTTTAGTAGAGCTAAAGTATATGATCACACACGAAGGCCTGCACTATTATAATTAAAAAAAGAATATATCTGTGTAGATACCGAAAGTAAACGGCGCTATAAAGAAATCCTAATGCCGTTATATTTCCCGTCATTTATTTCTGGTTATACTTTAATATTTTATATTTCAAACATACCAAAAACTTGTGTAGTAAATGAATAAATCGTCAAAAGGGCACTAAATTTTTGTTAATTAATCGAAAGTGTGGTTATACAATCGCTTACACATTAAATTTTCGTGTCATATACCATTGCTTTTAATTTTTATCATGGATTTTGTAATGAATTTGAAATTTAAGGGAGTGTTCACAAATTTTGGCCTTTTAATCAAATTATCACAAAAATAAATGAAAATATTGTATGTATTGTTTAAATTAAAGAATATAGTAAATTATAGAATCATTTTACCTAAAACACTTCTGTTAGGTTAGATATGTATTAGGTTAAATACCTTCTAACTACGCAAAAGCGATGTAAATGTAAGTATCATAGTACTTAGTAATTTCTAACTGGTCTTAAAATGTTTGTTTTTGTGTTAAGTTTAAACGATAATAATGATTTAATAATATTTATAATAAAATCAGATTTATAGTTTGTTTTGCAAGTTATGCTAGAATTATTGGACGGGCGGAAATTGCTTTTATTATTTAAAGGGTAATAAAAGACTGATCTATTCTCTAAACAACAACCGAACAAATTACATTCATAACATCTTTGATGAATGAAGTGTTCATAATGACTTGGTTTTCTCACGACTAGGACTGGGAAAATATACTAACAATAGCATGGGATTCCTCTTTGGGAACTTTTTCTGTCACATGTAGTTACTCTATACTTACTATTTCATAATTAGTTATTTTGCTCTTGTTCACACAAATATACATTTCATTTATTGTTATCTTTATAGTTTTTTTAATATATTTATTTTTAAAATTAAATCTCTAGTTAAAAAATATTACTGTATTGCTTATACAACTACTAAAATAAAACTTTAAATACACGACATAAATATAATGAATAGGTTTGAATATATAATAATAAATTAAGAAAAATTAAAAAAAAGCAAAAGCCTAACCTCATTTTATTATTGTGAAGTATACAGCTATATAGCTATTTTAAGATCTTTTATGTGGAATTAAGGTTTATAACCAAAAAAATATTGGTTCAGAAAGTTGTTTATTTATTACTCTAATATCGTACTTAGTTTATGTACCTATTTAATATTTTCTATATTAAATAAAAAGGTTTGAATATTGGATCATGTCTAAGGACTACAGTGTTTACTTTATATTATTTTACAAGTTGACCTGACTTGGCACAGAAAAATCAACTTGTCATTATTTTTTATGAAGTAGTTTATTAATATCTAATCCCTCTTTAAAGTTAAGTTATTTTATTAGGTAATAATCTTTATATATATTTGTGTTACAATAATTACCTACTCTTTTATTTTTATAATATAGTCCATAAACAATATTATCAAGTTTTAAAAATATGTATAATCTATGATTTTAAACTGACATATAGATAGCCGTATAAAAGTGACAGTTGACGGATTAAAGTAGATTTTCGTTTCAGCGTTGATTTCTGTTTAACTATGATTAACATTATAGAAGAATACATGAATACATTTTTATTGGTGTAAAATATAAACAAAATTGTGTAAATAGTTATAGGAAAAGCTAGCAAAGATGGGACGCCGATCGATCAATACCACTAAAAGTGGTAAATACATGAACCCCACTGACCAAGCGCGTAAGTAACCACTGAGTTTATGATATAATGTGCAATACAATACAATATAATAATATGAAATAATAACAGTACAATATAATAATATGAAATAATAACAGGCAAAGAAGCAAGAAAAAAAGAACTAAAGAAGAATAAAAGACAAAGGCAGATGGTGAGAGCAGCAGTGCTTAAAATGAAAGATCCTACACAAATCTTGGAAGAGCTACAAAAGATTGATGAAATGGGTGAATAACATTTAGCTTAAGTACCTACCTTTTAAAATAAATCATCAAACAATGCAATCGATTTTCATGTCATTAAAAATACTATATCTGTAAATACAAATTGAGCTTATTTCTCAATTGATTTTACTTGTGAATGTTTTTTTAAATTAGAGCTATGCTAGAGCACGTTTATAAATGTGAATATGATTCTGAAATAAATGAATATATTCCAGAATACAATGTATTGCAACCTTCTCCATTGAATGAGAAAGTACTTAAAGAAAAACGAAAAAAATTAAGAGAAACATTTGATAGAGTCTTGAAGATGTATGTAAGTAAAGAACCAAATAATAAAACAACAAGTTGAAATTAAAGTAGATATTGGATTTTAATCTTATATGTATTTAATAATCAGTGTTTAGCAAAGTATTGATTAAATTTAAAATGTTTAATGATTTGATCTTCATTAATAGTAGCATTTGACCCTCAACTTTGTTATTGTAATTATTTTAATAAAAACCAATTCTAATTCAAATTTCTTATTCTTTTATATTATGGCTTAAAGATTAGTTAATTTTTTTTCTTTATGATCAATATATAGTTGAAAATTAATGTATTCATAATTGGTGGAAAATATGTGTTTTACCTAATTTTTTTTTTGATACACAGAACATAGTAATATTTATATATTTTAAATATAAACACATTAAAATATTAATGTATCAAAATTTTTATTTACCAGGATAAGGATGATCCAGAGAAATGGGTAGAACTGAAGCGACAGGAAATGGAGTATGATAAAAGACGAGCTCATCTAATTTCTTATTATGAATCTGTCAAACATGCCCAATCAGTTCAAGTAGATGATATTCCCTTACCAACACTACAAGTAAAGAATTTTTATTTTATGCAAATATATTAGAAGTCAGCTCTGATTTGGTTTATGCCACAATTTTTACAAAATAAATAAAGAGTAAATTTAATTATATTTTGCATACATTCCTTATTTGATAAGATAATAAATAAATTGCAAAACAACATCATAATTTCTACACATTATTTTGAATATTTCACTACTTTTAAAAAATTTTGCCAAATCATTAATTAAAAAAGCAAGCTTGTCTAACAAATGTAATTTTCAAAATTTAATTTCTACAAATATAATTTTTAATTTTTTATTATTTTAGGTGCCTGATAATTTAATATATAGTAATGTACCGTCTCAAATACCACTTCCGATGGACACTGTACATCCTAACCTACCAGTAAGACCAATTTTGAAGAAGGACTCAGTGTATAGAGTAAGAGTATACTATTATTTATTTTAACAATTTATATTGCATACAAGGAAATAAAAAAGGCCTTTATTTCTTCTATATATAGTTTGAATTTGATCTACTCAACTGATATGTGTGTGATTTATAAGTGGTTATTGTTTCATTTCTTATTATTTTTAAAGGAAACTTGTCTTTAATCCATATTATGATTTCCCACATCAAGTTAGTCCCAATTTAATTACTAAAATATATCTAGGTTTTGATGTCCTTATACTTTTTTACCAGTTCAATGTCATTTTTTATTTGAAATGTTTTAATTTAGTACAAGGGCTGTCCCTTTTTTTATAACTTTGCTCTGGGCACTAACTTTTGAAATAGGCATTTAGATTGTCTTGATTTATTGATTGACTTGATATTTAAATCATCAATTTGAGCTACAACTAGTAAACTGTCCACATACATTTCTTATTTCTTAAACTTAAGTTTAATGTAAACCTCAAAAATTCTTTTAGTTATTATATTTCAACATTATGCATGCGGCTTAATAATAGCTATAGATTTTTTCTACATATATTAATAGATTTACATTTTTAAATATTGTATGATAATATAGATACAACTATACTATTTACAAGACTATTCTTTTATGTTTCATATATAAGGAATATGTTTAAAAAAACAGATTAAGCTCCGCTGACTTGTGCTTCTTATTTTGAATAAAATTGTTTGACATTGACTTTTATAGGAAAGGCCAACAGGTATTGAACCTCCCGGGGTACCGCCCGGTCATCCACCGGACTTAGAAGCATTGCTCATAGAAGCCTACAAATTAGATGATGTACGCAAAGATAGAAAGAGTTTGCGTTTCTCTGACTTGGCTGAAGAACCACCAGGGGAATGTGTAAGTACTATGCTACCAATTAACCTATTAAATAGTAAAATGATACTTTTTTTTTCTTCTTTCTCCGTCCCCGCTATCCGCCTTTTCCGAGGCATTGCGTGTTGAGTGGCGGTGGCGGCTCAACGCTGCGCTTTGCCTAGTTTGCCAGAGCGAAGAAAATGGAAATAGAAAAATCCATCTTCCCCGACTGGGAATCGAACCCAGAAACCGTCGCGTTACAGGCAGACGTTACGCCTCTGTGCCACGACGGTCCTCATCATAAAATGATACTTTAATATTATAGTTATAAAACTAAAGATAAATGTGCTACTGTTGGTGTATAGTGAGCCACTTTACAAATATTTTTCTTTATGAAATAACTGCCTAATACTTTTATACATTATATTATGTTTTAGTACAAATTTTAATAACATTTTAGAAAATTCCACACTCTCGTCGCCCGCCTATTGAGGACCTAGATGGCGATGCGATGGAAGACGAGGAACCTCCATCGCCAACATTGGCCCAAGCCACGCCAACACCGAAACCAACATCTCTACAGCAAAGAATGCTGGCCCTCTCTGGACAGAACATAGATGACTTTATGAAAGAAATGGAAGAGGTGCATAGAAAGAGAGAACGCGATAGAGCCGCTGACTTGAACGCAAGGTTGGTTTTTTAAATTTTGTTTACAACTACTATACTATTTTTTTTTTTCAAAATAAATATTACTCACAAATGTTGTTTTAAAATATGTCTTCTGATATATAAATATACTAGTACACAATTTTTTATTTACTTACTTTTTTTAAAAAAAATTAAGGCTTTACTTATTTATTGTGAAATTTGTAACAGGTTTTTTGTTTTTTTATTGTTTTCATTTATTTTACCATTATTTTTATTATTTTTACCATTATATATTTAAATATCCAAATACTTCTCTAAAATAAATAAAATTTGCCTTAGATTGACAGCACTGAAGCGCACAACGGGGCGGGACAGTGACTCGGACAGTGACACAGAGCACCACGAGCTGGACCACCACAACAACCACCACCACCACGACTTCACGCTGGAGCCGCCTGGAGCTGAGATAAGGCAGATGCCGCCACCTTTGTTACCACCAGGTACCACCAAAGCACTTGACTCTTAGCGAAAAATAGTGTGTGATTGATGATTGTCCACTGATAATAGGCTTGTTTCCACTGAGAACATACTTGATAGATTTTTATTTCTATAATATGAGCATGATGTTTACTTATCAAAAAATACTGTTTTCTATTAAAATATCCATTGATTAATTTTATTTTAATGAAATGAGTCGAAAGAAATTAGGCTCTATGTCACGTGACAATGAACGCCAATAAAAAAGCGTGACGTCACGCCGTGCGAGACGCCATTGTTGTAGAGATGTTCGTATAAAAAAAATATCGATATTTTTTTCGATATAATATGTCGTAGTGTTCTATCTATCGATAGATATATTGTACAAATATATCGATATTTTTGATATATTGTAAGATTTGAACTTTGCGATATATTGTACAAATATATCGATATTTTTGATATATTGTAAGAAATTTGTTTGTATTTAACTATTCTTAGAATATTACATTAACATTTCAGATTAATGCAAATAAAAACAGCTAGGATGAAGAAACGAATTAACTTAATTTATTAAAAATAAAACTTTATACTTAACTACATACCTTTTTTTAGCAATTAAACTAAGTAAAAAAAATAGGTAAATTTTAGATCTACGGTAGTAGATAGGCAGACTGAAGTAAAAATTGGTAGATCTACCAAAATGTAGGTAGACCTGGCATTTGATCACTGCGCACTGTCCTCACGGAGAATATTTGCCTTTATATCGTTGTCAGTATTATAGGCTCACCCATTTTCTACCAATACTAACTTACTAGTCAATTTCTTAATGTAAATAAAGCATGAATATAAAAAGGAATGGCATGTGATTTTAATTTCTCACGACATTTGGTATATCGAATGAAATATATCGATTGTACATATCGATATTACTTGATTTGATAATATTGGGTTGAAGTGATATATCACGTGCATGTATCGATATTTTATGATATATCGATTTATGTCGTTCACCCCTACATTGTTGTTGTTGACGTTTGTCTTGTAATACAACGCGCTATTTTTTATATATTTCGTTTTCTAGTAATTTTCTTCAAATTGATACAGCAGTTTTTAGTAAATTCGTAGAAGACAATAATATTTAATCATGGAAACAGGATTCATTAAGGCAAACAGCAGTAATTTGCCCAAAATTGACGCTGTTATGATTGGAAGATTCTTTGCGGTGAACAGTGACTTTTGTTCATCAGAATTTATTCAAGTTTTAACCACTGTTTTCTTATTTTTTTATCATTTGGAACGTAAAAAAATATTATTTTTGGCGTTTTTATGACTGTGCTTTTACAGCGGGGCACTGCACTCAACACTGTTATGATGCGATTGCACGGCGTGACGTCACACAAGACGCCATGACAGTTATGTGCGTTTTCGAGACAAATTTAAATACAATTTTTTGAATGCAAAATAAATAAAGAAAATATTATTATTTTTTCAAAATATTTTTTTTTAGGATTAAATAGATGATAAGGTAAACTGTGAACTCGATTTTAAAATTTTGGAAACTAGCCTATTGTTCAAAGTACATTTCTAGTTCTTAACAATATGTATTTTTTTTTTTTTAGCTTCACGCTTTATCCTGCACATGGCAGGGTAGGCAGAGGGAACTGCAGGAACCATACGAACCTAGTGTTAAGACACTCCGTTACTTAGTCCCTGCTTACTCCGTCCCCATTTTCCGCCGTTTTCGAGGCATTGCGTGTTGAGTGGCGGAACTCAACGCCGCGCTTTGCCTTAGATGCCAGAGCGAAGAAAATGGAAATAGAAAAATCCATCTTCTCCGACTGGGGATCGAACCCAGAAACCGTCGCGTTACAGGCAGACGTTGCGCCTCTGCGCCACGACGGTCCTCATATTTATTTTATAGTAATTATATTCTCATAATTTTGTTCTCTATCATTGTTACTGGATTTTTTCAATATAGTTATACTTAAATTATTTAAAGAAAATATATTAAAATTTAATCAGAGCAATTTGTAATATTATTTGTGTGGCAGAGATTTGTAAATATCTGCCTATAGAGATGTAATAAGTTGTATAAAGCTTTTAAGAATTTTGACACAGATTTGTTGAGAATGCGCATGACTTAGTGGTCAAAATGCTTGGGCGGATGCCATCCCTAATCGTTGCAAGGGTTCAAACTAGGTTAAGTTTTAATTTTTTTTAATGTATTTTCTATCATTGGTGTTAACACTTTAAAAATCATAAATTTAGACTATATCTATGGAGTGAAATATGTTTACATTATTAATACATTTTATGGTAACGAATTCTGTTGAGTTTGACCACTCAAACTGGCATATCTCGATAGGCGTTAAGTGGAGAACAGAGAGGCTTAACACTACGTTCCCCCTACAATGCATTAACATAGGTACCACTGTTTGATTTATATATTTAGTAAATTTTATATTAATTTCTTTTCTCACTTTTCATCCAGGTCTTAGACCCCCAATGCTTCGTCCACCCGGTGCACCTCCCGGAGCTCCTCCCGGCGCTCCTCCTGGGATGCCGCCGGGATTACCTCCCGGACCTCACGGACCTCCTGGACCTCCTCCTTTACCGCATGGTGGACCTCATGGGCCAGGTACATTTAAAATTATGTTAAAAGGTTTAATAAACATAACCGACTTAAATTCAGAATACCGAATAGTGAGATGTGTTTTGGATTCAACTACCACATTACTAAACATTACCATGCCGTAATAGCGAATATTTAGTTCTGAGTTAACGATTATACAAAATATTGTTACTACGACAAACCCTAGTAATCTTATATATTATTGATTAAATTATTTACAAAAATGCAATTTTGACAATATTACAACAACACATGTGAAGTGTAATTGGGTACAGTCCACCTTGCTCAGCAGAACTGTTTTATTTAGACTTATATTTTTATTACCTTTAAAATATTGAGCACTTATTTAATTTAATGCCGGTTGATTATTTATTGCGACGGTAAAAAATGGACAGTAATAAAAAATCAGTTAGTTAGGTTAGGTTAGAAGTTTAAAATAAGTATTTTCAATAAGGTTAGGTTAAAATTAATTTTATTTATTACATTTTTATTTATTAACAGCTCGTTTAATAATTAGTTTTACCGCCCATTTAATTATTTTTCTGGCCAATAAATATCGAGATGTTATTCAAATTCAAATAATTTTATTGATTCATGATTCATTTTTTGAACATCAAAAACATTACCACCGGTTCGCTAAAGTTGAGAAGAACCTGCGCAATAAACTCAGCGGGACATTTCTTTGGTCATATAATTATTCGTTGTGGATAATCCCCCAGCGCCGACCCTGCCCCCCGGGCCTCCCCCCGGGCTGCCCACCCGCGGCCTGCGCCCCCCCGGACCTCCTCCAGGCGCGCCTCCTCGCCTGCGTTTACCGCCGCACGTGTCGGTGTTGAGCGCCGCCCCGCAGTTGGTTACTAAGAAGGATGCTGTTCAAGGTTGGTATATTTTTCTAACAGTTTTTAATGTGTAATTTATTTAAATCGCTTGTATTACAATTATTTTTAATATTTAATACATACATAAATCTGTATGAGTAAAACTTGAAAATTTATTTAAGTTATTCTTATTTTTACTTGCTTATTATGTGATTTATATTTCTAAATTAAAATTATGTACTAATATATATGTATATTTACATGCTAAATATACCTATTTTTTATTAAAAAAGATACAGCTTCACACTGTCAGATTACAGACGCAATGGTTATGAGTTCGGTTCCCACTTGACAAAATAAATTATTTATTTTTCCTCGCTCTGGTAACACGCAGTGTTTTGTTAAACGGAAATTGAGGAACTACATACTATTAGGGCTTAATACCAAGTTCCCTCTCCCTCAACTTGCCACGTGCGATAGCATAGAGCTACTTTAATTATTTCTTACCCAACTAATTATATTTGGGTTAGATATTAACCTTTTTATTTTTCTTAATAAAAATTTAAACAATATTTAACATTTAATAAATACAAACCCCCAGGTGCAACGATTACAGCGAAGCCCCAAATCCGTAATCTGTCAGCGGATGTGACACGCTTCGTGCCGTCGGCGCTGCGCGTCAAGAGGGAGGACAGGAGGGCGAAGGCCGAGCTGCGGCCGCCGCGCCCCGAGCAGCCCCGCCACGCGCCCACCAAGGACGACGCCTACATGCAGTTCATGAAGGAGATGGAGGGCTTGCTATAGGAATACTTATGAATAAATATTTACACTTATATACTGTGTTTTTTTACTTTGTGTTGATGTAATAGTAGGTATATATGATATAATATGGCTTGGTTTAGTTGGTGGTATTTTTTGGTAGATTTCCGGTTTAGAAAAAGGTCGTATTTTTGTCTGTCTACGTATGTCATCTTATATTCTCAAAATAAAGTGATTCCCGAAATACTTGGATCACGAGTAAATATAAAGTTGAACGGCAAAGATTACAGGACAGAGCGATTAACTAATAAGAAGGAAAATAAAATATTTTGTAATTCGGTACGGTACTTACCTACTTATTAATTGCACACCAATGGTCATGTAAACAAATTACTATGTTTAAAATGTAGGTGATAACCCAGACTATATTTAGATAAGATGCTGCCTTGTGTACTACCTATTTACACGTGAACAACATCGATACAATCAAGGAATAAAGTTACGAGTGGGCTTTCTGGTCAGCCTGCAAAATATAAGTAAAAATAATAAATTACTTATAAGTTAAAATAATAGTATTCAAAAATTATTTGGGAAATCCAATAATAATGAATAAATTAATATGAAATGAACGCGAACTTTACGTTAATTGAACGTTTTTTAGGACTTTTAAAACTGAGAGATTGACAGGTTATTTATATTAATATTATTTGTGTTGAATATTTCTTTTAGCATAACACAAAAACAAAACAACGTATGTAGATAAGGGGTTGTCTATTAATCACGTGATCTTTTTTTAGCATTTTTTAACCCCCCCTCCCCCATTGGTGATACGTAGTGAGGTTTAAGACCACCACCCCTCCCCCTTCTCAACATCACGTGTATTTTTAGTACCTACAACGAATCTTAAAATTTTCTGAATATTATCTTAATTTAAATACAGGTATAAATTATAATCTTATTTTATTCTGAAATTAAAGACCATAATAAAAATGTCTACACCAGGTTACAAGTTTTTTTTGTTGTCATAACAATAATAAACGAAGAGTTTAATCATAGGAAATTTAATGTATATTGTCCTCGGACCACGGATTAGCAAGACATTCTTCAACACTAACAACTGGATAAGCATCTTGCAGGTCAGTTGTTGGCACTGTGCTTTGCTGAAAATCAACATCGGTTTCATCAAGCCACTCGGTGTCATCATTTTCGCGCACAACGCAGAGAATAAAAATCGCGCGTTAGACGAAAAAATAAATACACGAGATATCTTACTACACCACCCCTCCCCCTTGTGTTATTTTCGTGATTTTTATCAAGTCCCCTCCCCCCCTTTCAAGCCTCACGTGATTAATGGACAACCCCTAAGCACTTTTGCTATTATATTTTTAATACAGTCGTAAAACCGCTCTCTGACTATTAAATATTTTTCGCTCTTTATTGTTTGA
Organism: Dione vanillae; assembly: GCA_037178615.1. Lineage (NCBI taxonomy): Eukaryota > Metazoa > Arthropoda > Insecta > Lepidoptera > Nymphalidae > Dione > Dione vanillae. The sequence goes on along the minus strand of JAZFAU010000134.1, from coordinate 501,727 downwards.
TAAATCTCGAATTGTTTGTTGCTCTTTATTTTTATCAAGAATCCTTTTTATTTTTAGGCTGAAATAAAATGAAACTATAATTACTGGAACATCAAAATCAGCTTACACAATTGATATATAAGGTTTAGGTATCATCACAGATCCAATTATTGTCCACATAATTTGTGATTGGCAAATGATGCGATTCGCGATGGTTTTTTTCCCAGCGTAAAGCTGGAAATAAAATGGATTCGAAAATTACCTTTATTGCAATTTTGATAAGGCCTCTAGACCAATTCGGCACAAATACCGAATCTAGTTCAATGTCCACACTTGAATTTTTAATAGTAAAAGTCTTGGGTAAAAAATAAAACAAACGGTATTCTAAAGTTAAAAAAGTACCTACACAAAACGATATTGTAAAGTAAAAAAAAACTTATTTTTTCACTTTTCGGATCTCGCCTGGAAAACATTACTACTTATGTCTATGCACAACCTCACAAATTTTCTATTCAAACCTAGTTCTATTCAAATCTAGTCGGTCGGTCGGTTACATCGGGTCGGTGGAAATCAATATCGCGCTTTGCAAACCATAGAGGTGTAATTAAAATAATAAATTATCCACAGAGGAGTTCGAACCTACAACACACACGATAGTGTTAGACGCCATTCAATTGCATCAAAGTTAGCTAACACCATAATTTTGTTTTAACACAGTTTTTTATAGAATTTCTTTTTAATATTATTTTTAAATGTATTTTTCATTTCGCATGTTTCATGCAGTACTAAAAATACTCATAACTCAAAAGTAATACATCGAAAATCCTTTATTTTGTACCAAGTAGTTGGATTTTTCGAGACAGTGTTTTCCGAGGCAAGCGTAAGTGAAAAAAAAATAAAGGCCACATTATCGAATTTCAAGAACATAACCTTTTAGCTAAAATTGGTCACAATAATTTGCTAATTTAATTCACCGGAACTTCCCGTATCAATTATCGTGTCTAAATAACTGTGTCATATTATATCTGAATTCCAACATATTTACATATAATTTTTATAAAGGCAAAAATTATAAGGTAAAAATGATATATAAGAATATAAATAGGTATAGTCAGTATATATGCTTTCAGTTAAATATATTAAATTTAAAAAATACTTATATATTTTTCAATTTATATATGTATATTATTTTTTATTACTTGAAGTAAAAGATTACTATATAAATGTTTTTGAAAATATGTACTGTAACGGCCTTATTCATAAAAAGTTATAGCACGCTTAAAGACTCGATATAGTACAGTTGTCAAAAAACGTTATTCATAACAGCATTTTAGTGCCAATCAGTTCTATAAACCTATTATAAAGTTATAGAGCCGAGAACCCTACTATTAGAGTGTTTTAACGTCCAAAGATGGCCGATTCATATAACAGCTGATTATAGCTCATACTAATATGAGCATAAATATGACGTCGTCGAGTCACTTGTCATCAAGAGTGTCAATTTCAATTTCGTAAACAAAACAATATAACAATTGACATTTTGTTCGATATTTATTAACTATATTTAGTTATTAACAAGTTTATTAATAATAAATTATACATAAGAAAGTTGCACAGAATATAAGTAATAATTGTTCACGCCTAAACAATTTTCAATTCTTTGTCGTTTTACTTCTCTTGACTTTATTTTTTAAAAACTAAGTAAGTTTATAAACTAAAATAAAATAAACATTCGTGTTTTTGTGATAACAACGACGTAAATCAAGCCGGTATATGTCAAGCCAGATCCAATAATATATTTTTGTACGTAATATTATCTGTGGTCATACTATGTCAATGCGTTTGTCACTTTTCATCTGTGGATTTACTGGTATTTTCGGCAACAAGTCGACCGACTTCAGTATAGTGGCAATATTGTGAATGTATAAATCAAATTAGTGACACTTTAGTTATAGAAGGCTTATAGAGCGTTTATGAATACAAACATTTATCGAACGTTCTATAAGCCTAAAGAGTGTATTAACTAAATTCTAAATTCTATAAGACTTTTTTACGAATAAGGCCGTAAGTGTTATAAAAATGTACATAAAACAATGATTACAAATTATGGAATTTTTTGGGGTTGTGGTATTTTTATTGGGTTAATAGGGAGTAAAGCGTCTTTAAGTATATAATAAATTTTCTATCTCATATTTGCAGTACCTATACAGGGTCAAAATATTATAATTCTTTATTCCTAAATTGTACTAACTCTGCGATATAGTGTATTTTAAAAATGTAAATATTAAATTGTCATTATTAAAACATTTTTATTAAATATTTTTTATAAAACGTTAAAAGTAAGGGAAAATTTATAAACTTCGTACATACAGTCGAAAATACCCATTGTTAACACTGCTATTTTCCTTACATGGTTTTCGTCCAATTATATAGGGTTGAAATAATTGATGTGACTGATGTTAAAGACCATTAAGATGCATGTAAATGCTTTAATTATACTTGCGAAGAACATTAAATATGTTATTTTTGATGCAGCTCGCCCATGTTTGGCTACATATATACATACTTGTATATATTATTCACAGTACAATACGAGTGTACAAAAAATGGTTGCCTGTAAAGTGGGTTTTACGGGCGAAAATTTTACGTGACAACGTCTTTTTCTCGGTAGAATATTTATTGATATGATTAATAATTATAATATAAATTGCACAAATTTTAACTATAGAAAATATATGTTGTTTACTAAAACATTGTACATGTGTCAAGTGATACGCGCGGCGGACCGATCATAGTTCGGTGACAGTTGACACATCGTTACGTTACCGGGCGTTACACTTTTTCATATGTGACTCCGAGCCGCAACCTAATTTAAGACGTTGTCACGTCAAAAATATTTCATATATTTATATTATATACTAATTCAAAATAACCTTTATTATAAATTAGTTTAAGTAATGTCTATTGATAGTAACACAGTCCCTGAAACGTTGAGGCCAGTTATTAACATTCAACAAAGACTCCTTATGGGAAAACATGTTATATTTTTGAAAGCTTACCAAGTATAGTGGAGACCGAATTTAATAACTGAATTTATTGAGATCATTATTGCAATAACAATATTTCATAATATCAAAAAGATAGTCAAAATAATAATTAAATAGCTAAAGAATAAAAGAGCAACCTAATTTCATATTAAGCGTGTACATATGTATATGTAGCAATGAGGTGGTGATAAACCAGAGAAATTAATTGTATTTAAATTATTTCCATTTTCTACTCCGGCGGACAAAGCACGTCCTTGTTCCTCTATTGGCTTGGACGATGGTTCCCCTTATATCCTTCCACCTCCTCCTGCCCTAAATTAATCCATCCCTTATATGATGATCTTCTGCTCAATGTTCCTCATCCTCTATATGTTCAGTGTTTGTTAATGTGTGCATATATTAAATATAATAATATTAAAGTAAAAGCTAAGACCCATGTAAAATATTATATATTACTAACCTAATATGTTGTCAACATATATACAATATTGTAGATATCTGTTGATTTTGTTATAGGTGAAAGATTTAAACTGGATATCTTTTAAACATGCATTTGCGTAATGGTATCTCCTTTTTACTGTACATTTGTACTTTGAGTGTTCTCCATTCAACGTGAAATTGGCGAAATGAATTGTGCTCAATCGGCACGCTCGGAACGCTATAAATATGAAGAAGAAGGAAAGAAAATTAAGCAGAAAGTGGGACACAGTGAAATGAAGCTTCAACACAATATATTTAGATTGCGTGAACTTAGAAGCTTAATTTTTCCAGTTCTTCACGAGGTTATTGACTGTTATATTTTATATCAACTTCAAATTGATTTCAGCACATTTTTTTATGTGTTCACGCTTTATGCGGGATAAAGTGGCGGGACTCAACGCCGCACTTTGCCTAGTTTCAGAGCAAAGAAAATGGAAATAGAAAAATCCATCTTCCCCGAATGGGAATTGAACTCACAAACCGTCGCGTTAACAGGTAGATGCTACACCTTTGCGCTACGACGGTTCTCGTTTCTGCACACTCCTGCATATGAAAATCATATGCAGGAAGGTTTGGCAGACGGTCAGATAGACTAGTAAGATTCTAGCTTGAATTATTAGCACTTGATAATCAAAATCGATCTTTTGTATTTCAAAACTAAATATCACCTACTTCTCCATCTAACTTCTATGCTGATATCGTCGACATGAGTATTTGTATTCAAAAGTGTTTCTGTAAGGTCTCAAATAAATCGGTTATAAGATTAATGTCGTCGCCGAAGAAGAAATCTTACCTTGCCATCGGAGATATTAATCCGAAAAGGCGGCTTTTGATGAACTGAGGAACTGAACTGCGTACTTGGAACAGCGGCAGCAGACAGACAGACCTAAAGAGGAATATAAGATCTTAAAAAGGAATAATTTTGAGAAAACCAAAAAACGGTTACTAATCGCTCATATCCTGGTTTGTCAAAAAATTTAATGCAAAAACTTAAATGTATGAATCACGCTAACACTTCTTTAATAACTTTGTTTCTTTACACGAGCAATTATTTATAGATTACACGAGGAATGATCATAAATTGTTACTAAAAAAGTGTAAACATGAAACAATTGTTTTAAACTTTTCTATGAATATATTTAATTTGTTTGTCTCATACTTTTCCAATGGATTTGTTGCAAAATAGCTTACTATAATGCTCTGTTCCGAGTTCATACGATCAAAGATGTAATTTAACGATATGTACTTACTTACATATTAATAGTTAAATAATACTATGATGCAGCTTTAGCCACGTGGTTTCAAGGGACTACATATTATTGAGTGGAAAAAAGTTATATATTATATTAAAAAAAAACATTTTCTTTTTTAAGAAATAACTCTACGTTTCATTTTCATTGAAACCTTATTAATTTGCTTTTTATTTAAAATATTTGTTAGAAAATATTAGCGTAATCAAAGTTTGATTCTAAACGGACATGACGCAATATTTGCTGAATGTCCTTTTCATATGAATGAAGGTCATTCATTATTCCTAGAAAAATTCAACTAAAATATTTATAAATTAATGTAATTTCGATACGGCTAATATGTATAGCGTACTATATATATGTTTTAAGTTTAGACGTATACAGTTCTATATTTCCGTTGATAATTATAATTTTAATGTGACCAACATTTCGGTAGGCAAAATGTATCGTGTTATCTGAGAGTGTGTGATTTTGAACATGTGTGTAATTCAAATGAAGTGCGCGTTATAAAAATGATTCAGAGAAATATTTAACGCAAAAAAGTACCTGCTTAGTTTCTATGCTCTACGTTGGTCTATAACTAATCAGTAAAACTATAAGTAAATTTCTTTAATAACATTTACCAAAGGGTTACCTTTTAAATTTTTTCTGATATTTGGATAGATATAAACTGAAAAAAAATTGATGAAAAATGCCGATTTTTCGCATTTATATATATATTAAATGAACATTCTTAGTCAAAAAATAACTTTAAATTAACGAAAATTCTTATTGCTTTCGATGCGATTTTCGTTCGAGATTCGTTGATAAATATGTATTGATCAACTCATCTACTTATTACAACTTGATTATTATACAACATTTATCAAACAATTGATGTGAACGTGTATTTGTTATGTAATTTATGATAGCTTTCTTTGATAGTTAGGATCAGCAAACAACAATATTAAAATGATTCAATTCGTCTGTTTCAGATGCAACATTGGGTACCAATATATGACAAGCAATAGTACATATTTAAAAAGATAAGACAAAGTTTACATTCTCAACTACAATACATTATTATAAAAACATACATAAAAAATACTCTTTTTTGTCAGCTACGCTTTTCTTCTTAAATTCTTAAATTTTTCCTCAATTAAATGACTTTACTGTATCACGCTCCGCAAACAATACTCTATTTTCCAATATTTTAGTTTAGAACTAATACAGTGAACTGTCTAACTGTATCTAGTCATGATATGCATGCTTGAACTACTGACGTAATAGTTACTTTAAAGTCAATTATTGCGCGTAATCAAGTTGAAAATTTAAAGGGAAACTTCAATGTTATAATTATTGTTGTCTGGGAAAGAAATAATCAAAGATCGTATGTCAAATCTATTTTAATTGTACGTAATTTAAAATATACATTTTATCAACGATAGTGATTAAATATTTCTTCTTCTCTTTAATTATAGCATTTCGAGCGTACCAGTTGAGCACAATTCACTTCGCCAATGTCATGTTGAAGGGAGAACACACAAAGGAGAATATAAGGTAAAAAAAAGAGATATCAGTACACAGTTGAAGAATGCATGTTTAAAAGAGATCCAGTTTAAATCCTATAACAAAATCACAGATATCTACAATATATAAATACAAAAAATGGAGGTAGTAATAAACAATATATTTACATGGATGTTAGCATATACTTTAATATTATTATATATAATATATTTACATAAAGAACTAAACACAAACATTAACAAATATTGAACATTAAGGGGGCAAGAAGCTTTTAGAGAGAGGACTTCGTAAATGGGACGAGCTCATTTGGGGCAGGAGAAAAGGATGTGGGCAGGGGAACCGTCGTCTCACACAGTGAATGGACCCTGATCTTGGCCAGACGAATAGATGTTCTTGCATGCCCAAGGCAATGCTTAAACGACAATTAAAGATTACGATTACGACAATTTAAATTGTAAAAAAATTTTTGAATCCAGCAGGCTGCACCAACACTGCCTTCTTTGGAAAGCTTTGACGCATTAGTGTAAGTAATTCAACTATTTTTCATTAACTACTTCTAGAAATTTTGGATCACCCTTGGTCAAGCCAAGATCTGTGATGATTTATGGGAAATAAACCAACACATTGTTTGGTGTACAATACAATAGATTACAGGGAGAACGTGACAGAGGATTTGAGGAGGTGAATTTAAGGAAGCTATTAAGCAGGTATGGTAAAGACTTATTACGTGGTAATTGGCCAGCTAGCTTAGTTAGCTTAGAACACAAAGGATGGGACGAAGGCTGCAACATTTCACCCATAAATCAGCCTGCAAGGAATTGTCTACGAATAGGCAGGGGGGATCAACACATTCCACTTGAAGTGCGTTAGTAGGACTTCATTGCTTCTAGGATAATGCGCAGACATTTATACTGAATAAAATTAAGTTTTTCTCCGGCTACTTTGTTAAATGGGTTAAGAACAAATACAGCACACCAGATACAGCTTTTAAAGCGTTAATGCCCTTTTCACATTTTTTTTATATATTCAGCGTGTCCATTTCGTTCAGTAATTTTCGAGTAATATGCCAAGAAATTTCAAATTATCCGTTACCTGAATAGGAGTACTATCATACATAATATGATAATTTGGAGTACTCCTCGTTTTAAAGAAAAACCACCACTTGACACCTTATAATAAATAATGCAAGGCCGTGATTAAACAACCACTGATCTAGATAGTGCAAAGCAGATTTTAAGCGAAAATTATGTCCTCTACAGAGTTTGAGCTGTAATAAAGGACAATGTCATCAAAAATTGTTAACATATAATTCGAGGTCATGTGTAAAGAATCAGATTGGAGTAATCGCAATATATATATTATAGCTTCACGCTTTATCCTGCACATGGCAGGGTAGGCAGAGGGAACTGCAGAACTCTGTTGCTTAATCCCTGCTTTCTCCGTCCCCGCACTGCAGTAGCACAAAATTCACTGCAGTAGCAGATGAGAATTGCACGCTGATCTTATTCCGACCAACATTCTCAACACCATCATTGGTGATACCTGTGATCTTATTTCTGTGTAGGAACTGGCCAAATTTAATTGCTCTTATAGACGTACCGGCTGCGGAGTTAGGTATTTCCCTCGACAAATAAACAATGAAAGGGTCTTTATCGGAATCGATGTAGGATTTCGTGCTTTTAGAATGGGACGAGTGAATATATAAATTTGGATCGAATTTTGGCGTCGCAGTATTTGGGTCTATAATTGTCTTTTTTGCACTAATAGCGTTATTAGACTGTGAAATTTCACCTTGTCTTTTTCTTGATCAGGCTTGATTCATATGTCATATATATACATCATCTTTCATGCCACACACAGTCGATTTCACAATATACGTTCCATACTCTAAGTTCCTATAATCAGATGTACACATGCGTCGCGCGATAAGCCGAGAGTTTCATAAAAACTCCATTAGATTTAGGACTATAATGTCTTTGTCGTTTGTTAGAATAATCTCAATTTAAAAAAAAGCCACCGCATGAACTATTTTTGGTGTTAAAAATGTCTCAAGTATCTACTCCAGCACTACATACAGCAAATAAATGACTCTACTAGAACGAACTCCCTTCGCTCCATAAAGTATGATTCCATTACATTAAAAAAGTTTTACTCTCTTCCATTTTTTTCCAATGTAGATTAACACTTTAAAAGTAACAAAAATATATGTTTAAGTACTTTAAAATATAACCTATAATTTAACATTTTTCATAAAAAGTCAAGTCAAATGAAGGAAGTTTTTAAACACTTCAATTAAATTCTATTAAATTCTATTAAACAGGCTACTTAATAGTACATTTTTATTTTATTATTAATGGTAACGAATAAGTTATTTTACTGTGTAAAAATAATTTTTAGGGTTTAAATATTATTTTTTTGAGGACCGTCGTGGCGCAGAGGCGCAACATCTGCCTGTAACGCGATGGTTACTGGGTTCGATCCCCAGTCGGAGAAGATGGATTTTTCTATTTCCATTTTCTTCACTCTGGCATCTAAGGCAAAGCGCGGCGTTGAGTTCCGCCACTCAACACGTAATGCCTCGTAAACGGCGGAAAGTGGGAACGGAGTAAGCAGGTACTAAGTAACGGAGTGTTTTAACACTAGGTTCTTATGGTTCCTGCAGTTCCCTCTGCCTACCCTGCCATGTGCGGAATAAAGCGTGAAGCTAAAAAAAATATTATTTTTCAATTAATATTCCAATTGAAATAAATTAAACTAGGTACCTACATACTTACGTAGAAAAAAAACTCTAGAATGCGCATATTTGGTACTAAAAAGATATTTTTAAGATCTATAAAATAAATCTAAATAAAAGTTACGTTTTAAAAGTAGTTTTTAATCAATTTGATCCCGATAATAATATGATCAAGGCTTTGAACAATTTATTTATATCAAAATTCAATAATCTTCATTACACTTTCCGGAACAAATGTATTGTCAAACGTAATAAGTGTTAACTATGTGCCGGATATTTATAAACATCCATTGTTAGAGTTGACATTGTTTTAACTATTTTATTTGCATTTGGACTTCCGTTCAGGAGCAAGTCATGTGTGAGTTTACTAGCAAGGTAAAATAGTTACGGGGGTGGGATGTGGAAGGGCTTACAAGTTACAACTTCGGCCAGTACGCCATCGTGCGCCAAAGCGTTGGTTGTGTGTAACATTCGAATTTGAAACATAGTCGAATGACATCGCTTTATTTGCCGTGCAGCTTAAAAATTCTATATCGTGCGGATATCTAAAGTGATCTGTGCTTCGTTTTAAAAATATTTGGTGTCAAAATTGTTATACTATTGTAATTATAGTTTTTGTGATTGTGGTTTTTGTTGTTTAATAAATTTTTAAAGGTAAGAATATTCTTATAACGATATAGAACACTTTATTTAATTTTTAATAATTTTGCTCTCAAAAATTAGTTCAAAATCCATGAATGTAATAAAAAAATATTTAATGAGGGTTGGAAATTAACATAGTTAATATATTTTATATTGTCATCTGAATGTCACGGTCGATAAGATGACCTTTTTAACAATGAATGTTTTCTCTGTAATGACTCGATACTTTCATTGTTGTGAAAAAATTTACGCATAAAGGAAGTTTATTTTTATTTTAAGTAACTCACAAAGATCACAAAAGGAAATGCTAAAAATTCAAGATAAAACATATATGTAATATGCTTATAAAGATATTTTAATGTTATTTTATAGATCATGTCGGAAAGAGAATGATTTTTTATATTGATTTTTATAGCTCTATTTTTTTATTCAACATACAAACAATTACAATTTGTATGTGATTTCATAGTTTAGTTAACGGAAATTAGAAATAGCAATTTAATTTAGTTCATTATAACTGATAAGAGGGATGTGGCACCAATCTATTTGCATTTATTAAATTACTTATGAAATTCGTTTACAGTGATATTATTATTACTGTATTGTGTATATTACGTGTATATACGATACGCGGTTTCGAGGAAAATTACACTTTCTTTATAAGGCGTTTTTTGCTGCAATTTAAACGTCAAATGCAATATTTGATACAATGTTGGATGTTTGTATATTTAACTGACTACTGAGTAACTGAGTGGCTGATTTAATTAAAATATTTATAATTTCAATTAACAATGAATTATAATAATTATTTCAAGTTCTTATCCCAAAATAAAAAATTTAGAGCTCCAAATTTTTTTACTAACTAACTCAAGACTCAATTACTTAAAAATTACGCAGCGAGAATTATATTTCAACATATTAAAGTTGCTGTTAATTTACAAGAAATTTATATATGAAATATTAATAATGTAATATTTTTAAAATATGTAATTGCAATATATATGCAATAGAAATAAATTCATTCATGTCATATCATTATAAGTGACTTAAAAAGTAGATTTTGTGTTCAACTACTTTATATTTATTTATATTCCGCGATTTCTCAGTCATCTGTAAAAAAAAATCTTTAAACTGATTTGAATATTTTTTTATTTGAAAAAGCGTAGTTTGGAAGTGGTCTTATTGTCATAATGTTAGGATCTAATGTCTGTATACCACGAAAATCGAGGGAAAATTTAACATTTTATAGGCAAACGCCTATATAATTATATAAAACATATATTTTCTTCTTAAAGTTATAACATATTATGATATTGTTGAGCTAATAATGAGGATACAGAACAATTTAAAAATTTGAAGAAAAATTAATTATAGAATCTAGTTAAGTTGCCATTTTTTATGCTTCATATGTTTTGAGAATATTTACTAAATGCCATATTCTTGTTTGTTATTAAACAATAATATATTATGGTCAAACATCAGGTGTTCCAGATCTTTCATTTTGATATATTTTTAACAATGGCAATGGTATACAATAAAAAAAGTTTCGTTCAAATCCGTCCGACAAAAATAAAAAAATTGTCAACTCATATTAATTTAGTATTTATACACCTCGCTGCCTTTTTTTGTAAAATATAATTAATGTACAGATTTCTTTTTTAGTGTTTTTTGAGTAATAGTATGATTTGTACCTATTTAAGAATATTAAATTCTATTCTCAATAGCTACTGAGAACAAACATTAGAACTAAAAACTGGAAAATAAAAACCAGCTTTGAAATAAGTGGCGTGGCAGAGACGTAGCGTAGCGCGACGGTTTGTGGGTTCGATTTCCACTCGGGGAGAAAGGATTTTTCTATTTCCGTTTTATTCGCTTTAAAAACTAGACAAAGCGCAGCGTTGACTTCCACCACTCAAACCGCACCTCGATAAAGAAGGAAAGCAGGGACTAAGCAACGGAGTCCTAGGTTCCTATGATTCCTGCTGTTCCCTCTGCCTACCCTGACGTAGGTAGGATAAAGCGTGAAGCTATAAAAAAATAGTATTTTATTAAAAAAATAAAATAAAGCGAAATAACTGATACGTTAATAGTGATGCAACAAATGTAATTTTTAACATTCGCGAATGCGAATACGAATATTGAGTAATTCTTTTAAATTTTGGCGCTAATTATAACAAGAGCATTTGTTTGATTATTATTTTCACTTTTGTTTATGTAGATGATTAAATAAAACCTAATTAATAACTGATAAAACGTTTTTAAAAGAAGTTTTTTGTTTTTCTTTCTTTATAATAATAATAATAATAAATATACTTTATTGCACAACTTAAATTAAAGAGCAAAAAAGTAAATAATAAAATAAAAGAAGTACAACTAGGCGACCTTATCGCTTAAAGCGATCTCTTCCAGGCAACCTTTGGAAGTTGGAGTTGTATAAGGATGGGCGGTGCATTAATAAAGAAATACATAAATATATATACATATACATACATATATATACACATACATACACATATATACACATACATACATATACATATATACACATACATACACACTTTCATATACATACATACACATAGATACATATATATTTATATATAAAACTACACATATGACATACATTATACTAAATTGAAAATAATACATAGCAATACCCCGTACAAATCAAGATCTCAACAAAAAGAAAAAATAATTAAGAATTAAAAAAATACAATATTACAGGCTTAAAAAATGATTTTTAAGCCTCTTTTTAAAAATGTGTAAACTTTTAGCACGCCTGATCTTAATAGGAATAGTATTCCATAGTTTGGCAGCTTTTACAGTAAAGGAATTGGAGTAAAAAGAGGAAGAGTGAAGAGGAATTTCAAGTAGTAAGTTATTATCGGAACGTAAGGAACGGGAGTGGGTGTCATGAAGGAACTTAAACTGTTCCTTCAAATATGGGGGAGTAGAAGGATTAAACAGCAATATAGCAATAATGCATTTTTTTAAATTGTTTCATGAGATATATAACAAAGGTTGATGTGTTTATGAGGTTAACTTACTATATTTCGTATAATAAACACAAAAGTAAATTGATTTTGATTTTAATAACGTATTATTATAGTCAAATTTTTATTTTATTTATTAATCGCAAAACATTCGCAGAAATTTTGCAGATGCGAATGTAAATGTGTAAAAATGTGCGAATATTCGCGAATACGAATGCGAATGTTCGTTACATCACTATACCTATCATTAATCACTAATCAATTAAAACACGTTTTGTGTTGGTGCCAGCTAAATTTAATTGAGCGAGTGAGGAGCGCAGCGACGAGCGAAGCTCTCTGTTAGTGGGGGTCTATGCATTCTTTGTTCGCTAACTGCTCCTAGACCACTGAACCGATTTTGATCGGATTTGTTTTAAACGATCAGTGTGGTCATGAGGAGTGCCAACATATATAAAAAACTGTGATCGGACATGTCCTTGAGGAATAATTGAGAAAAAACCAACAAAATTCGATTTTCATTGAAAATGCATTGGATTAGCTTGCGCGTGCAATTTGTTTACATTTAGTCGAGTTACGGCTCGATTCGAGAGCAAAGCTTTTGCCAAATTTGTCGTGTAGTAGTCCGATTTAGGCCATTTTTGAACAATTTTTCACTCCACATATAATTTTGCATACATTCTAATTCGGTCTTCAAAAAGTGTCTTTATTGTACCGCTTCCGCGCTCGCTCAATTAACAGGCCGGATGGGCTGAATACCTAGTATAAAATAAGCCCTAAATACACCAAAGAAAATATAATAAAAATACATAAAAAATACTCGTTGTGACCGGCTCTAGTGGCACCGAACTGAGTGATAAAAGTATACCGTATAGCATATTGAGTTAATATACTTATATGGCAAAATGTCATAAACTTTATTACGATCGATATACGATCTGCTCATCAAACTCATAATACTTAACAACAGATTAACAAAATAATAAAAATTGATTTTATTTAAGTACTTGAAAAAAATATTTATTTTGAAATTATGATTTCTTTTAAATTTTATAAGCGTTATTGAAGAATAAAATTACAAACGGTCAAATTATAGCAGCAAAATTAAATGGTTGCCATTTGAGTTGATAAATATCAAACACAAATAAGTCCATCATATAAAAAAATATTTTTTTTATGTCTACTTAAAGTAAAATAAAATCTAACATTCTGAAATGTTTCAATTTCCAATATGTCCTTGTAGTTTCTAAGAAATTCACCAGTAAAATCATCATTATTTTTCAAAATGTAATATGTCCATAAAAGCATTTACAACAAAAACGAATATGTCCAAACCAACCAATCAAATGACTCTTTTCGGTAAAAATGGCGCTCAGTAGTGTGTGTATCATTACCGACACAGTGCACGCTCTGCGATTTAAATTAATTTAAATTAGATTAAAACGGTAAAAATGGATACAAACATAAAGAATGTGGAGCTTGATAAAGCCAGGAAACGAAATAACATAAAGACGCAGAGAAAAAAGACAGAGAAGAAGCAAAAATTGTAAGTCAAACTTAATTATTACGTTAATTTAAACAGCCATTTTTTGAATTATTGCAGGGCTGCCATTAACACTAGTTATTAAAATATTGACGTAGTTTGTTTTCTATGATAATAATATTTCAAGTATGTTGTTAAAACTAAACTAAAAGAAATATTCGTAGGCTACAAATGTTTTTTTTATTATTATTATTTACTAAGCCAGCGCTGAGTTAGGTATAATATATTGACGTTTTAACTTGATTTAAAATCAAAGTAGGGTGTCAGTTTGACCTGGATGTACATTGTACATTTGTCCGCGATTAACTCGCGTTTGGCTGAACCGATTTCGATGCGGTTTTCAGAAAAGTATTAGTTACACTTAGAAAAAAGTTTTGGTCTTTTAAATGACATCATACAAAGGTTATTATTAATGAGGTGAGGTGTGAGCCACGAGGCGAGTTGCGAGCGGTGCGAGCGCACCGTTTACATACTCGTTTTGAGCCTCGCCTCGCGCGTTCGTCTCACCACTCGCACGCATATGTAAACGAGGCATTGTGTATGTGTGTTTATCCGCAGTTATCAGGCGTTTGGCTGAACAGGTTTTGATGCAGTTTTCAATTTTAAAGATTTTGGTAGGTCACTTACACGAGTTTTGTATAGGTTTGATAAAATGAAATGCCAATAGTATCTATTTTCTTTTTCAGATATTCAGCCGTTGGTCTACCTAAAAAGCCAACATGCAAACATAACTCCAAATCTCTTAAATGTCTTTCGCTAGCTAATCTGGACCTTTTTTATTTCCATAAAAGACTGTTTGTCACTTATTCTAAGACTGAACAAGATAATTACATACTTAAGCACATTGTCGTCTCAAAAGTCAAACGTTTTCGGCCTAGAAAGGGGAGTAAAAATCCCAGGGCATTTAATGTAAAATTTTACATACCAAAATACAAAACTAACGAACTTATTCCTGTTTGCAAAAAAACTTTCCTGTTGGCGTCACGTTTGAAATCTTCTAGGATTAATGGAGTAGCAAAAAGACATTTCCAAACTGGAAGTATGGCCAAAGAAAATAGAGGAGGAGACAGAAAACACTTCAGTTTCTCCTCTAGAAAAGAAGCTGTGGAAAAATTTATTAAAAGTTTTACTCCTTTAGAGAGTCACTATTGCAGAGATCAGATAAAGGTGCGTCAATACCTTCATCCGGATTAAAAAAATGTATCAAATATACGAAGATCAAGTTTTGCCTGGATATAGTGTAACACAAGGTTTTTTTAGAAAAATATTTAACACAAGGTTTAATATTGGATTCGGTAGTCCAAAAACAGATGTATGTTCAACATGCCTTCAACTGAATGAAAATATTAAAATTGAGAAGTCACAAATTAAAAAACAAGAATTTATCACTCAACAAAGAATCCACAAACTGAGGGCTAAACAGTTTTATAAAATGTTGCAGGAAGAACTGCCTGGTCTTCTTATAATTTCATTTGACTGCGAGAAAAATCTTCCTCTACCCAAAATACCAGACCAGGCCACATACTACTCCAGACAACTATATTTATATAATTTTACAATAGTTATCGGTAGTTCGCGGGCATCCATGACTCCTCAAAATATTCACGCATATATTTGGACTGAAGACCAGGCAGCTAAAGGTTCAAATGAGATCTGTTCAGCATTGTATCATTGTATGAATTCATTAGACCTGTCTGGAATCGAAAAAATAAGGCTAGTATCCGACGGCTGTGGTGGCCAAAATAAAAATTCTATGGTTATATGTATGATTATGAAATGGCTGTCAGAAAAACCATCTAATATCAAGGAAGTTGAAACTATATTTCCTGTAACAGGACACTCGTTCTTGCCGGCTGATAGAGTGTTTGCCATAAATGAAAGAGTGATAAAGAAACGAGAGAGTATAATTAAACCGAATGATTATGAAATTATAATTGGTGAACATGCAACGATTCATAAACTGGTGGCGGAAATACCTATATATGACTGGAAAGACAAAAGCAAAGATTTTCTAAAAAATACTCACAGTTGGCATTTCCAAATCAGTAAGTGCAAAAGAATTATATTTCAGAAAGGGAACCGTAACACAGTCCATGTTCGCGGTGAAGTTTCTTATAGAAATGATATTTGCTCGTACAAATCTTTGACAAAGCGCGGTAAAAGATTAAACGAACTAAGTTTGGATATAGTACCAGCTGGCGTTCCCGTTAAACCTGCCAAATTGAAAGATGTAAAAAACCTTTTAACGAAACACTATGGAGATGAGTGGGAGAATAACGAAAACCTGGGTTACTACAAAAATATTTTTACCAGACTTGACACTAGAGCTACGACCTATGATTCAGATGATAATGAAAGTCTTGTAGATCCCGGCGATTTAGAAAATGAAGAAATTACTGATTTTGTTTAACAAAAATTTATTGATTGATTTGATATTACTTATTTTTATTAAAAATATATATATATATATATATATATATATATATATATATATATATATATATATATATATATATATATATATATATATATATATATATATATATATATATATATATATATATATATATATATATATATATATATATATATATATATATATATATATATATATATATATATATATATATATATATATATATATATATATATATATATATATATATATATATATATATATATATATATATATATATATATATATATATATATATATATATATATATATATATATATATTGTGTATTACAAAAATATGTGATTTAAAATAACATTTGATACCATTGTCGCATGTTTTTTTATTTCTTGTCAGCCATGTCAGACAATATTGTGATCAAATTCAAGTCATTTTAACATAAAAATCCTATAACCATCAGTGACAACCCTAAGCCGTGGCGCCATTATGACATCATGAATAATTTTAATCAAATTCTAATATGTCCATTCATAACTTTTTTTCAAAAACAAATAAGTCCATTGGTTCAGTTCAAATCCTAATATGTCCAAACCTGTTTTAATAGTTTTGATGTCATATATGCGTTATTAGTTATATTTTTATGTAGTCAGGGGTAATTATTATAAAATTAAGCTAGATTAAACATTAACATATACAAGATAACATTGACAGCATCTGCAAAAAGATAATTTGGTCTACCGCCTTTTCACTTATGAAGGACTTATTTGCGTTTGATATTTATCAACACATTTTTAATATCAGTAAGACAAGTTCATTATTATATACATATATTTGTAGTCCATTCCTGTGTAAATGTCAATTGATGTTATTACCACACGTCTTTTTCCTTTTAATATTTTTGTAATATGTTTTAGTTTATTATTATTGTTTATTCTATAACTTTATATTTTACAAATTGATACCTATTTATTACTAAAGTACTAACGTATATATGCGGACGAAGAAATATGAAATTGGTGTTATATTTATATGACTGGCGTAACAATGCTTTAAATTAATTTTAGATCTCCTTTCTCTTTATTACCTGCCAGTTGCACAACGCATTTATACTGTCATTGTACTGTTGATTTAGTTTTACGTATTAGCAATAGCAATTAAAGAAATAAATACGGTATTAGCAACGGTAATCAAAGAAATATAATAAAACATACATATATTCTATATATATGTAAAGGAATAAAATATATAAAGTAAATCCAACATTTAATATCACCATATATTTTTACTGAATTCGTACAAAAATTAACGACCCTTAAAACAATTTACATATATTTATATTGTTAACTATTTTAATGTTGTTGTAGTTGTCAACTATGTTAAGTATCGTATTTAAATAAGCTCCATTACCATCGTTTTAGATGTATATACATAATACGCATTTGTTTCCGAGATAGTAGTCACGAGCCGATGCGTCAACTGTAGAACAAAGTTCTGTTGTTATCAAGATCCTGATCATGTACATATAAAATTAATAACTTTTAAAGACTGTATCATCTCAAACTATATTTATTTAAAAGATGTGTAGAATATTTGTTAGTTAGCAAAAGGTCTTCAGTGTCACCATTAATACATTTACATATAGTTTCGTTGTAATAAATGGTCTACGCTTGTCTCGGTGTTGTTATTTATATATAAATGACCAAAGGTTAAGGTAACTTTCATTGTAGCTTGTGCATGATTTATTCCTTTATTAATATGATTAATTTACACACTATTACATAATATTGTAACACATTATAAATATTTCACAGTAACAATGGTACGTAAGTTAGTATTTACAGGTAAATTAAATTAGTATCAGCGTCTTATCTTGGAAAGATCAACAAAAAGTTATATTTAAAATTATGAATGTAATAAGAATTTAAACGCAGACTAATGAGCATTAAAATGTTAGTAGCAAAAAATTTAATGTTCATAGAAAAGTTGTATAAAAAAATTTAACAAAGCTTGCATAAAATACATTTATTTTATTATGAATACTTGCAACATTGTACAATACGTCAATTGTTATTTACCATCTAGTTTAAAGGGGAGTAGGGTTCAAGTTTCAAAGTTAATGCTTATTTATATCCAGAATATAAATTGTATCATCATTTATAATAGAAATATTTAGTTTTATATACTTATATTTATGCATTATTTTGTATACACAGCTATTTTTATTCTTATTTCTATGTTCAGGGCTTTTCCAGACAATATGACTACAATTCTTTGAAACTTGCTCTCAGAAAGTCATCGTTTATGGCTCTAGCTACATTATTTGAATGTAGCTTATATCTTATATCTTCTATATTTTAACTTAAACGTTATTGTGTGTACATAAGTGATGTACAACAAATAGTCGCCTAATTAATTGAATAGCGATCGAGAGAATTTAGAGTGGTTCTGTGATTCATGAATGTTTTATACTTTGTAATTGAAAAAACACAAAAGTAAGTCTTTAGGCAAATTTATAAAGACAGGCTGTCATAGATTTTATTGACAAATATTTAAAAGAAAGTATTCTGCCATATGCACATGATTTTGCTCAACTCAAAACTCAAAAGCTATTATTGTGGTGACGGTATAACGAGTGGTGATGTAGCTTATAACTTTCCTTAAATAAACGAAATGTTGATGAAAACCCTATAATTATTACACTTGTCTGTCGTATAAACCAATGCATAGCCCATTTTTACGTACATGCTTTTGGTAAAAAATATGTTAAAGTTTATTTAAAGTTAACGAGATTTTTTTTTACTACGGAAATATAAAGCTTCCGTCGTTTATTTTGTGCGGAAGAAATAGTGAGCTTTAATCCAGGGTTACTGTAAATTAAAAAGTACATCAAGTAAAGAAGTATGAAAAATATTTTATTTTCATATATATATTTTATTAAAACAAGAATTAACATGTAGATTCGCACTCCCATTCCAAAGTATATCATATCAAATTGCACTAAGTTCAATAGCCTCAATGTGTGGGTCAAGGCCAGAGTAAAAAATTGGAAATTCTCGGCCTTCGAGTCTGCTCGCTGTTTTCTAATATTATTGAGATAAATAAATTTTTATAGCCACTACAATGTATAATCTTTTAATATCTTTTAACGTTATTTATTATTTTTATATGTTTATATTTTTATCGCTGCGTAATTTTAATAAGCGTACAAAATAATAAATAATCAATATTGAATATTCCTCGTACATATTATTTCTCAATAAAATATAAAAATATACACGTAGTATAGAAGTTATAAATTAAAATTGAATGAAAAGTGCTTGATCGATTCAAAGATTAATATAGTTTCCAACATCATTATGTTAAAGTTATTACTTATAGTGATATTGGCACGTATTTTAGCAATATAATATAACAACGTATTAGCAAAGGAAACATGTGACATAAATATAGCATAATATCTTTTATATTGTTTTCAATATTCTCACTAAACACATTGTGTGGTGTGACTTATTCGTTTATTTATAATATATACTGTATATGTTTGTTTTAACGTTCTAATCTATTGAAGTACTGATAAAATTTGCAAATTTACTATATAATTGACCTCGTTGAAATTTATAAGAGGCAGGATCATACTTTAAGAGATAGGATCTTAAATCGAAAAAAATATTGAGTTGACACAATTGTTACAAATTATTAAAATAAATATAATTAAATAAATATAATAATATATAAATAAATATAATAATATTATACTATATATAAATAAATATAATAATATTATACTTCTTTATGAGTATTTTAAACTATTCCATTTTGTAAGTATATTAATGGGTAATAAGTTAGTAAATATACAACATGTTCTTAGTCTAACGTTATTAAGGTTATGTTATATAATGATATTAATTTTTTGCGCAGGTAGTGCAAACTGTTGCATAAATATGGATAGCTTATAGGAACATTTATAAAGTTTTAGTAAAAAGAAGAAACTGTTGTTTTTATTAAGTATTAGTACGATCGCTTTGTACTAATTACGGAATTATGAATTGAAAATATTATTGAATTTATATAAAAAAAAATATTAGATTTTATGAACTATATTATTTCAATCTTGTAAGCATTATATCGACGAAAGGAAACGAACTTTAGCTTGCCTTTTAACGGGTCTTTCCGGTTTTGCCAATCATTTGCATCAACTCTTCACTTGCGAGTGATCTAAAAAAATCAGTTTGATTCATAAGAATGTTTCAGTTTGGTAGGTGAAAAGAGCTATCCATAAAGACATCTTATTATTACCTGATTGGTAAAAATACTATTAATCTATGTTGCATATGCGGAACGGGCTCATTACTCATAGACTCATTTTAAGGGATATAAAGAGAAATAAGTATTAGGATACGATTACTTTAGGATACGGTTTTTGTCTATCTATAAATACTGATTTATTAATTTCCTCTACATACCAACCTATCTAGCATAAATCGTTATTAAGTATCTAGATCCTTCAGAGAAATAATTAAATTTAAATGGTAATAGTAATCTAAAAATACGTCTAATTACTCTAAAACTTGACAAGAAAACGAAATTTACAGAATATTAATTGCTATATATGTATATATGCTTTATATATATTTGACTGTTTGTATCAAAATATGTTTTATTGTATTCAAATAAATTATCGACTTTTGAGGTAGTTATTTCGCAAGGAATTTCCGCATATACTTTACTATGTTTAGATATAAAGGCATGTAGCACAAACATATAAGGAAGCGACTTTATATTAGACTAATTGATATTTAATTTTGAAATCATTAAAATTATGGAAATTTATTCGCAATAAAAACTGATAAATTACAGTGTTCCTGCTTTTTTATTTGTTACTAAGTAAAACTTAATTTAAGTTTAAATTAATGTTTACTAACGAATAATATGCTCAGATCGTTCGGATCCGGATTTACAACGAGTGCTGAATTAATATAAAAAATATATTTGATACGAGTGTGAGTGACCTTCGTTGACCTTCGAAAACATGCTAGCGATGATCACAGTCTAGTTCCTAAACACCTACACTGTAAAGGAATAATACATACTGGTCCTAATAATTGGCTAACATTTTTGTAACACTTAAAATAGTTTTTATAAATAAATCTCTCCATAATATATTGCCGATCTTCATATATGGTAGAAATGCTTATCTCTCTATCGAAAGTGGCCTGTAGTTCTTGTTACAACGCAGGCGGATAACCGGCAGCTTTTTCTGGTTAAGGACATTTCTCACCAGTCGAAGCTCGTCCTCTAGATGTTCATCGTCGCACCTCTCTCATCATCGTCTATTGAAATTTTTTTTTATATCTTCACGCTTTATCTCGCACATGGCAGGGTAGGCACCGCACCGAACCGCAGGAACCATAGGAACGTAGTGTAACACACCCTCTCCCTGCGCTCTCCGTCCCTGCGTTCCGTCTTTTTCGAGGCATTGCGTGTTAAGTGGCAGAATTTAACGCTGCGCTTTGCCTAGTAGCCAGAGCCAGAACATAGAAATAGAAAATCCATCTTCCCCGAGTGGGAATCGGTCCCACAGATCATATGTAGGCAGACGCTACGCCCCTGCGACAAGACGGCCCTATAAAGTTTTGACAATAGTAGATAGCTGTGTAGATTGATGGTGAGTCATCATTGAAACATTTATAGTGCGAGTGAATTTTCTATACACTGGCGTAGTGTGCGATTGAGTATTTTATTATTAAAACATCACGGAAAGCTACAGCATTTTAATTGAATAGAATAGAATTGAGATAGTTTAGGTATATATTGATGTGGTCCGTAGGTAGGCAACAGTATTGTCAACGTACCTCTTGTTCACCCTAAGTAGAAAAGCCTCTTTAGATAGATAGCCTTTTATATATTGCACCTATGGTCAGAGTAAGCACTTAAGTCTGTGTCATGTCACAATTCTTAGTATGTTAACATTTGATAACACTAAGCCACAAGTTCAATTTTGCTGTAAATATCATTTTTTAAGATATCTAATGTGATACCTTTCGCAATGTGATTTTTTTTTGAGACCAACTTCAGGTAATATATTTATATTATTGTCTTGTAAAGACAAAAAGTTTTAATCGTTGTATACATAACAACTTTATACATAATATATGTATATAATATCAACCCGTGCGAAGCCGAGGCGGCTCGCTAGTGTGAGATAAGGAATTAGTAAGGAAACTTGTAAAAGTACGAGGGTCAAACTGAAAGTTTTTAGAACTGGCAACTTAAAAGCATTATATTAAAAAAATAAGTTTAAATTTTAAAAATAGAACTCTTTACCAATAATATTGAGTATACATTTCATTCATTTGTCATTTGTTTTACGATTTGGCGGCAAATTGAAAATTGTCTGTGCACGTCAGAATGAATTTAAGCCGAGAAAATTTTCATGCAATGATTTTTTATGACTTTCGATGTCATATAAGTCAACAAGAAAGTTATGATAGACTTCGATTGGCTTTTCACGATGAAGCCCCATCTCGTGCCACAGTTTACAACTGGTTTAATGAATTCAAACGTGGTCGAACTAATCTCACCGATGATTTGCGTGAGGGACGGCCTTCTACAGCGACGACTGAAGATAATATCAGTGTTGTGCGGCGTATGATAGAGACTGACAAAAGAGTGACCTATCAGCAGATTCGGACAAGTCTAGGCATAGGTATGAGTCAAGTGCACAAAAACCTCCATGAACATTTAGCGGTCAGGAAGCTTTGTGCCCGCTGGATACCGCATAATTTGACCGAGGCTCAAAAACTCCGCCATGTTGATTGGTGCTGAGAAATTATCCAAAAATTTAACGGAGGTGACTCAAATGCTGTGATCGACATACTAACGGGTGACGAAAGCTGGATTTACTGTTATGATCCGGAAACGAAAAGACAGTCTGCTCAGTGGGTGTTTCCTTCCGAAGAGTTGCCAACTAAAGTGAAAAGAGGTCGAAGTGTTGGAAAAAAGATGGCGGCCTCGTTCTTCGGAAAGACAGGTCATTACGCGACAGTTGTCTTAGAGGATCAGAAAACGGTTAATGCAGAGTGATACACTAACAACTGTTTGCCACTTGTCTTGGAAAAAGTTCGAGAGAAACGACCTCGCAGCAGGATCCTCCTTCATCACGACAATGCCTCGTCGCACACCGCCAGGCAAACGATCGACTATTTGGCGACCTTAGACGTGGAATTACTGGGTCACCCGCCGTATAGCCCCGACCTCGCACCCTGCGATTTTTATTTATTCCCGAAAATAAAAGAAAAACTTCGGGGAAAACATTTTATGGACGCCGAAGAAGCAATGGCTGCGTTTCAAAACGCCGTTGAAGAGACCCCTAAGGCCGAGTGGGCAAGGTGCTTTTCTCAATGGTTCCATCGAATGCAGCGATGTATTGATGTAAATGGACGCTATTTTGAAAAGTTATAATAAAACTAATAACTTGCTAGAATGCTTAGTTTTTGATTTTCTAAGAACTTTCAGTTTGACCCTCGTAGTAGATCGTATGTTGGAGAATGTCTTTCAGTAATGTACTTGACGATACTTAAAATAAATATTTTAATGATTATGTTTGTCATTTTTATAAAATATTTTTCTAAAACAGCTTAATTTCAAAGAATTTTTATCATCACACTTCATCTCGCTCATAGCAGGGTATGCAGAGGGAACCGCAGAAACTGGGGGAACCTAGTGCTAACACACTCCGTTCCCGGCTTTCGGAAAGGTTGCTTTCGGAAAGGTGCTGAGTGGCGGAACTCAACGCTGCGCCTGCCTGATTGCTAAAATCGAAATTTAATAATCTAATCTTCCCAAGTGAAAATTGAACCCACGAACCGTCGCATTTACAGGCGCTGCGACGATCCTAATACCGTTACTGTTAAGTACATATTAGGTTACTATAATCTTGGAGACTGTGTATTTTTTAATAAATAGGCATGTAAACTACTCACGAATTGCTCTTTTGTGAAATGTATATCCACATAACGTTATTATTATTAATAAGTATGTATAACTCTCTCTTGGAGACATTAGACTTTTGGATTAGGTTTAAGAAAACTTTTATTTACAAAAATATTGTGCTTGCTCACCGAACCTAATTTATTTTAGAATTGAAAAATTAATGAAAATATTTTGTACGCCGTAATATCTTTAACCTTATTTTTTGATGTAGAGAGTTTGGTTTACAAGACAAATAACAAGTATATATAATTACTATATTTTACTATTTTCATACAATATTTTAAAAATGATAAAAACATTATAAAACATTTTTATCATAATATGCACAAAGTCCGTAAGAAGTATAATTTCTAATAAGCGTCGGAATCTTAAAGGGAAAATGTAACTTCGTACAAGACAGTGAAAGCGGCAAAGCGAGTTTATTGCAACTTGAAACCAAGATAAGAATAACATTCAATCGCCATTGCACGTAATTATTTACTTTTATTCACTGAGACTAGTATATTTTATGTATTTGTTCTTCTTTTTAAGACTTCCTATAGTATATGCTTGAGGTCTTCTTCTTCTTCTTCTCTTTATTTATGGCGTTTCATGCTTGAGGTCTCTGTCTGTATTATGTCAAAGTTCTTCTTCTTCTTCTTCTCTTTACTAATGGCGTTTCAAGCGTGCCAGTTGAGCACAATTCACTTCGCCATATGTCAAAGTTCGATTGTAATTTAATGAAACGTCAAAAATTAAAATGTAAATAAAAAAGTCTGCCCAGACGAAATCTCATTATGCTAACTATATACAAATAAATACAAAACAATCAAACATAATTTTAATGAAATTAAAAACAGAAATATATTTATCGTAAAATATTTTTTTCTTTTAAAGAGAATGATGTTATTGTTTAAAGTTTAATAATTTGTAAAATACATAAAATAAAGAATCTGTGGTGTATAAAAAACCGAAACTCTCATTTTCTCATTTTTATATGAGATAAGCATTCCCCAATATATTCTCTTAAATATGTTTTCACAAAAATAAAAGCTTTTACTTTATTCTTTGGTGTTAATTTTGTTGTAAAATGCTTATGTTTATGTCTAATGTAATTACATATTATTAGTATATGTTGATTATATCTGAGTTGGACAGGTTATAAGAAATTCTTAACGTCATTACACGATTAATGTCTATAATTCTGTACTAATATTATAAATTTTGAAGAGTTTTAAGCGCCCCAAGCTCTAAAAATGTGGTTTAAATTTTTAATGTTGTAATTTGTTCTCGTATCGAGGATAAAAAGACAAAAAGCCAATATACCACTTTCTTTAGCAGTGTGAGTAGCCGTTTTGTAAGAGCAAATTATTTAAATATAGTAGCACAATTTGTTTTCCTAAAAAAGCAACTTACAATGTTATTTCATTCCTAGATTCATATCCTTACTCATTACAAAGCGGTAACTAATACACGATGTGACGACATATTTGGCACACACTAATAAGTATGTGCTAAATATGTCACACCGTACATTGCACTAATACATACTTATATATATATATATATATATATATATATATATATATATATATATATATATATATATATATATATATATATATATATATATATATATATATATATATTATATATATATATATATATATATATATATATATATATATATATATATATATATATATATATATATATATATATATATATATATATATATATATATATATATATATATATATATCGTTATAATTGAATTTATTTCTTTATATTTTAACTAAATATAGAATAATACTTCATATCAAAGTATATTAATTTTTTGAGTAGGAAATATCTAGTTGGAAAATATTCGTTAGTTCATGCCAATAGACTGTGGAATGTGCAAAATTATTATGTCCGAAAGAAATCATCGCTTTGTTTCCTTACACTATAAAGTCAACGGTGCCGATTAAATATCGATCTGCTTAATCTAAACTTAATATCGATGAGACTATGTAAATAAGTTACAGGTCCCTAACAAGTCTAAAGTGACTATTATTAGTAGCACAAAGCAACTAAAAAACTAAATACATAATATAGTAGAAATTCGGTCTTAAGATCTTTGATTATTGACTTTTTACTCTCTTGGTTAACATAACTGAGGTTAGCTAAAAGACTTTTGCTACAATCGAATTCCTAAATCGACTAAAATATACCAACTAAAATAAAACTACTCTGGCTTATTGTATGCTTAGTCTGAATTAACACGTTAAAAATAGAAACAAACAAATATTAAAAAAATAGCAATTTCTTTTAACCAATGATTTTTCTTTGCATTAATCTTTATTAGTACTTTTTTATCCTTAGTGTTATTTACAGTTTTAAAGACAAAGTATTATCGATATCTTTGTTCTTTTTATTGTATTTTTTATTTAATGAACACCGAACATAGAATAAGCGACTTTTACCAGTCCTGCATTTATTTGCCAAAGTTTGCCGGTAGGATATGAATTAAAATATTAAGACCTTTGCAAGTACATTTTATATTTTAGTTCTACATATATATATTTTTTAGAAAAGAAAAATATGTAAGATACAGATACAATATTAATCATCATTAAAATATATAGATTTGCTTCATTACATCCATACGAGTTGATTTCACACTTTATTTAGCTCATAGCAGGAAAAGCAGAAGGTAACGCAGGAATAATGGGAACCTAGTGTTAAGACACTCTGTTTCCTGCTTTATGTCTCTTCGAAGTATTGCGTGTTGAGTGGCGTAACTTCACACCACACATGTCTAGTAGCCAGGGGGAATGAATCTATCTTTCCTCAGTGGCAATTGAAGCCACAAACAGCCGCGCTACGACAGTCCTCACATATTTTTAATTTTTCAGAATATAATACATGTTTTGAATGAATATTTTTTAGATGAAAAATAAAAAAAAATCAATACAACAGAAGCCATCAATTTGCATGTATATGGCATTTGTGTGGTGTTGCCACACAGTTTCAGTTCAGCATTAGTTTTGTCAATATTTTAATTGTTAGATTAAATCAGTTTATAGCTCATATAAGAAATAATTATTCTATACTCGAGTCGTAACCTTGTCCGTCTTGTTGGACTGAATATCTGTATTCTGGTTGTGGCTATAGTGAAAATGTGGCTTCGTCTACAAGGCATCAACAAAAGATCGAAACTGAACTTTTCAAGAACGCTCTCACTAATCTAATTTGCTACTTTACTCACTACTTTTGGTAGTCTTACAAAATTTAAAATACAATCAAATGACACTTTCCTATTATGACACTGCATGATATCCAATTATATATGAATTACAAAGAATACTTTTACAAGATTAGAACGAACGTGTTACTCGAGTCGTAACCTTGTCCGTCTTGTTGCACTGAATATCTGTATTCTGGTTGTGGCTATAGTGAAAATATGGCTTCGTCTACAAGGCATCAACAAAAGATCGAAACTGAACTTTTCAAGAACGCTCTCACTAATCTAATTTGCTACTTTACTCACTACTTTTGGTAGTCTTACAAAATTTAAAATACAATCAAATGACACTTTCCTATTATGACACTGCATGATATCCAATTATATATGAATTACAAAGAATACTTTTACAAGATTAGAACGAACGTGTTACATACATAATGTGTGATAGTTTTATATATAAATTTAAAAGATAACAATAGAATGGTATTTTTTTTAATTATAGAGCACCAGAGTGGGTTCGATTCCACTATTGGAAGATGGGTGGGATCATCCGATCAATTTCATGGGAGATAGATTTTGTAATTTTACTTTTTTTTTTGTTTTTCGATAACTAGGCAATGGAAAGCTAAAAAGGCTATAAAAAATAATAAAATGTTATTTGTTTTTGTTTCAGTAACCACAACATGGATCTGGAGTTCCGAAATTTGACGTACACCGTCTACAATAAGATAGTTCGAGGTATTTAGTATAAAATATATATATTTTTAATTTATTTACAATACTATTTCAAACATATTTCAAATATACAATGATGTATGAAAATTAAATGGTATTTATGAATTTATACAGAACTAAGTTTTTGAAAACGGTATCTAGCAATTTTCTTTGGTCTGCTTACAATATATGTTGAATTGCCTCTTTAATTTTACAAAACAATGATATTGACACACAGGTGAAATTTCTTTAAATAAATATACAATATTAGAATAAAAGTAAATCGTATCTATGTTTTTACCAATGCGATATTATTTGAAATGTATACTGTTACCTATACTTTATTATACTACCTTACCGCTATATATTTTGATTATTCGTAAAACGCAAGTATGAATTATAATCAGAAGATAATGAAAAATAAAAAAAATGTATTTCTTGATATTAAATTGTGTACACTAAGTAAGGAAGACAGTGTGCGAGGCGATAGAGGTATGCAGGCACTGCAGCTGTTAGCGCTCCGTTTTCTCTGGCTATCCTGCTAGGAATAAAACGTCAAAGTAAAACCAAAAAGAAAAAGATTTTTTATTCTTAAAATGTTACTTGTAGTTCTGTAAAAAATTTAGGCGAAAAAAAATGTAATTATACATATATTAAGACTTTAAGTATTTATTATATGATGAGATTTTGTAAAGGAAAAGATTAAAACTATTACAAAATCCTGTTTTCCAAATAAATGCCTAATAGGAGGCCAAAGTACGTGTGTTGATTTATCCATAATTTCCTAATGACGTAACAGTTCTTTTTTACATGTACATTATGTTAATAATATTTAATAAAAGATGATGAATATTGTTAGTATCGTTTTTTTCTAGTTGGTCGGTTAAAAATAATTTATTATTAATTTATTTTGTCTTTTTTTATTTCAAAATGTTCAGTTTACTTAAAATTATTTAGCATATTTTTTGTTATACATGTATACAAAGTTTTGTTAGTGATTTTGTTTCCGTTATTTATAACTGGTGAACTATTTACTATATGCTGTGTTGCTGAAATAAGTGGGACAGTTGATAGCATGTATTTGGGTAAAGGGGTAATGCGCTTCATGACGCAATTGTAACAGTTTCATATTTGTTTTAACTTTTGATTATTATAATAAGTATACGTCGATATCCGAAATAAGTGTAAGATGAAACGTGGCGTTAATCTTCGCCTTTAAAATATAACAAATAGCGTCTCAAATTCCATTAGAAGTTGTAGAACGAAATAACTTGTAACTAAGATTCCTCTGTCCACATATTTACGTATACCATCTTAAATTTCCACCACTACACCTTGAATTAATACTAAAAGAAGGTAATAATTTCATTTCGATTTTCAATTGTAAACCACGTGCACGTCCCCATGTGTGGCTTTGTCAATACGCTAAATATAAATTTATGACACTATTAATGCCAACTTTTAATTATATTATACAATGTATCAACGTATTATGAATTCATAACTATGTATCATTATGTTTTTCATCACGTTTAAAATTATTATATTCCTAGAAAAAAAGATTCAAAAAATCATTTAAATTTTTCCCTTCTTTATAACGTTCCTTCTCGTCGCAATGAATGCATTCGTTTGCAATCAATCGACGCGCGCTGCATTTTCAGTATCACAGCTATTGCATATATTTGGTATTTCCTCTAAGATTATTTAACTACTATAGCGGAAGATTTAACAACTACAACAATTAGAGCTTATCGATCTAATGTATACTATTTAATAGCTTATTATATTAGTATAAAAGTAATATCGTTGGCGTACAGCCAGTAAAGATTACTTTACCATAAAAAATCACACATCCGCAATCCTCACAAATTCACATTGTTAGCTTATTCATAGAAAAATAATGAAAAAATATATATAAAAAATATTAGTAATTATTTTTCCTTATATACTGTAAAGATGAGTGCCGTCAAAAGAACATTAGGTACGTTGATATATTTAATAGCTCTACTAGAATTATTATGATGAATATTCATAATATTATTTATAATATCCATACATTGTAAGCCTAGGTTCATTACGTAAACAAAAATTTCCAAAAATATTTTCCTACAGTTACAAACTAACTAATATGTAAGTGCAAAACATTTGTATCGGTTTTCTATCGATAACCTTCGTCGTAACCGTGACTTTGAAATATTGCTATTAGGTCACAGCTGTCCTGTATATTGATTCATTAGTATCGGTCGTCGTGTTTATCTAATGAACAATGTCAATACTACAATGAATCCAGAGTAAAATATTTTTATGACGTCGATCTTATTTCGAAAGTCGATCTTATTTAAGCAAACGCAATTTAGTAAAGTTTATATTTAGCCAATTTTCGATTTATTCTTCTAGGAAATGCTTATTAATTCATTAGGTTTGATTTTGACCTTGCATTATTTTTTATTGAAACAATTATTACAAAGCTACTCAAGAATATACTAAGAGTTTAAGCTTCAATCTTTCCAACCTAAAAAAAACAATATTTAATTATAAGCCAGAAAGCTTCACCTTCATTTCCTCCTCCTGTTCGAGTTTACTCGGCAACATCTAGTTGCTTCACAAAAAAAGCGTGATAAAAAATTCAACGTTGTATTTTTTGTAAAAAATATTGTAGAAAAGATAAAATATATGTTAATATCTGATTATGAAAAATATTTTAATTATAGTACTTGCGTTTGCAAATATGTAAAAATATGTATAATACATGTACTGATAAACTTCGTGAATTCAATAGCCAGTCCTTTAGGTGTTCATGAATAAGCGTAACAAAGAGTTGAACTCATTTCAATTCATTTAATGATATCCAGTAATTACTGTTTTACAATTCCTTTGTGAAACATATTTAACTAAATAATCTTAATTTTAAAAGCTTAAGTTACAATGCACTCAATTATATAAACTTTAACAGTATTAGATATATGAAGAAAATAATTTTGTAAGCATTAATTGCGTTTTTATAAGACCCACCTACTGTATGGTGTACGTACATACAAGTTTGTATGTAGTCTGACATTTCTCGGTAACGTTGCTGGCTCCAATCCAGTACTATATTTGAATGTGATTTTTGCAGTAACATGGGGAAATTGGCGCATTAATAAAATGTGTTCGTCGATATTTCAAGCTGCTCTGTTAATTTACAAAAAAAAAGAATTATTAAGAAGTAGATTTTATTTAATTTTTTATTACTTTTGTTAATTATTTCTAACAAAGAAATCGTTATTTTATCATAAAACTTTAGTTAGCTCTCTCGTATTTTATATTTTTTTTATACAAAAACGAATATTAACGTAAAATATCGTTTTATCTTTACGTATGTCCATGTAAACGTATATGTACAAAAATGATAGTTGTAACAAATACTTCACATAAATGTTAATGTAATACTGAACTTAATTTTATAAATAGATGTCATGTCATCAGTGAACTTGAACCAAATCATAGGTAAATAAAATCCGGTTTCAATTCCGTATTTTATCTATAGTAATTTTTTTTAATTGTTGTTAAAATAATATTTTAGCAATGGTTCCTATTAATAAAAACATACTGGTGAGGAAGTAATTTCAGACTTTGTACTGGCCGGAAAAGAAGCGCCAAACCAGAAGTTACCATAAATATACATAGAATTTATGACTTTTTATAATAGTTTAAATGTGGTAATTTTTTCGATGACTTTTTATTAGAGCTGGAAATTAAAGATAACTGAATAAAAAGAAATTGATTTTAAATAGTTTTTTTTAATTGTTTTTTCAAGTGTTTTCCTTTAATTTGTTTTCCTTGTCCAGTATCCAAGTAATAACAAGGATACTTTATTTCATAATTAATAGAAATCAGACCCTGGCTTACTTATATATGCAATTGTTTATATATACCTATATATATAAACACCAATAGGAAATATTGAGGTTATCGGTTATTAATATGATTAGATTTATCTTTTGCAAGTAAGACAAAGGTTCTGGTGTTTGAAAGAGATGAAGAAAAGACAAAATGCAAGATTTTTGTGAAAGAAAATCATTAGAACAAGTGTGAAATGAAGTAAAGCAGTATACTTGGGATGGTATTGGCTTGGTATGTCATGTAGATATGGTATATACGAAAGCATGTGGAAAGACGTATTGCTGCCGGTAATAGAATTAAGCATGTCTCAGCTGCGTTGTTAAGACGGAAGAACGTCAGTGTCCCTGCACGTTTGGATGTAAACAATGCAGTTCTAGTTCCTACGCTGTTATATGGTAGTGAAACATGGGTGTTGCAGAAGAAGAATATAAAAAAGATGAATGCTGTGAAGTTACGATCTCTTCGAAGGATAAGCGGAGTCAGCTTAACTGACCGAATCCGCAATGAAGAGATACCCAGGATGGTAAGTATCAGTGAGGATGTCATAGTGAGAACGAAGAAGATTATGCTCAGATGGTTTGGGCACGTCGAAAAAATGAAAGATGAAAGAATGGTAAAAAAGACATACGAAGCAAAAGTGAGTGATAAGAGAGGTAAGGGGAGATCTCGGTTGACTTCCGAAAATACAGTATCGAAGATACTGGAAGAAGGTCACGTAAAAAACGTGAAAACGTGTGTGTGTATGTAGTTCTGTGTTGTGGCAAAAAACCCAATATTTTGCCATTTATATAAAGAATTGATCAATATTATTCAAAATTTTTAGTGGACATCGAAAATATTTTTGTATAGAGATTTATCATTTCATATAAAACTAAAATGGACACCAAGAATATATCCACTTATTTGATTACTTTATTCATATTGTTATTTCATATTTAACACGATTTGTACTTCATGTATCTAATGAGACAGAACAATCTAAAAGTACTTAAGATCTTTTATTCGCTGATACCTTACTGATACCTTGCTGATACCTACAGCAGTACATTTGTTTACATTGGACATTGGAATCACATTATAATTGCTATTTCAACAAATTGTTATCTGAGACAAGTTCTATTAGAACACGTGGCTTGGCGTCAGGTTCAATTTGAGACGCCTGGTGCAGCCAAGTGTAATGATAAATCATTTTATATCTGGCGTAATAGAAAATTTAATTGACATATTAATAATTTGTAACATTCCTATTAATAATTTCTGGATTACCTGTAGTGAAATCGGTAACCAATGAAATTTAGAATTCTAGTTACTTTAATTTCATGAAACAATATAGCAATAACTATTATCAATTATTATAATATATAAATATTATGATAGAATTATTTGTTGACTTTTACTCATTTAGTAAAGCATAATATACTCTAATTTTCTTAACTAAATAAAGTCAATCATCTATAGAAAGCTACAATGAAACGCTGTGTATCATTTATACATTACCTACATACTTAACATTATAATAAAATATCTTTGTTTCTACTTATTTAAATATGTTCACAGGTAGATTAAGCTAGTATATTATGTATAGTAAACAAAGTTTTCCTATTTCCATCTGACCAAGCACATGAAGCCGTATTAGGTAATATCTGGTCGAAAAATGCAGGCAACATATATAAATATATATACCTACCTATACCGTGTAATATATTTGAAGAAAGGTAAATATATCGCGAAAATTTCTTAAGATCCCATTAGTAATTATTTTGGTCCCATTATTGTAGTATTAAAATGTAGCGTACCTACTATGCCTAGTTATTTACATTTGTAATGGTGTTTCACTTTAGCTATGAATTTTGCCTAGACATATAATAAAAGTACTACATACTTATTGGTTAATAAGTAGTTACTGACCACATTAAATTGACCGCAAGATGAGTCTGACGCGACTTAAAACTTGCTGTTATGTTACAAAAGTATTAGTGTTATGTTTGCTAAATATTTAAGAAAATATTTAGTTATTCACCTCATTAGTTAAAAGCGATATATCTCAAAATTTAATATCACTTCAAATAAAGCTAATCTATGACAATACTATAAAAGTTATGAGCTATTGGTTTTTCTTTTACGTCACTATGTATAAAATGCAGTTATGCCATAACGGTAGATGCAATGTACACAAAAGGTAGATAATAACAATCCACAAATCAAGCAATTCTAATTCTGTTCGTCAAGGTGCATACTGCAGCTATTCAAAACACATCTAGCTGCCTATATAGGTTATAGGTATCTAGTACAGTAGCGCTAGTTCATTGACCGATGCACTCAGGACTTGGCGGGGTAACTTTATACATCGTCTTAATAAGAAAAGAAGTACTCTCGATTGGAATAACAATAATATTAGTATTAAGTTATACAATAAAATGGATGTAAAAATGTAAAATTATTGTTTTTGTTATAAAATATATTACGGAGCTTTTTCTGCTACCTTTGCAATTTTTTCAATTGAAGAAAGGAAAATCTTGTACATATGAATAAAAACATCATGTCTACTCTTTGCCTAGTGATATTGTGATATACTTTAAGCAACTCAAAATTAAACTCAAACATAAAATAAATTTGTTTTAAATTTTGTTATACAGATCCCTTATATTTAAAACCTTAATCGTTGGTTATTATGAAAAATATGTTACGTAATAATTCGATATAAATATAATTTTAATAATAATAAACAAATTAATATGACATTGCAATAAACTTGTGTGTAGACAGACTGTAGCGATAGTAAAAAAATAGTACACGACAAAAAAAAACAAGTTCCATGGCCAAATCTCTGGTTATATCTAATCCAATCAAATAATATTTGGTACTACTGCAAAAAAATTGCGCACTAAAGCAATCACATGGAACTTGAAAGGTTACTAAAAAAACCGGAATTAATCACGTGTACAATACGGAATCGTTATGCTTTATCATAAATTATTATTTAATTACGTGAATATATTAATTTGGATATGTTATTTCAGGGTCCGGAAAGCAAGTCGTTAAAGGCGTAAGCGGCAAGTTCATGTCCGGACAGCTCGTAGCCATAATGGGACCTTCGGGTGCAGGAAAAAGCTCTCTTCTCAATGTCATATCTGGATATAAGTACGTAACTTTCAAATAATAAAATATAATATTATTAATTATGTATTTTTTATTATAAAATATATAAATCGTCTTACGATTGTAATGTGTTTGAAATTACAGAATCTACTGTATGTTCAATTTATTAATTACATTGTAATGTATAAAATTTATATTCTGGGACCACTGGCCCTTAATCATGCAATGAAGGGAATAAATAAATATCAATCGTAATTATTTATGCTTAATAAGCATAAGTATTTTTTTTATCATGACCGGCATAAATAAATATTAAGATTAGATTTTTTAAATATATATGAATAAATTTCATTTTAACAGATCTGCGGGAGTAACGGGTGAATTGTTAGTAAACGGACAACCCCGTGACGAACGTCATTTCAAAAGATCGTCTTGTTACATCACTCAAGAAGATCTACATCAACCACTGCTCACACTGCGCGAGGCTATGGATGTGGCAGCGAAATTTAAACTGCCGAAAGGAGCGAAAATACCTTCTGAAGATATTTTACAGCAATTAGGTTTACTCGAACACCAGCATACTAGAACAGATCAGTTATCTGGTGGACAAAAGAAAAGGTAATAGTTTATAAAAATGTATGAATAATAGTAAATAACGTTAGTACTCCGTTCCCAAGTTTACACATTTCCAGATAATGTGTGAAGAGAATATAAACAAATATTGATTCTCGAGTAGGGGTCGAACCTACAACTGTCTTGTTTGTTTACTGTGAGGCGCTGTACCGCTGTGTCACGACGGTTCTAATAATAATTTTTTAATATAAATTTATGTACTTATGGTTTCTTTACACTAATTTCCTTATATCAACCTTATTATAGGCGAGATAGCGTGAAGCTAAAAAAGATTATTTCGATATGATTAACATATGATTAACGTTTCGGTCTTTTCTACGATTTACCTAGAACTATTAACATAAATACATATGAATATATTTCAAATGATAGTTTTTATTTTATATTATACAGAGATTGTAAAGGATGTCATAGTTACTAGACACACCTAAGCGGGGGAAATAACAGTTTAATATATGTATATGTTTATTCAATCGAAAAATTATAATTTTTCATGTCTACGGTCTGTACCAAAAATTTCGGTGTAAGTAAGTCTGAAGTCCATATTAAATATCTACTAAAACACCTTAGTGTCTGTTTTTACTATAGAAAACTTTAATTATAGTAAAGATTTTTACATCTTTTCAATATTCATATTAAACTTATACGTATTTTATACGTAAAAAATACTAGTCAAGTGCGAGTAATGCCCGCGCACAGAGGGTTCCATACAATGTCGTGATACCTTTGTAAAATGCCTTTTATAACTGCGGTCGTAAGCACTTATTTTGAATGAAATCAAGTATAGTATTTCTTAATCGTTACTTCCTGCTATAGACTTATAAGTTACAAATTATCGGATTTTTCTTTTATTTGTAATATAAATAAAATCTCACTTCCTATCAAATTTCAACGTAATCTAGTAAAAATATGAATCATATGTATACTCATTTAGTATGAAAATAACCTAAAGATTTTTTTCTATTATAAACATAGAAATTATCAATTTTTAGAGTAGAATATTTGATAACATGTTTGTTTCTATTTTCTTAGACTACTTACTTATTAATTAAATAAGTATTTCATAATAACTTCTACTGGATACCTACCTCCACAAAATGGTATCTGAGAGATAGACGAGAAAATGACACTATTAGGGGTTCTATTTTTGCTTTTTCATAGACGGAATACTAAAAATGATTAATGACGCATATATAAGTTCATAAAAAACCTGTTTGATATAACAAAAAACGAAGGTCAATCAATTCACTTAGGTACTTAGATTATAATACATTTATAAGGAGCGTGACCCAAAGTGTCTATAGTAAAAAATATCGGTCAAGTGCGAGTAGTATTTGCGCACCTACCTACACTTACATACTAATTCCATGGTTGTAGTTCAGGTGAAGCCAATTTATAAAAAAAAAACATCGATTAAACTCAAGTAGTACTTGCACATTGAGGTCAACAGAAAATACAACTTAAGTACAAAAATGGACCAACTTAAATCTTGCTGTGTTTAACATTTTCAGCTTTTTCCATTTGTTAATAAGTTGGTACTCTACATTCGCAAATCCAGATATTTTAAAACTCCCCTAATGCTTAAAAATTAAAATAAAACAAAAGTTAGAGTTTAATGTTAAATGAGAGACAAAATTAATATGTAAAATATTAATTGGTGACATGAATGGGAATAAAAATGTTAGATGAGATAAAAATGTTAGTGATCTTTTTTGTATTCCCAGCTTTTTTGGAACTTAAAACGTTACGTTGCAGGCCATGTTTCACAAAACGTACAACACTATGCGCGATGAAACAAAGTTAGTCAGCTTTAAATCCTCTGGAACCTATTGTTCAAGGGTATTTAAAGGCATTTCAATATTTAATGTGTTTATAGTGATCTGCCATTAGCCTATGTTTTATATGTCATATTTTCATTCACATAATTTTAACCTTTGTTTGCAGATTATCAATAGCTCTAGAGCTTGTGAATAATCCCCCAGTTTTCTTTCTTGATGAGCCAACGAGTGGTCTTGATACAGTCACAACTATGCAGTGTGTGAAATTATTGAGACAGTTGGCACGACAGGGAAGGACTGTGGTGTGTACTATACATCAGCCCACTGCATCTCTTTTTGAACTGTTTGATCAGGTATGAATAAATATTTCAGTGAGCAAAGAGAATGTCAGTTCAAAGCGTTTTTGACTGACGGGATCAAATCCCACTCAAAGGATATTTTTGTTTTCTAATATAGATTAAATTTGTATATAAATTACGTTGCGCTTTTTGAAATTAAAATAATACCGGTTTATTAAAATATATACAATAATATTCATATTTTTTTGTTTTGAATATAAATTTCTTGGTCTTATACTCATATATTTTTTGTTTTGAATATAAAAATTATTGTCTTTAAATGCTATGATATTTAAAATTATAATATATGGTGCATTCCACGCCGAGCGGACAGGTAGAAAAGGTGATGGTCTTCGATTTTAAATATATTTAAATATATTGGACGTACCTATATAGTTTCTCAAAATTACTAATTAATTTTTGTCATACATTTAGTTCAGGAATTATATGTTCTCGTGAAGGGCTGGCGGATACCTACTCGTTCAAGTATAGGAGTTAGACGAGTAGGTAGGTAATATGAATTAAAAAATATAAATATATAAAGAAGGTCTACTACCCTATAAATTCTTGACAAAAAAAGGTTTTTATTGAATTTAACTAATATAAATGTTTCTTATTATTCGTATAGATTTTTCTTTATATGAAAATAACTTGTAAACGTAGAAAAATCGCACAACATTCTGTGGTGGAACTTTAGGCGTTTAGGTGCTATATTGATTACAGTGTTACATCGCAGCGGCCATTGTTGCGGCTGATTTGCCGGTTCGCCGACACTAGCCCAAGTGAAATTCACTAGCCTTTAAAAGTGAAAAAATAACAACAAATATATAAAAGAGAAATATTTATTGAATAACTTTATAATTTGCATGGTTGCTTATTATTAGTATTTTGATTATTAGTATTATTAGTAGAGTATTGCAGTAAAGCAGTGGTTGGAATGTAAGCATGGTATTTTTGTGGCTAATACTATGACTGATGAATCGAATCTACTTTATATAGGTAAATTCAGATTTTTAATTTCTTTTTTGTGTGCAAAGCATACATGCGTTTCTGATAATGATGACCTTGTCCATTCATATAATAATTCCGGTGTTAAGTTGGAAAGAAATTAACTTGGAAAGATTTTAAAATGCTGAGTTTGTTATATAAATAAACTTTTTTACATTTATACATTTTTCTTGAAAATCATTTCATAACAAAAAAGTCACTGCCGAAACAGCAATGTAGTAACCTTCCGGACGTTGAAATGACTTATAAAAAAATTTGAAAATCAAATATTGAAAATTAAGTATATGAGACATGGGTAAGCAAAGATCGATTATTTTTTTTTGCTTTAAACAATCTCAAACAAGCCCCACGCATACATAGTTGACTGGCGAATTGAATATTTTAAATGATTCTAAAGCTCAATTGAGGAGATATTATAACTAAATATACTTAGACCTATATTTTCAAGATGCCATTCGATTCGAATAATGAAGAAGGAACTTTCCTTACATTAGTATAAGCATAATAATATCTTAAAACACGATATCATTGTCTTTGTCTTTGTTTTGATGTATAGTATGCTTTTGGTCCTGCGGCCTCTACAGCGTCGCTTTGTTTTGGAGGAGGTCGAGCCAAAAGAGCTCCGACTTTGGCTTGGCTACCACGGAATGGCATCAACAAATAAGAGCACAGTATCGCAAGGGTGTCCCGTGAGGCACGGACCATTGCTAGTGGAGGACATTCACTATTGGTTAGGGCACTTGACACCAGAAGTATTATTATGATTTCGGATTCTTAGACGTGACATAACTTCCTTCTATACTTTTCAGATAAAATTATACCATATTTGGGGTAACTTATCTATATTGAAATATTTATTTTAAACTATTAATATATTTTTTAAAATATGGTTTTGGCGACTAGTTACAAAATTATAATCCAAAAGTAAAATAATAATCAAGTAATAATTGTTCAAGTGCATTTGCCGTGAGATAAACCTATATACACATAGTTAGAAAAATGACAATTAAATAAACAATTCATTATTTTACCTGCATAGAACATAATTTTAACTATTGTTTGCAGAGGATACACGTTGATTATGACTGTCTTTGACCTAGTAAAGATAATTACAACAGTTAGGGCTATTCTTTTCCAATAGAGTAGGCTTTTTTGTCCATTTGATTATATGTTTATTAAATATTTTAAATGAAATCTATTATACCGATATAAAGATATATGTATATGTATATATAAATATTAATTAGTAACTTATTCTTTAGATCTCAATCTGAAGAATAATATCAGGAGCTTTTGGTTGAAATTGAAAAAAGAAAATGTTATCAGTAGTCTGTCGTATCGAGATAACCAATAGGCTATCCCTACATCGCGTTTATAGTTTCTTATTATTATTACACACAAAAACTAAACCTGCGGTCAGCGTTACTTCGGACACTAAGTAAGTGTACGATACTAATCCAATTCAATTTGACCGGCGAAGATGCAAAATAACTTGATGAATTATTTTGTTCTTCGTTTGCATATGAATATTTAAAAACTGAGAGCATCAAGAGACATCAATGTCGCACTGTGTCTATTCATAATCATCATTATATATAGTACAGTAAGAAAAAAATAAAGAAAAGAAAGCTACATTGTAATAAGTCATGTAATTAGTAAACACTTAATAAACGTAGACAAAATAAAGTCAAAGTCAAATAAATTTATTCAAAATAAGAAGTACATACATTTTTTTTTTTTTTTTTTTTTTTAGCTTCACGCTGTATTCCCGCACATGGGCAGGGTAGGCAGAGGGAACTGCAGGAACCATACGAACCTAGTGTTAAGACACTCCGTTGCTTAGTCCCTGCTTTTATCCGTCCCCGCTTACATACATCATTTTTAAAATACACATTAGCTATCAAGACGAGTGTTATAATAATACTATTTTAACAAAAACAAAGGAATAGGACCATATGAGGACCGTCGTGGCGCAGAGGCGTAAGCGTCTGTCTGTAAACGCGACGGTTTGAGGGTTCGATTCCCTCTCGAGGAAGATGGATTTTTCTATTTCCATTTTCTTCGCTCTGGCAACTAAGGCAAAGCGCGGCGTTGAGTTCCGCCACTCAACACGCAATGTCTCGAAAAAGGCGGAAAGTAGGGATGGAAAAAGCAGGAACTAAGCAACGGAGTGTCTTAACACTAGGGTCAAATGGTTCCTGCAGTTCCCTCTGCCTACCCTGCAATATGCGGGATAAAGCGTGAAGCTAGAAAAAAATAAAACAAAGGAATATTTTTATTATTAATATACAAGAGCATGATTCGACCATTTCGTAAAACGAAATGTCACTGGTCACATCGAATCTGGATTCGAAGTAAAAAATAAGTAACTGATCAACAGTGAGCTCAATTAGTGAGAAATTATAGCAACAAGCTCTTGATACGTATGTTTTTTCCTTAACTTACAGGCATACATAGTAGCGGATGGTCGCTGTATTTACCAAGGCGACACAGATGCAATGGTTCCATTTCTGAATAATATAGGTTTAACGTGTCCACGTCATCATAATCCTGCGGATTTCAGTAAGTGTAATACATACATATATAGATACGTACATACATACATAGATACGTACATACATACATATATACATCCAGACAATAAACAAATTATTAACACTATTTACCGCAATTTGAAGTTTCGACGTTTTAAAATAAAAATTTACAATAAATGCGTTATGAGTACTAAACGAAGCCTTATTCATTCTACTAAATGAATGAGGATGAAAGCCTGCTTGTTCTACTTTCACGATCTACTTTTTAATCTATTGTTAGTTCATCAGTGTGACAAAAAGAAACATCTATGGTTGCTATATTTATAAACTTTGAGCTACATATAGAAATACTACTTTGCATTGCGTGTTCAAATTCCGCTCCATTTTATACTGTATGGTATATTGTAATTACTTCCATGGTCTAATAACGCTGCAACAAAACGCAAATTATTTGTCATTAAATAGTCAGTCTTCTTCACAAATAACATATTAATAGCAAATTTTTTTTTGTAGCTTCACGCTTTATCCCGCACATGGCAGGGTAGGCAGAGGGAATCGCAGGAACCGTAGGAACCTAGTGTTAAGACACTCCGTTGCTTAGTCTCTGCTTTCTCCGTCCCCGTATTAATAGTAAAATGATAAATGTAATCTTTTTTTTTAATTCTAGTAATCGAAGTGACCGAAAACCCCCAAAACATAACTCTGCTATGCGACGAAATGTCGAATGGCAAAGTATACAAATCTGTGAAATTAGACTCAACAATAACAGAGCCGGTAAATAATTTGCAATTGAAGATCTGCTATCAAATAGAGGACGAATCTGGTGAAACCGAGATATTATTGTCAAATGACAAATGTACATTTAAAGTGAAACAGTCGAACGAAGCGAGTAATTCTACGGTATCATTAAGCGAAATATCTCATGACGATTCATCTCTTGCGTGGATGAAGATGCAAAATAACGTGAATCAGTATCCAACGACATATTTCGAACAATTTACAATATTATTGTGTAGAATGTTGTTGCAAATATCAAGAAATAGACAAGGTAATGTATTACATTTTTAATTCACTTTGTGCCGTCTTCTGCATAATAGGCTAAAAGAAACAAAGAACAAGTCGTAGACGTGTTGATTCAAGCCCCTTAATATCTCAATATATTTTTTTATGTAATCTTTATCCCGCACATGGGTAGGCAGAGGGGACTGCAGGAACCATAGGAATCTAATATTACGACAGTCCGTTGCTTAGTCCCTGCCTTCTCCGTCTTTACTTGCCGCCTTTTTCAAGGAATTGCGTGTTGAGTGGCTCAACTCAACGCCGCGCTTTGCCTAGTTTCCAGAGTGAAGAAAATGGAAATA
This sequence comes from Dione vanillae, assembly GCA_037178615.1. Lineage (NCBI taxonomy): Eukaryota > Metazoa > Arthropoda > Insecta > Lepidoptera > Nymphalidae > Dione > Dione vanillae. The sequence continues at coordinate 458,591 of JAZFAU010000134.1, read as the reverse complement.
GAAAAATCCATCTTCCCCTCATGGGAATCGAACCCACAAACCGTCGCGTTTACCGGCAGACGCTACACCTCTGCGCCACGATGGTCCTCATATTCAATATATAGATATATATAGTGCTAAGTGGAAGCGAGAGTGACTTCTACACACACCTACGTCCTCTGACAGCTGCTCTGGAAAATATGCACAGCAATTAAAAGAGCGTCTTATCCATATATAATAAAACCTCTATTCTCTTAAAAGCAAGTTATAGAAAATTTAAGCAAAATAATGAGCTCAGTGACGTGAGCTTGATCGCGTTGCACTTTTTTGTCAATACAAAAGATTTTCAAACTAAATTCGACCCTATATCAACTCATATATCAGCTTCGTCACTTAAAACTCACATTAACTAATATGTACCACGTTTTTACCTCTGTGTAGCGGTTGTAGGCATTAGGTAGCTTTTTACTTGATTGGCTGCACCTTAACTGTAAATGTTATTAATGGCGGGACATTATTCTCGCCTAGATTGATACTATTTGTTTGATAATATAGTGTTTTGTGAAATTTGAAATAATAATGGCCTTTACAAAAATGAAATAATGTATAATATACATATTATATATGTATATATTTTAAAAGCTAAAGATAATAAAAGAAGTAAAAATAAAAAGAGTAGACTTTTTTTATTTATGGTTGGCTGATAGCCACCTTCTCGGTCTGAATGTGACCTTCGGTCGTCATTTTTTTAGATCTTAACTAAAATCGATAAAACAACTTTAAACAAAGAAAACCAGTCTCACGACCCACATATATATTATGATTTTATGAGAAGAATACAATGATTTTTATAAATTATAAAATTCCACTAATAAAATCATAATCATTTCTTAAATATTTAATTTTTTGACGTGACAACGTCTTAAATTAGGTTGTGCGGCTCGGAGTCAAATATGAAAATGGTAACGTAACGATGTGTCAACTGTCACCGAACTATGATCGGTCCGCCGCGCGTATCACTTGACACATGTACAATGTTTTAGTAAACAAAATATATTTTCTATAGTTAAAATTTGTGCAATTTATACTATAATTATTATTCATATCAATAAATATTCTACCGAGAAAAAGACGTTGTCACGTAAAATTTTCGCCCGTAAAACCCACTTTACAGGCAACCATTTTTTTCTTATCTGTTAAAAAAAATAAAAATATAAAAGAAACAACGAAAACATTCATATATTATAATTATCGATGAAATGCGCCAGCAAGTTGCGTTTGCAAAGTTATTTTCAATGATTCTAAATAAATCTTCACGGCACGACTATATACATAGGTATTATGCAGATCTAACGGACAACACGTCATGATCGCACAATAAATGTCAGCCATATTATTATAGTTGGTATTTTCAATAGCATACATATTACACACATTACTAGAAATGCGTTCTCAGAACGCCCAATTGTAAATTGAAATATGTTCGTTTTGAAATTTGAAACGATATCAAAACGAGTGGAATGTTAAGCCGAAAAGAATAGAATATCCAGGTATACAGTCCTTTGGAGCGCAAAAAGAGTTTATTAATCAATACAAGGGGTACAAGCCTTTATGCTTAGTTTTTTCGTGTATTTTTTATGAAATTCGCCGCGTTATCGTAATCTACATCTATTTCCTTTGGACAAATTCCAGACGAAGTCCGATATTTTCGATGCGTGAGTTCGACTCGCACTTACCTTTTTTTATATAGAAGACAAGGTTATTTACCTTGGACAATGATAACCTTTTCAATTAATAATTTCAGTGCTATATTCATTTTTACCTAGTTTATGAAGAATACCAGTTCTTAAAGAACTGGTTTGGTCCGGTTTTCACAAAAACTGTTGAACAGATTAGCACGAACCTGTATAATAATTACGTATCAGAATAGCTACAATTTATAACAAAAAAATAATGATGTAGTATAAGCGCATAAAGTCGTAGGCGGGTTAATTAGTTAATATAGACGAAATGCAGAGGAAGACTGCTTTAATTAAAATAATAGCTTTCAGAAAGTGAAGTGACAAATCCTTCTCTTTTTTTGCATATTTTCTACATGTAATTAAAACGTATATTTTTTACAGCTCTGTGGATCCAAACGGTGCATCACGTGATGTGCTCGATTCTTATAGGCTTGAGCTTCTTCAAAACCGCCAATGACGGCTCAGAAATGTTCAACCATTTGAAACTGTGTGTAGGCCTCGTGATATTCTTTGCCTACACACAAATCATGGTGCCGGTGTTAGTATGTGAGTATTACATCAACATCTACCAAGACCCAAGAGTCATAAGAAAATACATATAGTGGTACTTTTATTTATAACGTGCATTAAATTTAAAAGTAAATCTATATATGTTCTTTATGTTTATAATTTCGAGTTGTGAGCACTAAGAGAAGCGTAATTGTTGAAAAATGGTCAACTTCGATATGTATTGGTCAATTTTGTAAGTACTGACATCTCCAAAAATTAAAACTGTTGAGCTCTATACGTATTTCAGAGTTAGAATGCACGTAAGTCACTCCGTTGTTGGAAAAAAATAACGGTACCGGAAATAGTAAGAACAGAAATATTATAAAGAACGTGTAGTGTTATTTCGAATAATGTAATATCAGGCGAATTCATCATGTACACACCGCCGCTAACGCAACTGTTAAGTGTTCCCTTCTTCTTTCTTACTTCCTTTTAATCTATACCAACACGACGTATTTCAATGTAAATTTTTATGGTCAAGACAAATCAGAACACGAGACACGTTTTATACCGTGATTTTTTTTAGCTTAACTTAGTAGCATTAATCAGTTAAGTGGATACTCAACGTCACGGTTTTTTCATCTTGTTGCTAGTGCGAGGAAAATGTAAATAATTCATTTTCCCCAAGTGGGAATCGAATCAGAAAACAAGCATACACTGTGACCTTTGTGGCAAGGCGCGTCAGTCTGGTTACTTTATAAATAGTGTTTCGTTTCGAGGATTCGTGAACCAAGATTTCTTGACAAATGGTCTTTTAGTAATTAAGGCAATTAGGAAATAAATTTATAATTAATATAGATAATAAGAATAAAAGATGGGTACTATTTGAATAGTGCGTTCAAACTTACCTTAACCTCTCTCCTCTCTTCTTTTCTTTTAAAACCATAAAAATTTAAAAAATTGTACTAGTGTCGTTTTCGATGTTACATGATATCATAACTACAAATGAATTGATGGTAGTATTAACCGGGCCGAGATCTTTTAACAAACTATTGAAAGACAAAAGACACTCCGTTGCTTAGTTCCTGCTTTTTCCGTCCCCACTTTCCGCCTTTTTCGAGGCATTGCGTGTTGAGTGGCGGAACTCAACGCCGCGCTTTGCCTAGTTTCCAAAGCGAAGAAAACGGAAATAGAAAAATCCATCTTCCCCGAGTGGGAATCGAACCTTCAAACCGTTGCGCTTACAGGCAGATGCTTACGCCTCTGCGCCACGACGGCCCTCTGTATACGTAGATGTTTAGTTGTTTACTTCCTTTGCAGGTAAATCAAAATTTAACCTATTTCAGGTCATGTGTTCGCAAGCATTTTCATGATATTTATTTCATATAGAATTATTGTTACATGTTAACCAATTATGTACATACGAATCCTAGTTCTCGTAGTCGTAGATACAGATGAATGACCTTGAGCTCAACATAAAATTATTTGACCTTCAGCCATAAAAGGTCATTCAGACAGCTGAGACTTCGGCAGATAAAACCAGCCACATATACATAAGAAAAAGAATTAAGAGATTTGTTGTTATTGAAAAATTCTGAGCAATTTGTGATGTTATTTTTAGTCTATTTGATGGCATTCATCACTTTCTTTTCAAAAAAAAAAGTAATAGAACTGAAAATATTACCAACACTAATAAATACTAAAAAATCAAGCTTCTTAAAATATTTGAAAAACTGGTAGGGAACTCTTGCACTTCGACGAATAAAAAATGAGAAGAAATAAGAAACACTACTTCATAAGTATAGATGACCTGATTAATAAGTATTGAACGAAGTAGTACTTATTGTTCTAATATTTTTCTTGTTATTTTTATGAATCTTCATATCATCTATGATCTTCATCTTTGAGTTTTAAATTTATGAAATTTTTCTATATACTTCGTAAGTATTGTCAATAAACAATTAATAAAAATTAACGTAATTTCTGTGTTTTGAAATTGACTTAAACTTACAAAATACATATTATAGAGTCACAAAATATATTTCTTGAAGTGTAAGTTGTAGGTCAAACAGGCTATTGGCGACCAAAATATATTTAATCTTTAGAATTAAATAAAAATCTTATAGTATAACACTTAGACATTAAGTTACTAGGGATAAAGCCTGACGCGAGAACGAATTATTAGTGAGAACGAAGCGCCAAACTCTACGGTCCCTGCATATTTCTTTTGCCTCATGGGGCTTCATGTTTTTTACGAGGCCTTCTTCCAGTATCTTCGATAAACTATGATTTTGAAAGTCAACCGAGGTATCACCTTACCTTACCAATCGTTTGTTTCATATATCATTTTTTCCCTTTCTCTCATCAAATATTTACTCAACGTGCCCGAATTATCTGAGCATGATCTTCTTCAATCTCACTATGGCATGTACGTTGGTATTCTCCTATTCTGTATATCTCTTGATTGCAGATTCGGCCAGTTAAACTGATTCCAAATATTCTTCACATCGCATTGCATCTCCAGAGCATTCATCTTTCTTTCATTCTTTTCCTGCAATCAACGTTTGACTAGACTATCGGCACCGAAAATGCATTGTATATGGAAAAATGCTACAATGACGTTCTGCCGTCTCAACGAAGCTTAGGCACTGTTCATTCTCTTGCCAGCAGCAATACGTCTTTCCACATCTCGACTTACCGTAATTCCCAAGCACTCCGAATTCCAAATTTTTATTATAAAATTTAATTGGATAAATTTCAGCATTAATTATGAAAACCCTTAAGACTTACGTCTTTGGTGAATATTATTTAGTAATACAAAATGACTTGCACAATAACAGGTATTAAAAAAATATATACAATAATATTTCTTACAAGTTATTTTAAGTATATTTATAAATATTGACAACATATACATTTTATTATTATTTAAATAAATAATGCTAACGTTTATATTCTTGATGCAAAATAACCTGATTTTCCAAATGAACGGAAACTTCTAAATTTTTTTTAGTATTCAAATGTGACGATGAAATACGTGAATAAATTTATTTTTCTTATGTCAAGTTGATATCAGAAAAGCATATGTATTATTATTATATGCATAAACTTCCTTATTACTAATAATAGAAGCAATAATATAAATACTTTTTTGTTTTTTTAGTTTCACGCTTTATTCCGCACATGGCAGGGTAGGCAGAGGGAACTACAGGAACCATACGAACCTAGTGTTAAGACACTCCGTTGCTTAGTTCCTGCTTTCTTCGTCCCCGCTTTTCGCCGTTTTCAAGGCATTGCGTGTTGAGTGGCGGAATTCAACGCCGCGCTTTGCCTAGTTTCCAGAGCGAAGAAAATGGAAATAGAAAAATCCATCCTCCCCGAGTGGGAATCGAACCCACAAACCGTCGCGATTACAGGCGTTACGCCTCTGCGCCACGACGGTCCTCTATGATATTAAATAATCTTGAAAAATATATATATTTAAACACATTAATTCATTAATAATATATGTAAAAGTATACTGCGTTATTTTTATGTTTTATTGATAGTTTTTAGTCTACGTTGTTATTTTGTATGTCATAATAGAGGCAAAGCGCCGTCGTTGTGTAGAGGCAAAGCGTCTGTAATTTATATTTTGTATTTTTTATTATGTATTTAAAAAATTCTTTCATATAATAATAATTTTGTATAATTATATTTTTTTCAGATCCACAAGAAGTAAAACTAGTTAAAAAAGAGCATTTTAACAGTTGGTACAGCTTGTTTCCGTACTACGTTGCACTAACAGTGTCAAAGTTGCCAGTACAAATAATTTTGAACTTAGTGTTTTGTACCATTGTATTCTTCATGGTTGGCGTGCCATTCGATATTGCCAGGTTTATTGTATTCTGTATTATTGGCAACATTGTTTCCTTAGTGTCTGAAGGCATTGGCATGGCAATCGGATCCGTTTTTAGCGTTAGAGTAAGTATTATACAAATTTATGGTTCATAATGTTTATTTTGTGATCATGATGAGAAAAATCTAGATTATAAAATATATATTATGAAAACAATATATTTTTTAAGTGAAAAGTAATAATTTTTACGATTTTGTATAAGTAATCGGTTTATGCACTAATATGTAGTGGGTAATTTGCTATATAATGTCTGTTAATATATCTTGGGTAAATGAATACTAAATAGGGTTCTTTATATACCTAAGAACTTTTATAATTTCTTTTCATCTTTACTAAATGACGATGAATAAATATTAATATAAAATAATAATATAACGGCCTGAGCATAAATAGTAATTTATACAGTTCAATTTCAACTGCTTACCTCATAAAGAATCTATGTTTTTTAAATCAATAGGTTAAACGGAAAATCGAAATTTTTGGGTTTATATTGAATTACATTTATTATAATTACAGAATGGCTGCGCCATTGGCCCAGCCGCCATCGCGCCGTTCCTTGGCCTAGCAATATACGGGTTCGATTTCGCACATAGAATCCCACTTCTAATGAACATTCTCATGAAAACTTCCTTTATTCGATGTGGAGTCGTCGCAATGGTGCTAACTGTCTTCGGCTTCGGAAGAAAACCTTTGGAATGCAACGAAGTTTACTGCCATTTTGCTAAACCTGACGTCTTACTAAAATATTTGGATATTGAAAATAATTCGGTCTGGTTCGAAATAGCTATAATGTTAGGCATTATGTTCTCTTTCAGACTACTTTGCTATGTCGGACTTAAATATCGATTTGCAACGTGATTATTTGTAATACTTACTTGCACCAGTACAAAACTTTATGTGATATCGACATTCGGTTATAGCCAAAGAATTTTTTCTTTAAGTTCATACAAAATACTTATTTTATTTTATAATTCCGTAGAATTATAGCTTTGTATATGAGTTGGGGGTGTCTTGCTTCGATCTTGCCCATGTGAATGCTCACATTAAAGGTTAAAAATAGAAAGTATTAAGTAAATAAGTGAAAATAAATAATTAGTAATAAATTTTTTTAAGATGGACTGACCAATAAAATTTCCCGTGCTTGATCTAAAGTTTATATTATATATGTAAATTATCACAAATATATTAATTTGAGAAATAAAAACATTATTTTAAGAAATAAATATATTAAATTAAAAAAATAGAACAAAACGTTTTACTTATGTGATGTGATGATGAAAGTCTGTTAACAATGTTAGTCCACTTGTATTGCCAGAGTTAGTTTTAATTTTAGGTTAAACAAAGATTTAATTCCATTATTTTATATAATTTTGTATTATTACTACAGGTATTTATTATTTTGCCAAGTTTAGTTAATTTTAGTTATATTGTAATATATAATGTATTAAATATATTTTTCCAATTGTAAAAACATTGTTGAATCAGAATTAAAATATCTTTTACATTGCGATTACAATTAATTGTATTATGTAAATGAATATTTTAACACTGTAAATGAAGCTGGTTGTGGGTTCGAAGCCTATCGGGTAGATGTATTATTTTTGTTTGTTTCGGTAGTACAAAATCCAACATAGTGTTTACAATTTTGGTAGAAAGCGGAAAAAGGAGTGTCTTATCACTAGCTTCTTTCTGCTTACACTGCTATAATATGCTACAGTTTTAAAACTGAAGTTTATATGCTATTTAATTGAGGCCGCCAATGATATAGGTTTTCTGAATAAAGCTTTGTTTTACAAAATAAACCATATCAGAGCAATATCGAAAAAAGCCATTTTAAACCTTACTTACCAACATATCTGTTTCTTTATATTTTTTCTGTATGTGTTAAATAAATTAATTTTACAACAGTATAAATATGTTGGAAGTGTTGTAGAAAACATAACTTTTAGTTGTATTTAAATATTTATATGTGAAATATGAGAGTAAGATTATTAAGCAAAGTAAGATTTTAATATTTTTGTAAATAAAAAATCAGGGATATGATGAAGTTTTATTGCATAGTTTCCTTCAGGACTAAGCTCCTGAGTGTGCCGAGATAATGTTGGCCAGCATTCGCTGCCGTATAAAAGAACTGGTCGAATCATGCTCTTGTATATTAGTCCCTTGAGTTTCTGTGGTATTCTGCGATTGCATACCATACCAGTGACCTCTCGCCATTTGCCCCAAGCAGCGCTAATACGGGCGTGGACATCGAGGTCGATACCTCCGGACACGTGCATAATGGATCCTAGGTATCTGAATTTTTCTGTCTTGACGACTGATTCAGAACCTATCTGGATAGTGCTCGAGTCCGGGCAGTCCCGCAAGTCATGTACTCGGTCTTCAACACATTTAGTTAATTCATGAGGCAAATACAATATTGCAAACTAAATTATTGTTTTTTTTTTTTAATTCATGCCTAATTACCAAATAAATACAGATTGTATGGAAATATATGTAATCTCTCAAGAAAATATGATATCTTATTTTCTTGAGACATTACATATTTGTAGAATTTTGAATATGTTAATTTTAATAAAAAAATATAACATGAACTACGTAAACTCATTTTACTTTAATCTATCCAAATACCTTTTAACAACAATTAACCTGGTGAATAGAGTTTCTACTGTAGTTTTTAGGATTCTTTATAAAATATCTTGTTAATTAAATTTAAATATATGATACAGTTAATTCAAAATACCATACATTTGTGAATAAATGTCATTTTAGAATATTTTCTGAATAAAATTTAACAAAACGCATTTGACAGAAGATGGCGCTATTTCAGAGTTTATATAATTAAGATTAACATTTTTAAATCTTACCCATTTAAGTTCAATTATAATAATACTTAGTTATTTATATATATTTTTATTATATATATTTTACTATATTGTATTTAATAGTATCCAAACAGTCTATCAGTTTCTTTTCAAGTTTACATATCTTAAATAGTTTTAACAATAGTTTTTCTATATAAATGGAATTTTAAAACATTACGTTTATTTTTTACCAGAACCTTTGTCGCGTCGCTTTTTAATATGTTTCTTTGTTTTACTTTTTCTTTTTTCAGCTTTTTCTTCTTTAACTGCTTTTTTCCTGGCCTTCTTACTGTTTGGTGATTCATCTCTAGGTCGGGCGCTGCTTTTGAATTTGCCTTCTGCAAAAATAGTACACACTTATATTATTTAAGAAAGTAAAAGAAATTTTGTATTGTATTGTATTTTTTACCTTTATTTGTAGTATAGTAAAACTTTACATAATTTTAATAAATAAAATATTATTAAAAAAAAAGCATTATTGTAAATATTAGTATGGATTTTTTTTATAATTCATATAATTTTTTTATAATTCATTTAAGGGATAAATGTTTTCATAAAAAAATATGATTAAATAATACAATATTTTCATTTGTTGAACTTATTAACTGCAGGGAAATATTAATAAATATGTAGAATTTGTCAAATAAAGTAAATAAATTGTATTTGAAGGAAAAATCTTCTTTGTTTTGGAAAAGTAGTTAAAATTTATTATATATATTTTATACTTACTTTCATCATCTTTATCCTGTTCAGATGAACTTTCCGAGCCAGACTCGGATATTTCATCTTCCTGTAATATCTCTGGTTTGTTAACAGTGCCTGTTAAATCTTCATTGAAACCTGCAATTTTTTTATAAGCTAAATCTGCAGTTTCACCTTTCTTTGCTTTGTTGATGTCTCGTTCATAGTTTATAACCTGAAATATTTATAAGATTTAGCACATATTGTAATTTGACTTGGATGTTATGTATATAAAAAATTAAAATCATTATTTGTTTCAGTTAATTACTATGAATTTCATGGGAAAATTATTTAAAATAATTAAATCAAGTTATTTTAAAACAATTTTAAATTAAAATAATTGGAATGTAAGCATTGATCTGTTGTAGCATTAATGTAGAAATTATGTTAAATGTTAGTATAATAATTATAAAAATGTACTTACTTCTGTCAATCTTTTAGGAATATAAATGTTTTTAAATGCTTCCTCTTCTACTTGTTCTTGAGCTGTCATTTCATCAAAATTCCTAGAAGCTGCCTTTTCGGATAGCTTTTCCAGACAATCTTCTAAATTGCCTTCATTAATAGATGAGTCTGTTATAAAATCAAATAACTCCTTAACAGTTAGTGTGGCAACACCTTTCTTCCTAAAGAAGTCAGAAATGTTTGTACAATCCTTTCTTAAAAATTCAAATGCATGAGGATGGTCATGTTCCACTGACTGTGATACATCAATGACAACTACATTACCATTATGGTACAGCAAATTAAATTCAGATAAATCTGCATGAACTAATTTGCAAATATTAAACATTTTCCACATCATTATAATGCATTCACGATACAAAGACCTTGCTGTTGATTGTGATATTTCAACATCTTTAAGTTTAGGAGAAGGCCATCCATTTTCACCCATAAATGTCATGACTAAAACATGACTTCTTAATATTATTGGCTCTGGAACATTTAAGTGAGCATTATAGAGCCTGACAAGGTTTCTCATTTCTTTTTCTGCCCAAGTTTTAACCATTTTTCGAGGATTTGACCTACAATAGCCATTTCGGAAACGGTATTCACCAGATACATATTTGTCTCTATCTTTAAATATTAATATAGATGTTTTAAATATTTTTACTGCAAAGTCTCTTCCATCTTTTGATGTAGCATGGTACACATTAGCTTCTTTTCCAGTAGAAATACATCCATTTATTTCATTGATGATACCCCGGTTTAAAAGTTTAAAAAGAATCATTTTAGTTCTTGGGTCCATAACTTGTTCAGCAGTAGCTCTGTCATGCTTATCTTTTATTCTAATTCTAACGTTGTCCGATTTTCTATCATTTAATTCTATGAATTTCTGTGTACTGTCATTCATGACTGGTTCATAATTGTCTACATTAATTTTATTAACGTACTTCTTGAAAAGTTTCTCACTTGGTTGGTAAGATATCACTTTTGTAGTAGGATTCTGAGGATTACTGTGTTCTCTTTTTTTTGTGTGGCTTTCTTCATCGGAATCGTAAAAGTAATCGTCTGAATCCAAGTCATCACTACTTATGTTTTTGATTTCTGGAACTTCTGCAAACTATAATGAATAATATATGTATACATTATGTATCTTCATTACTATGGATATTAAAATTATATAATTAAAAGAAATAAAATTATATCGAATATTATTGTAAATTTGCTATCTAAATATGACTTACTCGAACTGATTTCACCTGTTTAGAAATATTTTCCTCATAATCGCTAAACTGCCCATCGTCTGACATGTTTGCAATATTTAAAAGATTTAATAACTTAACAAATCACACTTGTATACAAAATAACCAAACATCGGTAATTGTCATATCCATGTGGCTAAGATGACATTGACAGTTATTAAATATATATCTTCGTTCGAAAAGTCATATTTAGAAATATATGGTCAATATTATTTGATAATCATATAAATATTTATAAAATAAAATGTATCTATTATTTTATAATGTTATTTAATTGATATTACTTATTTTAATTAATAAATAACATATAAATATAATAATTTCATTTTCAAAATAACTTTAGCAGCTTGTTTTACCAATCAATCCATTTGGCTATCCCACATGGATTGATTGGTAAAATAAGCTGCGTTTTCGGTCACATTCGGTAATTACAGCATATTTCGTAAATTCAATATACGCTTTTATAAGACCTTGACAGTGAATTTGTTTAATGAAAGAGAGTTGCATTGAATAATAACATAAATATAGAGTAATAAAGGGGGCCGCTTGATTGAGGAATCAACTAATTCAATGTCAATTGGAAAAGTGACCGATGCTCTTGTTATATGTACAAATATTATGATTTCTTAATTAAATTGGCTGTTGTTAAATAAAAAATATATATTCAATTTTTCCCATTCAGAAACTTGGTTAAGAATAAACGCACGCAACGCACTCGTGGGCTTTGTACTCATTATTAAAATATGACTAAAGACTATTATCTATTATAAAACAAATATAAATGAGCAAGTTCGAACTGTTTAAAAAAGATTGTTCTTTTCGTATACATAAAATATTTAGTTTACTTAAACAATTTTATTATAATGTACCGCATATAAGCATAATGCTTACTGATCATTTGTTTTCAATTTACTCATCTTATATTTTTTATATATAATATAAATCATTTATTAAACTTCACGACAAATTTCTATATAAAGGTGTTACATTATTTCTTGAGATGAAATATATTTTGTTTTTGGGGAAAATTTGAGGTCAGGTTTCAGTCACAAATATTTTAATGTATAACGGATGGGATGTTTCTAAAAATATATTTCACTCAATAGCTACTTTACGTAATACTTATTGCGGCAATTTGTTTTAAAACAAAGAAAAAATTATAATTTAATTATTTTTGTTTGATGGTCGTTCCCAGTTGACTAGTCATGTAAAAAGGTCATATTTGACCCATAGTGCAACTAATTACTGTTATTGAAGTGTCAAGGCAAAACTTAAATATATTTGAGCACTTTAAAGTGTTCCGGTTTTTAATTACAATAATAATAATAATAATTTAAAAAATGTTGCTTTATAAAAATATATATTTATTAAAAAATATATATTTAAAGAGGGATGCAAATATTTGCAATGATTTTTTTTTGTGACTGATTATATGATGCGTTATTTTTTGATTACATTCAATAAAGTTAAATAGTACCTCATGGAAAATTATTAACTTAATAAATTTAATAGCTTTCTGTCCAACCTTACTCTAAGCAAACATTATTAATTATTTGATTCGTTTGCAATTTACAACAGTAAATAAAGCATAATAACCTTACAAAGTGAATTGATGTTGACGTAAACTATTTAAGAAGGCTACCCGTTCAGAGACGGGCCAAAATCGCACCACTGATGGCAGCGGCCGCCCGCAACCGCTCATATATTTTTTGAATAATAAAATTTAAATAGCATAAAAATTTACCAAACATTCAATGGTAAAGTTTATTGTTTTTTAAAATAATTAAAAAAAATGCCTGCTGATTCAACCATTGTAGCAGCGGGGGGACAGCGGGAGACTGTTATTTTGTTTCAAAGTCTCTCGGAGAGATCGAAACATGAAGACTTTCTACGTCGGGCGGTGGATCTTTTGGTGGAAAGAGTGGTTTTCGGGAGAGCTTCGAGAAGTTCCAAGGTTGTGGAGTGGGCGACTCCTGAGGAAATAAAGAAAACAATTGATTTAAAACCCCGAAGTGCTCCTGTTTCACATGAGGAGCTTCTGGCTTTTATGGCTGATGTAAGTATGATTTTATCCAGTTATATTATAAATTAAGGATGAGCAATATAATATTTTTTGCGAATATATGAGTAATATTTTTTTTTTCTTAAAATGTTATGCATTGCATGCACTTAGCACTTATCAACCTTACCTTTGTGAACTGGATGTGTTTATTATTTTTCTCTACTCATGTATTTTATTGTAATAAAAATTATTATTGTAATAATATCATGCTAAGTATAAATTATTTTATTAATTATATATAATACTATTATTTCAATCAACTGACCTAATTCAAATTATTTTAGATTGCCCGATACTCCGTTAATACTGGACACCCATACTTCGTGAACCAGCTTTTCTCTTCTGTAGATCCTTACGGCCTGATTGGTCAGTGGTTGACAGATGCTCTTAATCCAAGTGTATATACCTTCGAAGTTGCTCCCGTTTTTACTTTAATGGAAGAGGAGGTGCTTCGCGAAATGCGTACAATAGTCGGTTGGCAAGGAGGTGAAGGTGACGGTATCTTTTGCCCCGGAGGTTCCATAGCCAATGGATACGCGATTAGTTGTGCTCGATTCTTTTTTTATCCAGAAACGAAGGTAAGTTTTGACATTCATTTTTTTAACTCGCTAGTTTAGATGCTTCTTAATTTTGTGTAAAATTTGTTAAGTAGGCGACTTGTCCTCTCAAATTATTGTCTAAAAAATATTTTACTTTTTATACTCTGTTCTTTATTTTTGAAAGTTAATATTTTTGTACATATAGCATATTTTTTTTATTCAATATTAGTAAGTGTTTATATAAGAGGGTGTAAAGGATAATTAGAAATAAATTAAAAGTCTTTAAATTGTTTTATTCTGATTTGATTCAATGAACATAATAGAACGTTTCTTTCTCTACGTTTCTTAATTGTAAAAGTATTAGTAAAATCCGTTTAAGATGATTTCACATGGACATAATCAAAAAGTGCCACCAAGAAAGCGGATTATGTTACAGGGACATTAAATCGATAATATTGTCTGCTTTTTAAAGTCTAAATGTTTAAAATATGGAGCTATCATAGCTAAATAGTGCTATGTCCAACTATAAAAGCGGTGCTTGTAGGTTCGATTCAAATTCAGGGAAATAATGTATTTTTTGGCTCTGGAATTAAGACACGTGACGTCAATACTACTGTTATATCTAGGAAAGAGTGTGAAACTGTTTTTTCTTTTCAAATACATGAAAATTATATGTTTGATATTAACTAGTGTATTAAACATGATCAATAATAGTTTTAAGTGTTAAGAAATTAATTCCATGTCTAATTAATTTCAAGTTACTAAATATTATACGAAAAATCGCGTTAAGAGTGATCTAAGCGTATTTGGTAATATTTAAATATTTAATTTAATGCAATTGAAACTGTAATTATAGCAAAATCTAGAACTGCACTTAATTTAAATAAAGTAAGCATTCTATTGAGATACAATCATTACTAAAAAATGTGCAACAAGCAATTACGATTGTCCTTCACAACATTTTATTATGGTCTGTTGAGTTTTTTATTTAGGTTATAAAATAATATGCTTTGCAGTAAACTTGGTGGTAAATCTTAGATGCATCGATTGTTTCGAAGGCATCATTCGGTGATCACCTTAACCCCGTTTGTTATTAATTATTAAATCGCGTGCCAAAGGGGCCTTGGTATTTGATATGTCATTAAAAAGTTGACAAATCTCGTTCGCGAAAATACACTATGGTTTATAAAAATCGAAACACAAGTAATAATAAATTTAGAGACCTCAAAACTCATCGTCTTAGCACTTTTTTCGATCTATGTAATTTTTATTTGAGATATATTTTCGTTTACGCATTGTTATATTCCTGTCACATAATAGTTACCTCAATACATTTCAAAAAATAATGGTAAAGAAATTCAGTAGAATGTGTAATAAGTATATTGAGATATGGTACATGAGAATCGTATGAGGCAATGCAATATAATGGTGATATTACTGAGGACGAGGGCACAGCAGTCTCGCGAAATGCCCACACGTTATGTCAGGCGTAGTGTCGTCAACATCAAGTAACTTAGTTTTATCAACTAAGTTAAAAACGTTTAAGCGGTAAATAAATTAGGATTGCAAAAATTAATTACTGTTGCAAAATAAAAACAAGTACTTTCTCTGAATTTGTATTGTATGTATTTTTCCCAATAAGTGCTCTATATTTGTCATAGTTTCCTGATATCGTTGAATAGTAAGCACTACAGCGCTTACTATTACGCAAGTTACATTTACCTCAGAATATTATAATCGAAATATTAAATAAATTAATAGCGTCAAGGTTGTTTTTCACATTTGATCGAGTGGACAGAGAGAAATTAATGATAAAATATTAATATTATTTCCCATTTTCCGTCCTTTTCGTTAATATTGCGTGTAGAGTGGCGAAGTTACTAGAGTGAGGAAATAAAATTATTCACTCAATGGAATCGATCCCACAACTATCGCGGGTACAACTGTGCCGTTGCGCCAGGACGACCTTCTGTAAATTACTTGACAATAAAAATAAATAAAAAATAGAGGTCTTATTAAAACATAATTATTTTATTAAGTAACGCATTTGCCACTTAGTTCCTTTATCTCGTATTATACTTACTTGAAGACATAGTTAATACAGGAAGTAATTATAACGATCTAAACAACTACTGATCCATAGAATAATATAGTAATAATATATCCATGTTTGTACGCACATTTTAATATAAAATCGTATATGCGTATTGTGTCTTCCTTAACTTTATATAAGGAATATCATATTCTCATTATATGTAAATTAGAAAGATACATATTTTTTATATAGATTTATTATGATAGACATGACATACTACAAATAACATATTATTTACATTTTCATACAAACATTCACATATTAAAAACGTTTCCAGAGCAAAGGAGTCCACGCAGTGCCAAATCTGGTACTGTTCACATCGAAACTTGCACATTATTCTACAAGAAAAATGGCTGCATTCATGGGTATTGGTAGCGACAACTGTATCGCAGTTAAAACTGACGAGTTTGGTAAAATGATCATTGAAGACTTGGAAAAGAAAATAAACGAGGCTATTGAGAATGGCTCTACACCATTTATGGTTACTTCTACTTCTGGTACAACCGTATTCGGAGCATTCGACCCGATAGTGCCTGTCGCTAATATTTGTAAGAAATACAAACTTTGGCTTCACGTTGATGCAGCTTGGGGAGGTGGTGCGCTAATGTCGAAAAAGCATCGACAACTTTTAAATGGCATCGAAATGTGAGTATTATTATTTATTATATTATAGAGGACCGTCGTGGCGCAAAGGCGCAACGTCTGCCTGTAACGCGACGGTTACTGGGTTCGATCCCCAGTCGGAGAAGATGGATTTTTCTATTTCCATTTTCTTCGCTCTTGCATCTAAGGCAAAGCGCGGCGTTGAGTTCCGCCACTCAACACGCAATGCCTCGAAAACGGCGGAAAGTGGGGACGGAGTAAGCAGGGACTAAGTAACGGAGTGTCTTAACACTAGGTTCTTATATAGTTCCTGCAGTTCCCTCTGCCTACCCTGCCATGTGCGGGATAAAGCGTGAAGCTAAAAAAAAAAAAAAAAAAAAAAAAAAATTGTTTATTATGTATGATCAAAAATAACACTTGTTGCTTTACTTAATAATTGAATTGTGGTTCCATTGTCAAGGTGTTCGCTGATTTAGTCTTGGTAGCCCAATGATTTTAATTAACTGTAATTTATTATAAAATTAGCAAAATGAAGTAGCAGATTAACTTGCTTATCCAACGTCTATTATGAAATATTTATTTTAGTGGGTATTCATTACTATATTTTTCTATATAATATCATAATATAATAAAGTAAAATGTATATTACTATTTCTAGGGCGGATTCGGTAACATGGAATCCTCATAAGCTATTAGCCGCACCACAACAGTGCTCTACGTTTCTCACCAGGCACAAGCGCGTACTCGAAGAAGCGCATTCGTCTAACGCAAAATATCTGTTCCAAAAAGATAAATTTTACGATACTTCATACGACACCGGCGACAAACACATACAGTGCGGACGAAGGGCAGACGTACTGAAATTCTGGTTTATGTGGAAAGCGAAAGGTAGTGAAGGATTCGAGAAACATATTGACAAGTTATTCGATAATGCTAATTTCTTCCTTGAGCACATTAGGCAACGAGAAGGGTTCCAACTTGTGTTGCAAAACCCGGAATGTACTAACATAATGTTCTGGTATATTCCCAAGTGCCTACGAGGCTGTGAAAATGACCCAGATTACAAAGAAAGATTACATAAGGTCGCACCAAAGCTAAAGGAACGCATGATAAAGGAAGGGAGCATGATGGTCACTTATCAGCCGCAAGGTAATCTCGTGAACTTTTTCCGCATTGTTTTTCAAAATTCCGCACTCGATCATAAGGACATGCTTTACTTCGCAAATGAGTTCGACAGGCTCGGATCTGATATAGTTGTTTAGATAACAATATTACTATACGTGTTATTTTTTATTTAAAACTACGTAACCTTGATTTAGCTAATATTATTAAGAAATGTAGCTTTTATTTTTATTTATACAACAGTTTTTATAATCAATAAGAGTATTTAATATTATGCTGTACAATATAGTGTTAATAAATATAATTTATGAAACTTTGCTAGTTAGTTTTTATTTTATTATATTACTAGCGACACGCGCGCCTGACCCCCTTGAAAGACACAATTATTTAATTAGAATACTGAATTGAATTCGTTTTGAATATTTTCACCCCATCCATAGTGAAAAGGACTGGTAGTTATTTTAATTAGTCTAATATGGTATTAAAAAAGTTGCTTTAATCATTCTATCTATTAATGTATTTTATTTCCAAAATTTCCAAACACAGGCGATAAATTTTGTTAGTCAGTCCTTTTAGCATTAATTATATCTTTTGAATATTTTAAATATACAGAAAATCGAAGAAAATTTACCTGTTAACTGGTATATGAATAACGCTAGGTGCCTCTGTAAATATATCGAAGATAAAATCAGAAAATTACGTTAATAGGGTTGACGTGGAGTACGTGGTAAGTATTAACTAATACAAGGAATGCACTCGGTTAATGTTTTAAGACATCTTCATGCTTTAAGACATCGCATACTTAAAATATATCGGTCAAGTGCCAGTCGCATTCACGTACTAAGCTTCCATGCCCATATCATAATTTTAGAATAGTTCTTCTTTTAAACGTTGACAATATAAATTTACTAACGGTTGTATGCACTAATTTTGCAGTAAACATAATGTATAAGTTTTTTGTGATAAGCCGAAAATTTTAAATATACCGATATATTTTATTATTCGTACGATTAATTCTAACTTAACAATCAACCAAGATCCTCAGAAAATTGATCTTAACACACTGTCAGATCGACGCATGGACAACAGAATGATTGTGGGTTCCTTTGATTTCCTTATGCGGAACTTAACCCTAAAATGCAAGAATTTTTGAATTCCCATTTTATTCTACGTTGAAAGAGGGTATGACTTGTGGATTTATTAAATTTACCTTTTACCACTGATAGGGCAACATAAAGGTCTATATTGTTTTCTGCCACTACATAATTAATAATAAATAACTGAACCTATCTCGATTTTTACGAAACTTTAACTTTATTGATCAAAGTAATTTAGTAAGATGGGGTAAAGCTACCGATAAATCTTGCTACATCTGTAAAGAGGCAGTGGGGACAGCTAAACATATGCTGGTGGGGTGTAGGGTACTCTTGGAAAGTGGTCAATACTCGCGGCGCCATGACAAGGTACTAGAAATTATACGTGAAGCCGTTAGTCTATCTGTAGCAAGAGCACAGAGAAATATAACAACCAGCAAACGCTCAATAGAGTTTGTGAAAGAAGGTTTTTATAAAAAACCCACACAAAAATCTTTCTCTATATTAGATCCAGCTCCCGATTGGACACTTATGATGGACACGTATGAGAAACAGTATAGAATCCCTGAGGATATTTGTGTTTCGTCATCCAGACCGGATATTTTTCTCTATTCTCGAAACCTAAAACTCGTAGTTCTGGTAGAACTTGCAGTTCCGTGGGAAACAAATATCCCTAAAAATCATAACTTTAAACTTAATAAATATTTCGAGCTTACTAACGAACTGACCAGGAATAGGTTTAGAGTAAATTCATACGCGGTGAAAGTAGGAGCGAGAGGTATAATAGCGAAATCTCTCTTTAGCTTACTAAAAGATCTCGGCCTTTCTAGAATGATTACTAATACATTTCTAGAACGTACTTCAAAGGCGGTATTAGCGGAATCATTTCGAATTTGGTTAGGTAGTGGGTGGAGCTCGGACAGTGAAGGTGAGCGTTAATGCATTTTAAAGGGGCCCCTTTAAACCTGCACTTGGGTCGCAAGTCCCAAGCGCTGATCGGAGCTCCTCTTCCTACATCGCGATGGGCCCGGCACCCGCACGGTGAATCCATGGAATGCTAAGCAGTTTCTTCTCTTCTCTGAATATGTCAATTAAAACACTGTTTAAAAGGACGGAAAGAAGCAGATCCTGGTTGGTTTCTAATATACTCTATCGACTGTTATATTTTTAAAACATTTTACCGCAAATAACATGGTAGATTGAAGGAGGCGATTAAGTTTTTTTGGATTAAGCGAGCACAAGCGATACCTTCAAAATTACTCGGTTAACTTTATTGCTGTCGTTGAATATAATAAGTAACCATTATGAATTTTGTCCGTTTGCCTAACTAGATCGACTAAGGATTTTTATTTTTTTTATAATTTCATTGACTCATTGAGTAAAGAAAAAAATTGGTAGAAGTACAGTTATATCACATATTCTTGTCACCTATGTCAAAATTCTTATATGTATAAAAATGTCTTTATTTTTATAAAAAATTGACAATTTTAACCATCTCGGCATAGGGTTGCTATAATATAATAGTGTTATAACATGTATATTCCCTTATGACATGTTTGACAGAATATAGAACCTGACGTAAGCAGATACATGAGTCCTTTATTAACAGTAATTAGCCACAAGTGTATCGAAACCATCATTCATCAATGATGACGCACAATTGATCAAAGTCTCAGAGATTGATTTATGAATTTCCAAAACTAAGTAGATTTTAGTATATTGAAGTAAACAATACATTTTAATTATAAATAATCAAGGTAGCAAAAATAATGTTAATCAAATCTTTACATATACTTACGTATATGTAAGAAATTAAGTGATCAATGTCTGTACATGGATATATGGGAGGAACGATTTTTAGGGTTGTTTATTATTGCAATAGAATTTAAAGTTTTGTGTCTCAAAAACGAAAAAACAGATTTAAATGCAGTTTTTACTGTTTCGTTTTGGTCAACACCACTTAATGCTTAGTATTTGTTACTTTAACTTTTTACATTGTTCATTGTTTCTCTCTCTATAATAGTTTTTTTTAATATATCGTGTATGTACAGACACATGTGTATGTTACATTTTTATATAAATATACAATATAACGTCAAATACATATTAGATACAGTATTATATAGGGTTATATTAATATAGCAATAATATATGAGTTACTTTAAACCTGTTTCATGAAAAGAAAAGAGTTAAGTGAGAAGTAATAAGAATGATACTTCCATTACCAATTTATATGATGTTATATTATTTAGTGAACAGTGCATATTTATCTTATGAGCTTAAGATGTTTTTTCAGTCATTTTAAATTATACAATATTTAACATATTCAAAATGGTACTGGCACTAACAACTTTCATATTTAGTGCAAAATAAAAAAAATGTTTATTTGAAAGTTCAGAACCTACTAATTTTAAGTACCTTTTAAATATTATTCAATAAACGTAAATTTTTAAAATATTCTGCAGATTGAGAAATTTCTTATTTGTTTTGTAAATGCTTTATATATGTTAGTGTCAACAAGCTTTGACAATAGTTTTATACTCATTTCCCTCTGTCTTACCTGGTGTGGATGAAACCCCGATCATTATTAGGCTTACCTTTCGGGACTCCTGCAGCTTTGATTGCTTGTAAGAAGATCGGCATGACATTCCTGCAGTAGTTTAACTAAGATGAGGGAAGTTGAAGATGTGCATGTCGCCTTCTTCTTCCTACGACGACGGCGCAG
Source organism: Dione vanillae (assembly GCA_037178615.1). Classification (NCBI taxonomy): domain Eukaryota; kingdom Metazoa; phylum Arthropoda; class Insecta; order Lepidoptera; family Nymphalidae; genus Dione; species Dione vanillae. The sequence goes on along the minus strand of JAZFAU010000134.1, from coordinate 436,932 downwards.
ATCTGTGCTCACTCTTCGGTTGCGCGCACACTCCACGACTATTTCTGTGCTATACTAGATTCATAGAAATAGACTAAACGCTCAAAAGTAATAAGTGCCTGCCCACTATGGAAATAGTTTACATAAATCATCTATAAATTGACCTACCCTGTGTAAAAGAAATAAATAATATTACTAACTCTGGTCTTAATAAAAAGAAAATTATGATTATATTAATTTATTGCCAATGCTGGATTAACAGGTCACGGAAAGAGACATACTAGAAATGGTATTTAATCGCTGAGGTAACAATTTCTTAGTCGTCGTTTTGTTATGTCTCTGTACATGTTTACAGTTAAACATGTCATTTATCCAATGATACAATGGATTTTTCTGAATTAAGACTGATCTGCGTATGTATGCGGTATAAAGAAGGTTAGAAAGAGAAACTAGTGTAATATACTCCATTTTCCGTTTTACTTCTTAATTTCAAAAACTTGCGTGGTAAACGGTGGAACTGATCGCTACCCCATAAATGTTAGTATTTTCACCCAGATGATGTACCATGGTATCGATAACCCCCAAATTGTTCCAGTTAATTCTGAATTATACTAACACAATATACTGCACTGCCATTTAAAATGTATTTTTAAGTTTTTCTAGAACCATGCTACTATTCTAGTTAAAAATGTAAATAAATGCTTACATAATTATGTGGCCTTAAAATTTTAAGCACAATAGCCTATGCTATTAAATATATCTATTTATTAGAATGGTATTGATAAAATTATTTAGATTTGACTCGAATATTCTCGATATATATTATGTAAACTAAAATATTAACATAAATTAGTACAAATCTTTATACATACATTATTATCTATGAAAGGATAAATTTATTATGTTAAACGTATGTTTATCAAATGTATACCTATTACATATATTCTATATTATACAGCAGAAGATGTTTTAATTAATGACCTAACCTCAGGAACTACAAGTTAAAATTCTTAATATATTTTTTTATATTGTGTTTTAATTGTATATTGTCTGGGAATATTATCGTTTAGATAAACGCCACGTGACATCACACGTGATCTTTAATTATATTTATCTCTAATTTCACAACGAGACGAAACTGTAGGTAAAAACTAGTGTAATCACTTGTCATTATAAATCCAAGGTAATCTAGTTTACAAACTTTGTCTGATGTAATCTTCTATTGTGCTAAAATTAAATAAAAATGAAATAATTAAAATATATAAAATAATTTATTTATAAATCACTATTCTAAATTCAGATCTCTCAATGTCATTTCATCGTCTTCCGATAAATCCGCTAACGGTAATTCTTCACACGCCATCTGTGAATTAATTATGTATTTATAATATAATTATATATATTTATTATCATTTAACAGCTCAAAAGTGTGTTATATAAATAATATGTAACAGGGTTAATAAAACTAAATATTTAAGCAAATTACTACTGATTATACAATGATGATTGTGTATATGCTAGCTTTACTAAACATACATAATAACAATAATATATTTTAGAGCAAAATTTTGTGAGCATTGATTTGAATAAAATAATTATTATATCAGCTTCATAAATATAGAATGTCGTTATGACAAGAATACTCAGAGAGAACCTAATACTAAAATACAACGCTCTCTGTTCACTTTCAGAATTCGAGGCATTATGTGTTGAGTGGTGGAACTCAATACCGCAGTTTCAGTTAGTTTCCAGATAGGGGGAATTTATAACAATTAATTCCACTGGAGTAGGCAACGAGCTTCTTAATGACGCTAATCTACGCTCGAAAATAAAATTAAAGAACTTGTTCAAATATTAGTAAGTCAAGTTACCAAAGTTTCATCGTCAGGAACTCTAGAAAGCAAATCTAATATTTCATTATTTGGTATCCTATTGGGACGCAACAGTTTTCTTGTAAATTTATGTATACCTGAAACATTAAACATATATTCAAAAGAAATTATAATACAAACAAGTAAATTTAAATAATAAAATCTACAAATTGTATAACTTACCCCAAAAAAGGCACATGTAGTTAAAAGGTATTAAATACATTACAAATGCTACAACTATTATGAAGAAAATAGCCAAAACACTGATGAATGGGACTGAAAAGTTAAATAGGCTGAAAAATAAAACATTTCAATAGGTAACCTACACGAGGCTCATTATTTACATATCTATTAAGCCAATATTGACTTGAAACATGATCGTTGAATATTTTTTTAACATTAGGGCCTTGCTGTCAGCGGCAGCGTGAAAAAGTTATTTAAGAGAACATTAACTTACTTTTTAATACTTTCTCCTATGCTAGCCAAATTTCCAATGAGATTTTGTATTGATTGTACCATTTCTTGAAGGCTCAGTATTTTTTGGCGTAAGGAAACGGCTTTGTCCTCCTTTAAATTGTAAAATGGTTCGATACATTATTTATATTGACATAGGTCAAAAATATTCTGTGGTAATCATTATTGACTGTTGGATATATAATAAAATATTAAAATTAACACCCGAGTAAATAATTAAAAAGTGACTAATTAACGTTCAGATAATTATAAAAATATATTTACCAATTAATTAATTTACTTTCTTTTTTCGAATCAATTATTTATTAATTGCTATTAAATTCAATTTTATTAATTTACATTGACCTATCGAAAGATATAAAATGTTACCTTATCGTATTTTAAATGACGTTCACTCTCAACTTCCTTTGTAGCTAAAAAAATCAATAATCTCATGAACATCAAAACTACTATTTTAACATGTATCAATAATTAATTGTTATTAAAAATTTAATTTTAGCTTACCTCTAGGTCTATACCAATAGAAGGGTATTAATAACAAAAGGGGTAGCATCCATATTTTGGCAAACAGGCAAAATATTATCCAAATAAATAAAGCAAATACGTTTAATCGCCAAGATTCCCATTCGAAGCATGTTCTGTAAATAAAATAATATTGCATTACACAGAATTACTTGTATCTTCGCCTGCTTAACACATCCTATGTGTAAATTGTAATTCTGCACACAGCTCAGGTACCGTGTGAAGCCTTAAAAACTTAAAGACTCTATCATAAAAATGTACGAAACGATAAACATATAGCTTTCTTTGACACAAGGATTATTCAACATAAACCAAATCCAAAAAGCTTTTCCGTTTCGAGCAAGCAGTTCCTGAGATTACAGATTATTAATATGTATGGTAATACAATATTATCGTAGGGCAATCGAATATCGTTTGACTGGTCTAATAAATATATAGATATAAAGGAAAAATTAATACATAGCACACACAGAAAAATAAGCAAGCAAGCAAGCAAAGGTGACCTCATCATTTAAAAGAATCTCTTAGAACTTTAGTTACAAACAAAAAAGCACAAGATTATGTCGGTAATTATTGGTTGATACGTCATTATGTGCTATACGACGGAGATGTGTTAATATATAGGTACAACAGAAATGAACTTGTAACCGCATACTTAAATGACCACACAGTTTGGCATTACTATTTACTTTGAACTTTATGTCGATATTTTAAAAGATTTTATTTTTTAATTTCCTCTAGCAATTAGACACATTGCTGCTATGATTATACAATGAAGATTTTGTATATGTTAATTATTTACTAAACATACAAATTAAACATAATATATTCTAGAGTAAAATTTAAGCTACGAGCATCCATTTGAATGAAATAATAATTATATCAGCTGCATAAATATAGGACCCCGTTAAGACTAAAAAACTCAGTGAGAACCTATTACTAATATACACTTCTCTACGCTCACTTTCAGAATCCGAGACATTTTGTGTTTGGCGAAACTCAACATCGCAGCTTTTTGCTAGTGAGTTTTGTTTTGAGGGGAACTTAAAACCATTCCCCCGGAGTAGGCATCGAGCCGCTCAATGCGCTAGAAAATAGAATTAAACGACTTGTTCAAATATTTGTAAGTCAAGTTATCAAAGTTTCATCGTCAGCAACTCTAGAAAGCTAATCTAATATTTCATTATTTTAAGACACAAAATTAACTAACTTGTAACCGCAAACTTAAGTGACGACATAGTTTTATCTATATACTTTGAAGTTTTTATCGATATTTTAAAAGATTATAATTTTCAATTTCAATTAAGTAATTTTATGAGTTGCAATAAAAAACTGGATTAATTGAATACTTTTACTTGAAGTTGAATTACTTGAAGTAAAAGAAGCATGCGCAAATATTTGTACTTAAAAAATCAACTATCGAGTAGTTAACCTTAACAGTTGACAGTTGTCACAGGTGTTAGGTCATTTAATACGTAAAAAATATTGTGCTTCGGTTAAAATTAAGGTTAGCGCGACGGTTTGTGGGTTCAATTTCCACTTAGGGACACACTTTACTTTGGCAATTAGGCAAGTGCGGCTTTGAACTGTGCCACTCAATACTATTAATGGGGTAATGGGAGTAATGTAATGGGAGTAATGGGGACCGGAGTGTCTTAAAACTGTGTTCCTGCGGTTCCTATGGCTTCCTATGCGAATGCTGCTATAAGCGGGATGAAAGCGTAAAGAAAAAACAAAAATCTTTTTCTCTATCCACTATCCGGCTATATACATACAGTTGATACTCATAGGACTGTATAACATATATGTTATCGAGGTAACAATATAAAAGTAATGTAAAAATTGAGATAAATGAGACTAATTGTTTAAAACTAAAAATAGTAACTTATATTAGACGTAATATAACTAATATTGTTATTATGATAAGATAAAAATAATTATAAATTAAAAGGAGTTTGGAACAAGTGTTTTTAGAGGCAACAAAAGATTTGATTAAAAAAACAGAAACATATAGCCTGCCTGTCTGCATGCGAGTTGATACACTAAATGGGAAAACAACGGAAAAATAATGGTTTACTTTTCTGCACTCTGATGTCACAAATTCTTTTTTCTTCTAAGTATGTGTTAAGTGACATAGATTCAGAAGAATAGAGAAGGAGATGCAGTGTCTTGACACTATATTCCCTCTGTAAAACTGAAATATGTAATCTATACTTTACATGCTATATTAAAATATTTACAAATTCTCTGAAAATACGAAGCTTATCTTCTTAATATGTATATATAATACGTTATATACTATAGTAGTATAATTTTTAAATGCTATAAAAATTATTGTTTCACATTGTAAGGTCTGCTTCTTGTTTTGATGAAGGACAATAACAAGTTAACCCTGCATTAATTTCTTACATTATATAATCGAAATCGCATTAAATTAATAATTAATTATTAATTATAGAATGGAAATAATACGACAACAGTTAGTTGCTAGTTCCTTGAATTTAATTGAAACAAGTGAATGCATGTGCTATGTAAGTAAAAGTACTTATATGTAATAATGAGGAAGTTGATTTGTTTAAGAATTTAGTCAAGTCATAGATAGCACTATATATTAACTTATTATGGATAAGTCAAGTAAGTGTACCTTAATACACTTCTCCTGTTACGAGAAACAGGAGGAGTGTAAATTCTCTCTTCTAGCCAGAGGTTGTCCAGATGAAGTCACTCTTTAAGCGATTAAGCCAATTTAAGATTGTGCTATACTAATTATTATATAAGGTTCTATTCCCACTCGAGGAGAAAGGATTATTTCATTCTTATTTTCGTTGTTCTGGCAACTAGGCCAGCCAGACGTTGAATTCCACCACTTAATACGCAATACCTCAAAAGAAGGCGAAAAACTGAATGTAGTGTCTTAACACTACTCTCATGGTTCCCTTTGCCTATGTAATTATTAAGGGAATAGAAAAAAAAGTAACATTATGCATATTCTAAGTCTTAGCCATAAAGAAATTTAAAGTTAAATGAAATAAAGTTTAACTATTTAAAAACTGATGTTAAACATGTTGAATGCATGTGCTATGTAAGTAAAAGTACTTATATGTAATAATGAGGAAGTTGATTTGTTTAAGAATTTAGTCAAGTCATAGATAGCACTATATATTAACTTATTATGGATAAGTCAAGTAAGTGTACCTTAATACACTTCTCCTGTTACGAGAAACAGGAGGAGTGTAAATTCTCTCTTCTAGCCAGAGGTTGTCCGGATGAAGTCACTCTTTAAGCGATTAAGCCAATTTAAGATTGTGCTATACTAAATATTATATAAGGTTCTATTCCCACTCGAGGAGAAAGGATTATTTCATTCTTATTTTCGTTGTTCTGGCAACTAGGCCAGCCAGGCGTTGAATTCCACCACTTAATACGCAATACCTCAAAAGAAGGCGAAAAACTGAATGTAGTGTCTTAACACTACTCTCATGGTTCCCTTTGCCTATGTAATTATTAAGGGAATAGAAAAAAAAGTAACATTATGCATATTCTAAGTCTTAGCCATAAAGAAATTTAAAGTTAAATGAAATAAAGTTTAACTATTTAAAAACTGATGTTAAACATGTTAAATAATGAAAATATCTGACCAAATATTACTTGGAATTTGACTGAGATACTTAAACTATTTATTTATTTAACCCAAAACATTAATAAAACGTTTGTCACATTCGAGCACGGCAACAAATAAATTAATTGTAATAGAAACTGCAAGCTTATAGGTCTAAATTTTTCATTTAGCAAGGTTGTATTATTAATTTGGGATAGAATAGAAAATTTAACTTTATCATATATGTATATTCATAACATTACAATGCCGAAAGAGCTGATTATAGTTGTTCTTATAATTAATAAGTATGTATTTAGGTACAATTGTTTTTAATAATCTTAACAGTAAATTGTAAATATTTTCCAAATTTGATTTGGAGCACCTGCCGTAAATACTAACACCATAATCGATAACCGAGTCAGCTAAATCCACGTATAGGAGCCGCAGTGTCTGGTATGGTAATTTGGCTTTGAGTATACTTAGTTTGCTTAATAATGATCTTAATTTTGAGCAAACGTAATCTTTATGCGGGCCCCAGGTGAATCTGTCATCGATTATTAAGCCTATGTACATATGTGTTTTCACTTGTTCAATACATTCACAGGAACAATTCAGACTGCATGAGGCGTGCAAACAAGAATGGTTGTGAGCCTCGAAAGTAGGTCTGGTGTCCGTCTGGTTGTGCGACGAGTGAATGTGTATAAGCTTGGTTTTTTGTGCGTTTATTATCAGACCTACATCGTGTATCCATTTTCACAATTGATTAAAATTATGTTGTAATTTTTCCTGAGCATGTTTGACTGTTTTTTGAGCTACCACTAAACACGTGTCATCCGCGAACTAACTAACTAGTAACTAACTAACTAGTAACTAACTAACTTGTTACTAACTAACTAGTGTTCATATTTAGGAAAAAGCTTTGATCGACAAGTTGCCATTTTTTTTTGAATAGCACGTTGAGGTACTTCTTATTCAATTAAGGGTGATTAAGCAGTTCCATCCCAGAATAAAGTGCATCGCGTAAAAAATAGACTGGTTAAATTTGGGATTTAGTTTTTTTATTACATTAAAGTATAGTTGCTTTGAATTGTTTTAATATATAAATTTATTTTCTAGTTTTAAATGTTATTACTAGAATATGTTAATGGTTATTTATAAACAATGGTAACACTTACAGTTTTATATAAGAATTAGATTTTATTGATGTCCAATTGTAAGAAATCAACAATTTAAAATTGTATTATTATTTCTTTAAATAATTGAAATATTAAATAATAAAACTAATACTAACTTGGCAACTCTTAAGGCATCTAGGATCCATAGAGTAACAACTTTAGCTCTGGATAAGTTTCTAGCAAATGCATGTCTTGTCAGCTTCTCGTCTGTTTGCAGATAGTTTTCCTCTTTAGGATTTATAACTCGTGAAGCAGCTTTAATCTGTAAAGAATATACATATAATTTAAAACCTTTATAGGATGTAAGTATGTTAATATTTTATTAGACGAGAAATAAAGTATAAAAGAATTTAAAAAGTTGTTTTAACAAAAAAGTTTTTATTTGGCCATTTTAATAACCATTATATAGGTAAGTAATTATGCATAAGTTTGTGTGTGTCGAATATCCTAGGTAGTCATATTATTACCTACCTAGTATACTACCTAGTATATATTACTACCTACTACAATTATGACGACGAAGTTAATAAATGTTATGGCTTATATCACAGATATTGTAATAATATTTTAAATAGCTAAATTAAAAAGCCATTAGTGTTTTTCACCATTTATGTTTGATTGAAACTTAATGTATTGTTATTAAATGACATTGTTTTATAAGAGATTTCAAGATACGTAACGAACGAACGTACTACGTCAAACTTTGATGAAAAAAAAATTGATTAATCTTTTCAAAATTTGATAAATTATTATATTTTTTTTCGCCTTTCGTTTTCTGCGTTTTTTCGAGGCATTGCGTGTTGAGTGGCGGAACTCAACGCCGCGTGTTGCCTTGTTTCCAGAGCGAAGAAAATGGAAATAGAAACATCCATCTTCCCCGAGTGAGGATCTAACACACAAACCGTCGCGTTTATAGACGGACGCTTACGCCTCTGCGCCACGACGGTCCTCTTAATTATTTTGATTTATATTTTTTGATTATGTGTTTTGATACATATGAATGTGCATTTATGCTTAATTTTATAAGTAAGCTCTCTATTGTTATTTAGTTTACTAAATTCAACATGCATAAATTATGTTTGATTAGTACTTCAAAGTACATATAACATATAGAATCTTATCTTTGGATATGTTTTTTCGGATTACAAGGTAAACTCTTTTGTAAAAAATTCCGGCCTATACGGAGTCTTGGGCAGTGCTCTATAATCTGACAATTTCGATAGTCCGACTGCACTGCGTAATGTTTGTCGGATTATCGGAAGTCCACTGTACACTCGTACTATATACATATACATACATAAAACGAATGAGTTGATATTTATCAATTACTAAGAATTAATAAGAGGAATTAATAAAAAGATAAAATATTAATTTTATAATTTAAATTTTGTTACCACCCACAATAGTTATAATTTTACGTTTTTTGTTACTAACGTTAATTGTTAATGAAATGTGTTTATTTTTGGGCTAGAAATTTACTGTTATGATTGCTATGAATACTTACTAAGTTCCATGTAATGTATATTTCCAGCAAAATTCTAGGATTGTTGCCTTTAGCTTTTTCTTTGAGTGTAATGTCTTTTAGAGCAAACCACTTCTTTCCTGGTTTTATTTTAAGTAGCGGTATTGAAATTGCGCCTACTTCTTCAGATTTTTTTTCATCATAGATTATAACTTCCAAAATAGAAGTGATATCTGTAACTTTACTGAAATATAAAGCAAATAAATACAAGCGCTCTAAATATTTTGTTTTATCGTTACAATTACAAAAAAGGTTACGAAGAAAGGCCGGAATGCAAATTTTTTGTGAATGGGAAGGTAACGGCCTGTACTAAAGAGAATGTAGCGCCAAAAGTCTGACAATTCCACAAGGCGTAATATTATCTAGGCGTAATATTATCTTCAAAAAGTTTTAAGCATTAGTTAATGCTATGTATAAAACTATGTATTAGTTGGAGATTACTATTTTTATAATATTCATAACATATTTATATTAAAGTTTACTATAGGAGCTCTACCTTAACTTATCTTCAACGAGAAAATTCAAAATGCCATGAAAAGGAAGAGTCAAAATAATATAAGAATCAATTTTTAGAAATAAAATAGGACAAATAAATTACTTACAAGGTAATAATTTTCATCCAACTCGGATCATAAGTTTTCCAATCTGTTTGTGTTTGTATTCTTTCATTATTTAGTTGAAGAACACAGTAGCAATCTTGGCTAGACAGGCCTTTAGCTCCATATACGATAACGCTTAGCACTCCTACATTTGTAAATTCGTCATCGAGGCGATACCAAGCCTACAAAAGAATTATAATCATTTTACTACATATTATCATTGAAGTAAAATATTAGGCGTATTAAAAGGCGTGTTATTCATTATATTCTGATACGAAGAAAAACTGTAAGGTTTTCAAATAGTTTTATCTTAATTATGAAATTTATATCAAAATATTCTGGATTTATTATTTTTTTAAAATCTTAAACAATGCTATTACCAAAAAAGAAGTAGTAAAAAAGAAAAGATCGATAAAAAATCTACTTTTAAACGATATATCTAAAGCTTGCAATGGTATTATTACTTGCACTTCAAATTCCTTTGTTAATTTGCATATATGTATTAAAATTAGAATATAATAATTTTCATATAATTACGTTTTTTTCAATGGTTATACAAAGGCTATTTTTAATTTTGAAAAGCGAAAACGTTTTTGGATTTTAAAAATGCTTACATATTTCGTTTGCATAGAACGTTGATATTGAACTTTTTTATATTCGTCCACACCGTAGACTGTATTCATTGACGTCCCACTTATAGTGAGCAATATAAAACATTCAATACTTTTGTATTCTCCTACTAGTTTGATTTGCTTTTGATGAGTTCTTTCATTATCTATACTTTGTAGATTTAATAAATATCTAAAATATAAATTAAAATAGAAAATACAATATTTTTGTTTCTTATAATATATATGTGATAAAATTTAACATTATTGCAATTGGACCTCTTACCTCCCGATAAATATATCTCGATCCCATAAAGAAGCTTCTAAAATATAGTCGTCATCATACAAGTTAAAAGTAAATAATTCTTGAAATTTTACTTCAGTACTAGAACTCCTAACTATTTTGGATTTACGCTTTTCACTACCTAATCTGTAACATTGTTTTATAATATGTTTTATATACAAAGTTTTAGCGCATTTTATTTAATTTATAACTTTTTTGAGGCAGATTGCATTGTGGCTGTTAAGTAACTTTATTTGAAAAATTGACATTCCTGTAGAGATTTGTAGAAATTCTCTTAAGACTACCCTATAATCCCCAAGGAATCTAAATTCTAAATTTCAACATTGTATACTAAGTCATTTCATACATACCTAAATTTAAATAATAGTATACGTTGCTTTTCTTCTTCTAATTCATCAAATCCTTTCACTTCCACCATAGCAAGCGTCACTGTGGCAATTTTATTTCTCTTTGGTGCTTTTGCAACATATTTAGCTGAATTTGTCAAAAAGTACTAAAATAATATAAATTAATTATAAAAGTACTAAAATAATGTAAATTACTTAATTAAAATAATGTAAATTAATACCTGAAAATCTATTATAAGATATGTACAATAAATACTTACTTCTTTTATTCTTTTTCGTGATTCTTTCCGTTTTCTAAATTTTGAGTTGATTCGATCACGAATTGACTTTGTAGTTGGTGTGACTGGCTCAGAAGATTCATCACTCTCTTTAGGAACTTCATTCAACCTGTAATTTTTTTCAATAAGAACTACAAATAGAAGAAGTATAATGGGCCAATTTCTTAAGTAATACTTACGATTCAAGACTTGTGTTGAGATACTTCTTTTTAAAAAAATTATTTTCTTCTAAAACATCTATTTCACTGTTAAATTTTAGGTCATTTACTGCATTATATTCTGAATCAATTATATTGATGTTGTCATATAAAATATCCGATAAAATTGCATCGTTTTGTTTATCTAAATACGTAATATTTTCTAGATGCGAATTACTATGAGTCTTGGTTTCACTGACAAACTCATCTTCGATTGTTCTCAATTCACATGCACTTGCAAACAATTTTTCATTTTGAACTAAATATTTATCACCTGTGTCCACTAGCATATCGATGGATTTCGATTTTTGTAATTTCCTTTGCATCTCTTCATATTTATTTTGAATCCTTTCATGAAGTTTTCCTATATGTTTTCTTGTATTATTATTATTATGTGATTTCGTGTCTATTTCCATTATTCTATTTTTAATATATACTTTTAATAGTGTCAATATGAACACAATTATAGAAAAGAAGGAAGCATCGATACTGTTCGATGATATTGATTAATATTGTATACTATCTCGCCATATCATATCTTATCGCGTTGTTTCATTTGATTATTTTGAATTAAATATATATCTTTTTAATTTTAAATCAAAACAGAGAATTTTGCGATATTTTTAGCTTCCGCTTCTCAAAACCAGATTACATAATCGTTTTATTTTTTATTAAGTTGAAATTAATCTGATTCTCTATATATAATAAAACATTAAATATGTTTACTAACCAAATATGGTTAGAAATTAAGAATGACGCAATAAGGATTTTCATTTTTTTTATTTTGATTTTCATTACATTTTCACTTAAGGATTCTGCTTCAAAGGGAGTGAAAAGGGGGGGGGGGGAGAGTAAGTTTCTATGAAACTACGTCAGTTTTGAAGCTAAATCGATGTAAATTAAAGCTGTTTTAATTACTTGAATACTAAGCTTTTCTGCCCTTCGTTTTGTGAAGGTTACCTATCATCACCCCTCATCCCTTAGTTACATAAATAAACAATCAAAATCTTACTTTATTGTGTTGTAGCGGATTATGAAATACACATTATTAGAAAAAGGAATATGGTACAAGACAATACAAAGTGAACCTCCACATATACCTTGGTTAATTAACAGTAAAATATCTAGAAGACTAATTGTCACTGCTCACAGATTGAGGTCCGGACACATGCCTTTAAATAAATTTAAATTTATGATGAAAGTTTCTACCTCCCCCAACTGTGATATTTGCAAAACTGTTGAAGATGTACATCACATATTAAGTGAATGTGTACGATTTCAATCTGGAAGAGAAACAATTATGAGACTTATGAATTTGAACAAATTTGACATTGGAATGTTTGTGGATATTCTTGCCAGTCCAACATCTAATGAGTCTATAACATTGTTCAAATTCATAAGTCACATTTGATTAGTTTATTTATAGACTATATATGTGTATATGTATGTATGTATGTGTGTGTGTATATATATGTATATATATGTGTGTGTGTGCATGTATATATACGTATATTAGAATTAATGTAATTAGGTTACGATGGGGCTGGCATGTACAGTGCAGTGGCAAAAGTCCCTAAATAAAATAAAGAAAAAAAAAAAAAGAAATACACATTATTAAAAAATATGTATATATTTCACAATATAATAAAATATACTCAAAAAAAATATAAAAATCATTTATTTCACGTTTAATAAACTCAAAAGCAGTTATATCACAATAATTTCTTTTTCATAATATTTTAAATGAGTAACGTTGGTCCAAACCAAACCTCAATATCAGTATTTAATACCTAGCATTATCAAGACTGTGTAGGTAAATGTTAGGAATTACTAAGATACTTGCACTCGGGCATACCACAAAAAAATATAATAGGCGCAATGCATTCAAAAACCACGAGTGGAGCCGCGGGCTACAGTTAGTCATATATAAGTAAGCCATCACATTTAATAAGCGTTAATACTAATTAATTTCACGTTATATTACGTGATTATTACGTTATACAGTATTTGTATGAATTTCGCCATGAAAACACGGTGAATTTCATACCATAAATAAGTAGAGTGTTGTCGTCGTCTTAATTATTATTAAATTTGACAGTAGGTAGAATTTATTAAATGAGGAAAGGAAAACATTTAAACATTGAAAATTCATTGGCATATCGGAACGCAAAAAACTATTATAAGTAATTTGTGTAGCTTATTACATAGAAAAGCTTGTCAATATTTATTGGTAAATGTTGTTTATTCGTTGACCTTCATTCATGAAATTGTTACGGAGTCCTTAGTGCGCGAGTACCACTAGCACTTAGCTACTTTAATTATAAAATAAATCGATTTATAGCTTATGAGTCAAAAGTTGACTTTTAATTTTTGGTTTTCCAAATAAATACAAGTAGATATTAATTGGAAATACTAAATAATATATCGACCGAAAACCGTCGAGGCATAGAGGCATTGCATCTGCCTGTAAGCGCGAACGCACTTTCTTTGCTCTGGTAACTAGCCAAGCACGGTGGTGAGTTCAGTCACTCAACACGCAAAGCGAAAAGTGGGAAACAGAGTGTCGTAACTAGGTTCCCGTTCCCGTAACACAGATACCGTGTATCTGTGATTCGCGATTCACGAGATAAGGCGTGAACTTAAAAAAAAACGTATTTATATTTTAATATTATCAATCTCAGTAATTTGTAGCTATATATCCTTTTTTGTAATAAGTACATATCGGGCAAGCTTGCAAGCTATAGATGATATCTGTAATAATGACGCAACAATATACAGTTATTTCTAATGGAAGTCTAAATAATAATAAATGCACTCTATTTAATTGGATATCAATTAAATTTTATTAGAAACTTACACTCTATCAACTATATCCTGTATTAATTACATTAATTGTGATCGAAATAATTGACTTAGCTTACAAAAAACAGACAAAGGTTGCTATGCCAATTTTTTTTATTTTAATAATATATAACTGATGATGTTGAGATGACCTTCCTTGGGCGTAAGTAGAAACTATAACTAGGGGACCAGTCCCTTGTGAATCAAATATAATATCTAAATGGTGACAATGACAAAAATATTTATCATTACTAAAACACAAAATTACGAAACAAAAGAAAATACAACTTCTAAAGTTAATAAACTGATGTGCGATTGTATGCTATCATTAGTATCAAACGAAGTATGGTTACAGGTATAGGTTTTCTATAGAGATACCTATAAATATAGCACTAGAATATCTTTGGTTAGCTTTATTTCTACACCCAGGAAACCTTATAAATTGAAACCATATTAATTATTTATTCAACCACGTATATTCATATTTTATAAAACTGATATTTGCTTTATGCTACCTTTTTTAATTATGTAATTCTTTATAAACATAAAAACAAATCAATATTTTAATTTTTTTGTTATCATTTGCAAAACAAAAAGTAGAAAGCATCAACTTTATCACAGTGAAGCAGAGTATTAAACGAACATCATGCATGTCCTTTACGAGGTACTTTACAAGACTGCAATCTAGAAAGCGCTTTGGTGGCGGAAAAAGTATCAAATGCAGAACATCAGCGTTCAGGTGAATTTATGGCTGTCCTATGCAAGGAGGTGCACAGTTTGTCACGTCAGCCGCGAAATATGAGGCCCGAGGCTACTTTGACCAGTTTTAGTCATTTTGCACATATAAGCGACTTGCATTTTTATTCCTAAGTCGCTTAGAATGTATCATACTTACATGTTGCATTATTTTTTGATATATATGTATATTGTAGAATTAAAAAGAAAATCAATATCTGCCATAAACACTAAAAATATTAATTATTTACTTAAAATTATAGATGTTAATAAATTCATATTGTTGTTTTAATATAGAATATTTCAGTATCGTACACGTTGCGCCGTTAATAAACCAAGGCGCTAATACATTAATGCAATTTTAACTTTGGCCGTTAACTTGTAAAGTAGTGCGAAGTTTCTATAAAGTTTGTATTCACACTGATCCTACAAACTGTAAACAAAGTTCTACTCAAGAATTTTATCCGAGGGATATTCTGATGCGGAACGAAATTTAAAATTTAATTTTATCGGGATTTATGAAAAAAAATTAACATTTTAAATAAAGCAGTTTAGCTGTTAAATTAAATCTTTATTACTTATATAGAGGTAACTTAATACATTTATATTTATTTTTTTTTTGGTAAAAATCGTTTTAAACATGGGAACCCTCGTGGCCCTGTTACCTGCTCATTTAGATATTGTCATACGCTTCATGTAATATCTTGAGTTTGGGCTTGCATGCATGTGCTTGTCCTTTTGTAAAGTGTATATACAAAAAATAAAGTATATTAATAATCTTATTTTAGACCTCATTTTATTCAATCAAATAAAAATTCTAGTCACGAGTGTATGATCACAATTTGATTGCTGCAGAGCAAGACCCTTACACTATTTGTGGGAATAGTACGTCTCTTTAGGAATTTATGAGGCTCATCGACTTTTATTACGAATTAGATGGGTACAGATGTTTCCGATAGGCTTAGTTTCTTACTGAATTTGTTGCAAACATACTGTGAAATACCTACTAAAGTATATTTGACTGTAATTACATATTACGTTCACATTCCCTTGATTAGTTCCTATTAAACCTAAATTTTAATGCTATAATACAGTTAAGTGACTTTGCTCAAATATTTCTGAGGTATCAGTCAGTGACATATTACGTGACTTATATGAACCTAACATAAGTTATAAGACGATAATTGTTATTTGTGTAGCGCTTAAAATTAAAATAAAAAGAGAAATTATTTATATTTTTACCCATCTCTAGTGGCGAAGTAGCTAAACCTATGTAAGGGATCTACCCTTACATGTATGGTTAAATTTTACTTTTATTCATTTAATTACTTATGTTTAGTGGTTAAATAGTGATAATTCATTAAAACTATAAAAAAATATCGTTTACGGACAACCGCTTAAGTAAACCAGCTTCACAGTTAATAAATAAATAAATAAATAAATTTATTTATTTATTTATTAATTGTGTGAAAAACACTAAACAAGTAATGTATAATAATAAAATGGGAGTGTACAGTTACAAATAAAACAATAAAACAGATACCTACATAACAATAACAAAAAAAACAACATATTTTTGTAAGAATTGTTAACTTTATACACTATATCATAGCGACAAATATCAACTACTTCTGGCAGTTTTAAATCTGCTGTTGCCTCTAAAAAATCAAAACTTCGACGAAGTTCTGGACAGAGGTAATGGGCATTCACCGAATATTTTTATAAAATACTAAATGTGTTTGGTTAATTAGTTTTGAATCGGTGACTGGATTTTTTGTTCGTATTTTTGGTTTTTGAGTACGATTGGTTTATAAATATCTTTGTAATGTCAATTTCATTATTTTATGTAAATATTACCTAAAGTTTACTATATAACGCTTAACTTAATATTTACATAAAAATAGAATTGGTATTGCAAAGATATTTATTTTATTATTTTTATTAGCTTCACGCCTTATCACGCACACAACATCATAGGGATCCGTAGGAACCATGGGAACGTTATGTTATGACACTCCTCTTTCCATCTTTTTTCGAGGCACTGCGTGTTGAGTGGCGGAACTCAACGCCGCGCTTTGCCTAAGGGCCAGAGCGAAGAAAATGGAAATAGAAAAATCCATCTTCCTCGAGTGGGAATCAAACCCAGAAACCGTCGCGTTCACAGCCTCTGCGCCATGACGGTCCTCATGGACATAACATTTCAATGGACTACAACTGTGTAGTTGCTATTAGCGCCCACCTCATAAGCATAATTTCATACTATACTAATATTAAATATACAAGTTGTTATTAAGAGACTTAAAAAAAGAAAAATGACATAAAGCAACTAATATTAAATATATAATAACAACAATAACACAAAAAATGAATTACAATAAAAATAAAAAAAATAAAAATTTGTGTTTAAGTACAGTAATACCCCGACTTACGCTACCCCGACTTACGCGAATTCGGAGTTACGCGATTTAATTTTCTCGTCTATTTTAACGTTTTTTGTTTGAAAGCCGCGCAGTGAAGGTCAGATTACCTTCAGATTGTGTTTATACATTTTATTAATATAGTTATAGTTATTATCTAGAATTAAATTAAAATTTATATTTCCTAAATTATAGTCTCCGATCCCAATTAAACATATTTTGTATGACTTTAGGTATATGCAAAATTGTACCCCGACTTACGCGAATTCGACTTACGCGGATAGCGCTCGGTCCCACCTATCGCGTAAGTCCGGGGTATTACTGTAATTAAATGTACGTGTGACTGTGTTTATATGAATGATGAATACAAGTGTGTGTATTTAAACATACATTTTTTTGAAAAGGTTAAAAAGGTTCAGTTCATAATTTAATAATTTAATTTTAATAACCAATCTGTTACTTTCACTGTACACTAACCTAAAGAAAAAAAATAGTTTAGAACATTTTTACAAAAGTATGATAAGTAATATTCCAAATGACTTAGGTGATTCAAATCCTAAATATTAATCCCAATTAATAAATCCATTGCATATATGTTATTTATTTTGAATATCAACCAAGAACATCGACCTTTCGAAAGTCAAGTCAAAAAAACAAAACGACAAAACTTGTATTAAAATATGTCTTGTACATAACATTACATATATTATATATTACATAAGTTTAACATGTGAAAGTTTTAATGATAATAAATATTAAACTAATATAAAAGGTGAAATGACCTAAGTACTATAACTAAGCAGGATACAAAGTTCTATTTCCTAGGTATATTTAAATACTTAGCAGTAAGAACAATACAACGAATCCGCCACATATGAAACTGGGAATGATTGTAAAATAATGTGGTTAGCTTTTGTTAAACAATAGTTCCGTATGAGAAACAATTTAAATCGTAAAATTCAATGGTAGTATGAGTATTAAATTATTGTACAGAGACAATGGTAAAGAGATATATTAAATGCAATTAATTTAATAAATAAATTAGCTCAAAAAATATTCGAATATGCGGTACGGTAATAGAAAGTTTGGATTTATTCTTTTAAATTCTTGAAATAGAAGACCTAACCTTACTAAATTACAGATAAAAGTAAAAAATCCTCTTTTAATTCTTCATCTCTAGTGTCGACACGACCTCTATCGAGCTCTCTATACAGTAATTAAGTTGGACTCCTCAGTTCTTAGAACACTAGCGTTTTCAACTTAATTGAAACTTCAAATCCCTCGAAATTAAATTTAAGAATCTACTTCGAAACCATTCTTTTCTAAAGTATAACTGAATTGAAAAGAAATTTTAAAAATGTCTTATTATAAATATATACTATATAATTCTATTATTTTTATTTCTCTGCTCAGGTTTCGAGTACCGCCAATCAATGTCACAAATTCCGTTGGAAACTCTAGGGCCTAGTGATTCTCAGTTTTTTTTGTTACGGCATATATTTAACGAAATATATTTAAAGTTGAAATTCACCTTGTGAATTTCAACTATCATTAAAACAACAAGTTTTGTACGCAGAAGTGGCAAGTGTGCGCCGACTTGAGACATATTCTTACCGCTATCATCATAATTTAGTACTAAGAAAAACACATTGCAAAGCAAGTAATGTTTTTTTGTGGATTTAAATATATATTCATGTTTAAAGTATTATTCTTTTTAAACGATATAATTTAATAATATAAACATTATTATATATTTGCAAAATTTGGCGGCACACAAAAGTGCCGCGGCACAGTGGTTGAGAACCACTGATCTAGGGACTAGGTTCTTTCTGTTGTAGGGAAAAATATGTGAAACTGATTTTTATTTTATATTCTTTTTATTATTAGATAATTTGCTTATATCATTACAAAAAGTATCTTAGAAAAATATCTTGAATAGATATATGACTTTATATATAGGATTTTAACCGTTTAATGCAAATATACCCGACACGTGCAATTGCATCATCGGCATCTTCTTTGATTTTTTTGTTGCTTAGAGACAAGAGCTTTTATACAAAATGAAATCATCCGAGTGAGAGAAGAAGTCACAATCGTTGCGTTTACAGACGGTGTCGTCATGTTGCTGCTGGCACGACGGCTTATGTAATCACACATTTCATTTATTATATAATTTTAATACAGTATTACGATTATCAATGCCGGAATAAAATTTTAAAATATAGTGACAATTGTGTTGAAAGCGTAGCCAATATTTTTTTTAAATTACGTTTTACTCAGTTTTTATTTAGTAATTTTATTAAAATCAATTTTAACTAAAGGAAATTTTGTATTTCGATCTATATAAATCAATTATTTTTAACGTGGTTTCAGAAAAACGAGTCATATTTCATCTGACAAGTGAAAAAATGATTGAAAAATAACTGATGTAACATCATTAATTTTAATAATAAAGTTTATAAAAAGGTACTTAAAAGGGTTCGATCTGTAAGAAAAAAAAATCTTCAATTTTCGTGTAATTTTCGACATTGTTTTAGACACCGTTAATATGCAGAATCAGCACTCAGCTACAATTAATAAGCTTCATCGAATTACAATAAAATTGATAGTAACATTGTAAATAAAGGTTAATAAGAAGTAATATATTTATTTTAAGGCGATATTATCACTTTGTTGGTATTACTTTACACAAACAAACTGAGATTGTCAAATATTGCTTTATAAAAACATGATTTTAAGGTTCCTCAAATCATATGAACAAAGATTTTTTTAATATTTTTAATAATAAAATACAGTTTTTTTATTTCTCGTGTTATTTTTGGATTCTTTTTAAAATTTATTTATGTATTTATTTATTTAATATTTGGGAAACAAACAGATATAAAATATAATCTAATTACATAGCACAGTTTAAATATCACATTGTCCAGCGAAGTTTCCACCGATTGATGAGACATAAAATGCACTCAAATATTTTAACACAATAAGAGAAAAAATTATTGGACAATATTAAAAGTAAATAAAACAATTAAATTAAGTTAATTTAAGATTGTTACAAATATTACCTTTAAATTTAATCAAAGATAAATGAAATATATCAATGTTCCCAAAATGCTTATTATATTCGCGAGAAGCTCTGATTAGAAAACAGTTTGCATTATGTGATGAATGACAAGTGGGAGTATAAAAATTTAATAGATTTAAAATTTAATAGATTATAAAAAAATTACAGTAATGACATTGAATTGCTACTTCTTGCTATAAATCTTATTAACTTTTTATAGGAAGCAAGCAGAAATAAGGAATAATTTTGCATGTAGCAGCGAAATATCTACGAAATAAAAAACAAGAATTTACCTTTTATAGTCTACTCTATATAGCGAGTTGTATTGTATTTATCTAGACGAATTTTCGTTTACTATAGCCTACAAAGTAATTTTACACCGAAATCAATTATATATTTATCAATTTACATCAGAAAAAATATTTTTTGGAAAAAAAATATATAAATGGAACCTTAGTATAAAACGCTTCGCCCTTGACTAAGAATAGTATAGTCTTGTATTTTCTTAGCGTGTCAGTCGTATTGCTGGCTTTGGATCGTGAGTGCATAATGGTGTATTTAATTGTAATATTAGTGATTATTTTATTTTACTGGTATGGTGTCAGAACTTTTGGTTATTGGAGAAAAAAAGGCGTCAAAAATGATCCACCTTTACCGTACGTTGGGAATAATTTGTTAAATTTTATACAAAAATCTAGCATGGCAATGATGGCTACAAGAGCTTATAATAAATATCCTGATGAAAAAGTTGTTGGATTTTTTAGGGGTACATCACCAGAACTAGTGATACGGGACCCTGAACTTATCAAACGTGTATTGGTGACGGATTTTCACAGTTTTTATGCAAGAGGACTCAATACTCACGATACTGTAATTGAACCCTTACTGAAAAATTTATTTTTTGCTGATGGTGATTTATGGCGTCTAATACGACAACGCTTTGGGCAAGCTTTTAGTACGGGAAGATTAAAAGCTATGTTTCATATAATTACTGAGAGGACACAAAAGCTTCAAGTACTTGCCAATGAGGTGGCAAATCAGGAATATTATGATATGAGAGAGCTCATGGCACGTTACACTACCGATTTCATCGGGGCTTGTGGATTCGGTTTAGACTATGGACACACTTAATAACGAAATGTCAGAATTTAGAAAGTTAGGAAAGAGAATATTCCACAGAACTGTAGGAGACGCAATGAATTGTGCTTTAAAATATATATTTCCAGAACTATGTAAAAATTTACATTTCTTATCAAAAGACTTAGAATATTCTATGAATCGTTTGATAACAACTGTCCTTAAAAACAGAAATTATAAGCCGTCGGGCAAAAATGATTTTGTTGATTTAATGTTAGAATATAAAGAAAAAGGCAAAATTGTAGTGGAGTCATTAGAATTGAAAAATAGCGATGGCTCACCCAAACTTATTGAGCTTGAGCTCGATGATATGTTAATCACAGCACAAATATTTGTATTTTTTGGTGCCGGTTTTGAAACATCTTCTACAACATCTAGTTATACATTACATCAATTGGCCTATAATATGGAGATTCAAAGAAAGGTTCAAGAAGAAATAGATATAGTTTTAAAGAGACATAACAATAAAATAACTTACGAAGCTATCAATGAGATGACTTATTTGGAAAAAGCTTTTTATGAAGCAATGCGCTTATATCCTGCAGTAGGATTCTTGGTGCGAAAATGTACAGCACCTACTTTTACTTTTCCAGAAATAGGTCTAACTATAGACAAGGGTGTCAAAGTGTTTATACCAACGCAAGCATTAAATAGGGATGAGAAGTACTTTGATGAACCAAATAAATTTAACCCTGATCGATTTTTAAATACTAATAACATGTCACATGTTTTTTTACCATTCGGAGATGGCCCAAGAACTTGTGTTGGTAAGATTCTATTAGTTATTTAATTTAATGGAATATGATATTAAGACCGGCTTCCACCGCATGCGAAATGGACTAGTTTGAATTCGCAATGTCAATTCAATTAAGATAATAATGTTTACATAATTGATGACTGGTTAAAAGAGTATAAAGGAATTAAAAGGCTCAGCCTTGCTGACTATGTTTGCATTTTCCTAAGAACAATCATTCTTTCCATTTCTCTCTCTAACTTTAATTTGCGCTTTGTTGGTGGAAGGTAAACTTATTTTATGTAAGAGTTCGTCACGACAAACGATCAATCGTTCATTGCTCTTTCGCAGTGGAAACCAGACTTTAGGAATTTACATAATTATTATTATTCTTATAGTACTTATTTTGAAGTCTTCTTATATATTATATTTCCAATAGCTAATATTTGAAACATTTTCCAGCTGCCAGATTGGGTAAGATGCTTTCAATGGCTGGCATTGTTGCTGTGTTACAAAAATTTACAGTGGAGCCATGTGCGATAAGCAAGTTGGAACCAATTCCAGAGCCGATGGCCGTAGTGTCAGAAAGTTTTGTAGGGGGACTACCACTCAAGCTCAAAAAAAGATACTCTTAAGGAATCTTTTCAATGTGTTTTAAATTAATATCTAAATATATTTTTATTTATATTTCATATTAGAAAAATATATTTTAAATAATTGCGGTTGCTGGTATGTATGACGTACGTATATCTAACTTGTAAATATACAATTGTAATTAGATCATATTATTGTTGTTTTAAAGCTACATTGTAAGTATTGACACATTGTCTACACTTCGTATAAATTGATCAATTAACTAATTTATAGCATGACTAAATGATTACGTGAAACGTTGTTCACGTGGACTATTTACCTAGCATGTAAACACCTCTTATTAGCTGTTCTGCACCATTTGTACATTTTTCCGAAATATGTTTTTATTGATAAACAATTTTTGTTACAAAAGCATTACTATATTTTTCAACTTCTTTTATGATTTCATATCCCGTTTACTTCCAGTTTAATCTAGGTTTCATTCAAAAATTTAGTCATAGCCATGCAATAGTTCTAAAGCGTTAATTTTTTCCATTTTTACCACTATATAAATTTTTATTTACAAGTTATTACGTATTTTACCCGATTATACCACATTTTATTTTTCGAAAGTGCGAGATAAAGATGGAATTATAAGAGGAAGAGCAACTAAAAATAAATTTTTGCTATGAAGTTTTTTTTTTTTTTTTTTTTTTTTTTTCATCGGTTCCAGAGAATATATTTTTTATTATTTATATGAACTGTTTTATTTTTTTTTTAAAAATACTTATTTAATATTGTATTTTTCATAGATCATATGTTTTTTTATTTAGTTTTGACACAAACAAGTTTAATTTTTTGACCTTAATAACCTTACATTCATTAAAAAAAACCTACTTCCCATATTGAATATACTATACATATATACATCGGTTAGTATGAATCTGTCTGTATTTACGCATTCAATTAGTTAATTTATGCTAAATGCACTAAAGATATGCTAAAAATTATACGAAAAACGTAGCTGATTTTAAAAATACATTAGGAAACAAATAAGAATAATACATAAATATAAAAATAAATAAATAACCTGTTTGGCACTATCGACTTCAACTGTTGTGGTTGACCATATGTCTACTTTGGGGGAATGGTTATATTTAAATTACGTTCTTAAACCGTCCATAGTAATGTAATAGTTATAGTGTCCTCAAAATAGGCGGAAAGTTTTAAATTACATTATCTGTGATAACATTCTTATTTTGTAAATTAATATCATATAAAATGAAATATTTGGTTACAATGATTTGTAATACGATAGCTTACGCAAGCAAAATAAAAGTTGCAGATTTTGATTTTGCTTATGACATCATATCGTATACAAAGCAGTAACAATATTGAATATTAATATATTATTGTCATAACTTATTTTTTGTCTACATTTTTATAAATAATAAGCAAAAACTGGTGAAATTTTAGGGTAGAAATTACAAATCGCTAATTGTGAGTGATTATAATAGGTAATCGAAAAACGGAAGGCTAAGGTAGATATTACAAGGCGCAACAGGATCAATGTACTCTGCTTAGGTGAAGGGCATAAGGACATATATAAACTAAAAAAAAGACATACATAATGTATGAATAATGCACCATTGTGCAATCTGAACTTCTCATATTTTACACTTTATATTTATTCATTTATATTCTATACAAAAAAAGCTTGATTTTTCATTAAAAATACAACAGCAAACGTTTTTATTTTTTTATTTTCTTAACATTAAAAGTTTTACAATATAAGATATGTAGCTACAAAGTACATTACAATTATAGGCTAACTCAGCATTCACTGTAATAAAACATAAAAAAAAGCTTTTTTGACACTCACTCCATGTTTACAAATAGATAAATTTAAATTATTCTACATGCATTATATAGAAACATGTTAGAAATAAAAGTAAAAGCGAATATAAAAAAATAAACTTTACACTAAGCAATTTGTTAAAAAAAAATAACAAATGAACTTGACCTCAAAACTTGTTAAAAAAAGAAAAGAAAATTTTGTAATAACTATTATATGTATAAATTATAGTTACTAAAATTTGTAAATAAAAAAAATACTCAAATTTTTTTTTCCTTTTTAATTTGCGATCAGTGCTGTCACTTTTAGCAAATGTGATGTGCAAGATATTAGTGACGGATGTGTCCTCCAGTGAGGGCATCTACCCTTATGGCTTTACAGGATATCTTTCCTTTTGAGTCTCTTTGTATAACTTCGCACAATAAGCTGCTGTGCTAGGGCATTGGGGTGGGCCTCCAGCCTCTCCTTGTATCTGGTTGTGGTGTTAAGATACTCAAAAATAAAAATAAAAATAAAACGATCACTTAAGCTAAATAAAAACAATAAATAAATATAAAACAACACTGTGCTTGTCTAATAAAGTCAAAACCAATCTAAGATTCAAATTAAAAAGTAAGTAGAGAAAAAAAATTAAACAACTAAATAGGTTGTTTAAAAAACAAAATAAAAAAAAAACATAATAAAAACGATAAAAAATATAAAATAAAATACAACTCTTATGTAAAAGGTATATGGATATCGTTATATATATCAATACGAAATTTTTTAGAAATATCATCATAAGTTCTAAAAGCCCTATTTAAAGGCGCCGTTATTCCTAAATTTGTTCTTGCGAAACGACATTTGAAAGTTGGTGTATTTGTATGCCTCGCGTTATCGGTCTCGGTATGACTGTTTTAAATTCTTTAATTAATTGAGGAAAATCAATGTTACCTGATATTATTTTATGTAAAAAGCATAAGTCCATCATATCTCTACGGGTTTTAAGTTATCATATTGTAACGTTTTAATAAAGCATCGTAATTATTAAGCATAATCGTATCAAAAAACGGAAGGCTAAGGTAGATATTACAAGGCGCAACAGGATCAATGTACTCCGCTTAGGTGAAGGGCATAAGGACATATATAAACTAGAAAAAAGACATACATAATGTATGAATAATGCACCATTGTGCAATCTGAACTTCTCATATTTTACACTTTATATTTATTTATTTATATTCTATACAAAAAAAGCTTGATTTTTCATTAAAAATACAACAGCAAACGTTTTTATTTTTTTATTTTCTTAACATTAAAAGTTTTACAATATAAGATATCTTTGAATCTTATAAATTTTAACAATCTCTTTTGAATTCTCTCTATCCTGTCTGTATGAACTTGACAAAAGGGACTCCATGCTACGGAGCAATATTCTAATTTACTTCTTATAAATGAATTAAATAATGTTATTACAGAATCTGATTTTTTAAAGGCTTTTGTACTTCTTTTTATAAATCCTAATATTTTTAATAATTTACTGACCAGTTCGTCTCTATGTGGAATAAAGCTCATTTAAGAGTCAACAGTTATACCTAAGTCTTTTATTTGTTTAACTCTATTTAAAATGAATTCATTTATCTTGTAGTTATAAATCTAAGTATAGCAATTCCGAATCCTGTAAACTATTTATATTCTTATACATTTTCAGGTTATCTGCATAAAGTTGAATTTTGCTGTGATGAAAACAATTTACTACATCATTTATAAAAATACTAAATAATATGGGACCCAGACAAGAACCTTGTGGAACTCTAGAGGTTACCGAAAACGTATATGATTCATATCCACCCATGACCACATTAATTTCCCTTTATTGTAGGTAATTATGCAACAGTTTTAGCAGGTTTTCATTAAATCCATATCCGTGAAATTTGCTCATTAAAATATTGTGATCGACGACATCAAACTCTTTAGCCAAATCTGTATAGATGCAGTCAACCTGATAATTATTATCCATAGAATTTGAAATATTATTGACAAATGTGGCCAAGTTAGATATTGTGGACCTGTTTTTAACAAACCCGTGTTGATGATGTGCTATCAGTGATTTCATTGGCCAAGTTAAAAAAGGAAATAATAATGACTCAAATATTTTGGAAAATATATATAGAATTGATACAGGTCCGAGTTTTTTATATCTTTCCTGTCCCCATTTTTTTTTTAAATTTCGCCCCGCGCCTTCTTCCACAAACTTGGAAATTTACCTTCATCTATTGAATTTTGATAAATTATTGAAAGTAGGTCTAACAAAGCTGATGCACACTGTTTAACAAAAATTGGAGGAATATTATCTGGACCTGTATTTTTATTGACATTTACTGATTTTAGTTTATTTAATATTTCGTTCTTATTAATAATTATTTTAGTTATTTGTGAATATTGACTAGAATTATTTCAAAGTTGAGTTCGCAATGTGTAGAATCGTAATTACTTTGAAAAGATGCTGTTGAGGAGAATTGAAAAATGTTAGCACCATTGATCACAAATATTTTACCCATTATTATAATTACAATTATCCATTGTCATCAAGGCTGGGTAGTCACATTTTTGATTTCGAATATTCTTTTGATAAGAATAAAAGAACTTTGGATTTATTTTAATGTTATTTTCTATGTTTTCAATATATCTCTTATAGCCGTATCAATAATATCCCTACACCTGCCCCTATGTAATTTAAATTCAATTATATCTAGTGGGTTACAATACTTCTTGTTTATATTTGTTTTTTTCTTTTAGTCTCCTTATAAGTTGACGTGAATACCACATTGGATATTTAGTTTGATTTTTAACAACCTTTTTTGGAACATGAAGTTCTATAATTTTTCTTAATTCCTCATAGAATATTATGATCATATCATCAATATTGTTACAATTAAAAAATATTCTTTCCCAATTTATGTGACCCAGTTTTTCTTTAATAACTTCATAGTCAGCAATAAAATAAGCATATTTAATGTTTTTATTAGGTGTTATTAAAATTTCAGTCGTATCATCAACTTCAATATTAAATTCCAAGGGAGGGTGATATTTGTCAATAGAACATATATATGTACTGTCCTGAACATTAATGTTCGTCATGTTAGTAAAAAACAAATACAATATTTTCCCATAGTTATTTTTAATACCGTTAACCTGGGATAGATTTGTCAAATCCATGAAATCCTTTACTAGTGCATTAGCCGTAAAATTCGTTCTTAATACTGTATTTTTTTATGAATTATCTTCTTCACGAGCCCATTGTATGGATGGAATAATAAAATCACCAATTATTATTGTAAAACTTTATTTAATTACCATTTTTTCTACGTCAAAATCCCAGAAAGGAAAATATTACGCATTTCTTCAACTTGATATCCCAAAGCGTCCATGGTTTTGCTCTCAAAAATTTGCAGAACGGAAAGTTATTTCAACAATTTGTCGTTTACGCCTTGGACATGCATGTACACCTATTTATCTAGCCAAGATCAGGGTCAGGGACCATTCACTGTGTGAATGTGGACAAGACGAAGATTCTCCTGCCCATATCCTTTTCTCTGGTCCCAAATTAGCTCGCCCCATTTATGATGTCCTTCCTCTTAAAGTCCCTCGCCCCCTTAATGTTCAATGTTTGTTAATGTTTGTGTTTAGTCGTTTGTGTACATTTTTGTGTAAATATATTAAATGTAATAATATTAAAGTATAAGCTAACACCCATGTAAATATGTTGTTTATTACTAACCCCGTTTATTGTCTGTACATATTGTAGATATCTGTAATTTTGTTATAGGTGAAGGATTTAAACTGGATCTCTTTTAAACATGCATTCTCCAACTGTGTAATGATCTCTCTTTTTTTTACCATAAATTCTCCTTTGTGTGTTCTCCATTCAACGTGACAATGGCGAAGTGAATTGTGCTCAACTGGCACGCACGAACGCCATAAATAAAGAGAAGAAGAAGAAGAAGTATTGTAGTTGTCGATGGTACAAACGAAACTATATTATTGTCCGAACTGCTTTGTTTATTAGTTAGCGTATTTATGTTGCTACCTCCTTTACATATGTTTGGCACACAAGATGGACATATCCAATTTGCTCGTGATATTGCGCTGTTATTATTCGAAGACACGCTTTCCAAATTAAGTAGTAATTGACATTTGTTACATTTAATTTTTTTCTGTGTTACTAACACAGTATTTTTACAGATTGAACATTCATTTGTCATTTTGTTTATTATAAAATGTTGAAAAAAGACCCAATCACTCAGGGATCGATCCTTGACATCGAATACTTTAAACCAGGCCTCAAACAACGGTTTGAGGCCTGGTTTAAAGTACTCGATGTCCAACGGGACCACAGTAGTAGTTAAGCATAGTGTTAAATTATCAGTATCGGTTCCATAATACACCACTTAAATCATAAATAAGTAAACTTTACAAAGTGGGTAAAAGTGATTTGCTAATGTTAATTAACACTTCCACTATATATTTTTCACTGTTTTCAACGCTTATAAGTAAACTTAAGATCTATTAAATAAACTTAAGATCTATTAATATTAAATAAACTTAAGATATATTTTACTTTGAAATTGTCACCTGTTTCCAAAGTTTACACTTAAGACATTAATGTTTACAATTTTAGCAATTTAATAGCGAAACTATTTTTTTTGTAAACGGAGTGAATCAAATAGACGTTCTGTATGTATTATTATTTTGTTGTATTATGTATGTATTTTGTTGTATTTATATTTTATGTATGTATTATTTTATTTGTCGTTTATAAAGATTGTTTCACTTTACATGTTACGTACGTGAGTTTTCCGCATCAACTTGTCTTTTTAGCATTCCTATACAATTTGTAGTTTTTGCCAACAATTTGTCGTTCTTGTCAAAATTGTATCATTCTTGTCAAGAATTTGTCATTCTTGTCAAGAATTTGTCATTCTTGTCAAGAATTTGTCGTTTTTTTCAAGAATTTGTCGTTTTTCTCAAAAATTTGTTGATTGAAATTTTTTGTTTAGTCTTGGAGTTCTAAGTGTTAACAATTTTTCGTCAGACCATGATCACCGAAGGGACAACTCACTGTGTGAATATGGTCTGGACCCGGTTTCTCTTCAAATAAAACAAACATATCAATTATTCTGAAAACATTTAATCTTATTTGTATAAATATAGTCGGTCGGCATTACACAATAGTCGATGTTGAAGCTTACAACTAAATACGTACATACATAAATGCTTGTCGGTATGTAACGTCGTAATACATTCTATTATTATCATGCGATACTATTTTTATACATTTGTAAATTGAAGCCTTTTCTTTGGTTTTAAGTAGCTTTGATTTATATTTCTTAGGATTTTGGCGGATTTTGGTCATTGTAAAGCCAGACTAGTACTAAATTTATATGACAAATAAAAAGTGTAAAACTCATAGTTGAATCACATTGACAGTAAATATATGTTTTATGTTAAAATAGACCTTATTACAATTAAAAAGAATGTTTACAAATATTTTTTATCATATTATTTGTATAAAAACAGTATAACAGATACATACGTAACTATCTTACGGATCTAGTGGTAAACTTGCTTTGTCATATAAGAAAACAAATTCTATTCATTTGTTATATAAAATGTAATTAAGCTAAGCTTTTAAACATCTACTAAAGTAAAACATATAGGTACGGCACATAATTTTATAAAAGCTTATTTTTTCAACCTTTTGTTCTATATTCTGCTACATATCCCTTATACAAAAGGAGTAATACACTCATATACGCTACATTGTTTACTTTAACGCAATTAAAATTAATATGTACAGTCTCAAATAAATCTTGGATAAGCTAACTATCACAAAAAACAATACGTTTTGTTCTAATGACGTTTAAATTCTATATTAGTCTTAGTATATCGAGTATATTTCATAGTTAAATGGCAATTCGTTAATTACTGGACAAATATTATTAACGTGATATGCCAAATACTAAATGTAGATTAGCTTAAACTTTACATAAGCATAAGCATACTTACTTACATACAAATATTTTTGCTCATTATAGCTCTTATGGCAACATTCAATAAAAAAAATGTACATAAATTATATGTTTATTGCAATTAACTTATTACACTTTAACGAAAACAATAATATCAACGATGTGCGTTTCATTATTTGCCACATACATATATTAAGAATTTGAAGTTGTTACCTGCAGTATAATAGTCAATAATTGAACTGGATTATCATAGTATATATTATATTTACCAAAACAGTGTCACTTTAGTGATACAGTTAGTTACAGATTATTTTGTCTGCTAATACATTAATTGTGATAATATTTACGTTTTAATTATATTCAATTAATATTCTTATTTAATAAATGCCAAGCTCGAACTAACAATTCTAGAACTGACTCTTGTGACACGAGACCATTATGCTGATAATAAGTCAAAAATCATTTAAATGCTTTATTTTTTGTTCGTTATCTTTTTTCCAAATAATTAAGCAAACTTTACTATTAAAATTAAAAAAATAAATAATTAAGTATATAAATTTTGCTAATGTGGTACAAAAAATACACTTTAAAAGTTTTTTATGTTCAAATTTAAAAAAAAATGATATTTTGACTGTATAGTAGACGATTATTAATTAGCTTATAAACTAGCCTAATATATAGTTATAATATCGAATACTGTATATTCTCAGCAATGGGAAGTGCTAGTTCGAATCATGATTATATTTTAAATTAGAACGTTTTAAATTAGTTTCTTTGTTTTTTTTTAACACGACAGTAATTTTATTGACATAACAAATGCTGTTTTATAAATATAATAAATATGATTACATACAAGTACACGACATACAAACTTTAAAAATGTTAAGTCAAGCGAATAATATTGCTAAAAGCTTTATTTTGTAAGGAATCTCAAATGAACACAAAGCTTAATATAAATCTCATATAAAAACCGAGTGATAAATGTACCTACTCGCCCACACGCTGTACTTTAATTGTTTTAATCTAAACTTTCTAAGAAAATTGAACTCACGACTTCCTGTTAAATAAACATAATATTTATTTTAAACAAAAGAATATCAAAATCAGCAAAAAGATTTTTAACACTTAATTTTTCAGATTTTTTATACGCTTATAATGTGAACAGTGAAGCGAATGAGGTTAAAAATACAAATAAATTATGTGGGCGTCGTGAGGGTATGAATAATAAACACTAATGTCCTCTAGGTGGTTGAGCAAATATCTCATTTAGTAGTTGTTGGTATTCTTCGGCATTGTATAGATAGTCCTCGTCGTCTAACAATGACGTTAAATTATATCTGAGAATAAAAACCAATTTATTATAACTTATAATGATAATATTCTTATATTTATATAAGATAAGATATTAATTTCCACGAGTTTCTTCCACTGTTTCCCACTGTTTTTTTTAGTCTTATTTCTCTGTAACATTTTTTTCTTCTGTATAACGTGGTACATTTTATTCCATGCTTTTCGGTTATGCTTTATACGATTATTTTAATACGGTTTATCATAGTGTAGAAATAAAATTAATTTAAATAAATAAAAAGTAAATTGGTATTTACCTTAAAATATCGCGTTTTCTTCGTACATTTATATGTGATGTGGCTTCTATGCATAGTACTGCGAAGTGATTATTGCAGGAGTATCTGTACACAAAACATGCTTATCACTTTTGAGAATTATCAAAATTGTTTACAACAATTATTTATGTGTGTATAGAGTGGAGAAGAATAAGGGTAAATACACACAATCTTTTTAAATATACGAAAGAAAGTATTAAATATAATAATAATGGAAATAAATATATTTAATATCTAAAAAAGTTAATGGCACTGACCTTTCTTGTGACAGCAGCTTATGAGAATACAAAGAGGCTGCCATGCCCCTGCTCGTTGGTTCTCCATTCTGCCACTCCTCACAGAAAGTGTCCAACGCGCGCTCTCCGCTCGCATGTGAACCGTGCCATATTAATTTTTGAGGCCTGTTAAAAACAATGAAAATCGATATAACTTATTATAATTTTAAATACTAAAAATATTAGTTTAAAACGGCGGCAAAAAATATTATGTTATATTTCATAAAAAAACACACTATAATAATATAGTAGACTTGAAATACAACTAAATAAATTATATTTGCTTACTAACGTTCAAACAGTGTAATGATTGAATAAAATTATTATTAATATTTAAAATAATAAACTTCAATGCTAGAAATATCCAAACATTTACCAGTTGGAGTCCATCAAAATATTCTTTCCATTGAAACTGTAAATTCTGGGTGCTCCTGCGATTATTCCGCCATTTCCGTCGAATATATCCGAGAAGGACTTAAATAGAACATCGCCTTGTATGTTTATCACCGGCAAGTGTCTATCCGCGTAACGTACCGTTGAATCAAGATTCTGAATCCTATAGAAAGAAATAGAATTAATCAATATTTATATTTTTATATTCTCCATTACATCCACGTTTTATGATCAAGTATGTATGGTGCATAGACAATCAGCTGGAACTGCTGTATTGTTAAAATTTAGCTTACCCGAAGACTCTCTACAGAGATCTGATTTTACTAAAAAAATCTACTGAAAGACCAGAAAGAAAGACTTTAAAATTACTCTAAATGGATACGTTTGTAATTGAATTGTAAGCTTTAAGAGGTGTTATTTTATGTCTACCTATAAAATAGCGCCTAAAGAAGTGTTCTTCTATAGGCTGTAAAATTAGTTTTAAGAAAATATTCTACCTGCTGGTAAGAAAAGCTCTGAAGGTTCCCTTCAAGCCAGCTCTCCTTGCCTGTCGGTAGCACGCATAGTCGGCGCGGCGCACTCCATGCATGTTACCCGACAGTGGCTCATTAAGAGCTGCTAATCGAAGCTAAAAAATGTGATAAAATGTTTAATATGTAAGAAAGTTCTTATCTTCTTTATTTTCTTAATTACTTTTAGAATTTAAATAACTCTTTTATATATTACAATTAATATAGAACTAACTAAAAATCTTTTAAAAATTTAAATATTTTAAAGTTTTACGTATTTGCTGTCAAATACTATCTAAAGACCTAAAATGTCATACTTACACTAGGTCCAGTCGGAGTTATTGGTGAATTGTCGATTAAATTGGATAGCTGTGGCACGTGTACGAGACTCGCAGCCGGCATTGGTGGCGTCTGAGGCGCTGGCGTTGTAGTCCCTGGCGCTGATAATGTCACTAGAGATCCTAGCTATAATAGATTTAAAAAATAATTAAATACATAACACTAATAATTTTTACTGAAATTCAATTGATTTTTTCTTTATTTGCATTTATATATATCGTTTTAGTGACAAAAATAATGAACTGAATCAACTTATTTGTATCTTCTTTGTATTTTATATATTAACGATGTAATTTTAACATGAGAAAAATTATATTTAACAATAGCTGTATGGTACTATTTACGTGGCGTTCAATCACGTGCTCAATTAAGATACCAAAATACAAAAACATGTAATAATATTTGCATCGAATGGCAATTTTTTGTTAAAAGTGCCTAGGGAATATTTAAGATAATATTTAAATATTATTATTATTATTAATAATTTTGGTAAAAATATTGTAATTAATTATTTTTATACTTATTAAGTAAAGTGAATTGCGTTTTATTTAAAAATATTTTGACATTATTTTAAAAATCAACCGTTTTTCACGGGTCGGTAACTTTCGATACCTTGGAATTCAGGGACAAAGAGGAATCTTTATATTGCTTTATAACTTGTTCTGTCTAATAGTAACATTACTTTAAAATGAATTCCACAGTTTTAAGCAATCTATAATAGCATTTCTTAACTTTATCAACAAACGAAAAAAGCTGAGAGTACACGATATTTGTAGATGAGTAATACATTTTTTTTAGCCTTACGCTTTATCCCGTATATAACAGGGTTAGGCAGAGGGACCACAGGAATCGTGAGAACGTAGTGTTAAGACACTCTGCTAGAGATACATAGATATAAAATAACATAGTAAATAGAGAAGATATATAAATATTATAATATCTTTAAGGGAGACTTTATGTTTTTATAAAGTAGAAACAAATACATAAAAAATCATCTTATAGATATTGTATATTATTTAATTTTCAAAACAATATTTGAAATACCCTGTAAATGTGATAAATTTTTTGTTTTGATTATATATTTGTATACAAACTTACAAGACAATGTAAATACTATGTTGCTAGTTAAATACCAAGCTCGAAATAACAACACCACTGACTCTTATGACACGAGATCATTATACTAATCATGAGCCAAAAATAACTTAAGTTGCCTTTTTTGTTCGTGGTTTTTTGTTGCGCATAATCAACATGCATGTTGCTAATGTATGGCACAAACATTACAATGTCCTAAGATAAAACTAGCGTTAAAAAATGCGTGTGGCCACAAAATTTGGTTAAAAAAATAAGAACTTACTTACATTTGTATTTCATTGAATACAAATATATGGATACAACCGCATATATTTTTGTTAACCTTATAAATTGTATGTTTCCTTGTTAATTTAGTTATAATTATAGTTATAATAAAGTATTTTTTGCCTTTCAATTATAAAGAAATCCTGAATTCACTTTGAGACCCATTTACTCTCAGCCATATAAAACCATAAAAGGCCTATGGGCCTGCAGACCTATGAAAAAATCTGAAAGTTAATTATGTAATAAGTGGTTACGACCGTAAATTTATACTCGTTAATTTTTATTAGTAGTGTTTTTCTCAGCAGAATACCAACAATCATGAAATAGGTATGGAACCATTAGTTTTAACTTTTGTTTTGTTTAATAATAAGTAAATATTATTTAACTTAGAAGAAGGATTCTATTCGATTATTTTTAAATGTTTAAAATGCCTTTCTACACATAGGAAAAATATATGTATCTAACGCCGGTTTGATTCACACTACGTTGGAGTTCCTGCGTTCGTTTCAAATTAGCACTTGTTCTTCTTATATTCAAAAGGCACGGTTTCGTATCTCGCTCTGTACGTTGCTATATTTATACGATTTTTCATAGAAATATATTTTTAAGGTATTTCCAAAAATAAATAAATATAATAATAAGTAATAAAAATATCACTTACCAACACATATTGCCACCCAGAGTTGACTTTCACGAATAACGCTTGTTCTTCAACGACATAAGCAAGAGCTCCAACGGGACTGGAGGATGCAAGCTATAAAAAGTATAGTATTAAAAAGTAAGAAATAATAAGGGAGATATATGTTACATTATGTTGATTATATTTTCTTGCTACTTTCATTGTTATTTAAAAAAATCTCTATTTTAATAGAGGCTGTTCCATTCCCACAATCGTAACCAATAAATTAACATTATTTTTGATATTAAAAATTTATTTAATTGATTAAATTATTTGGAACAAAATAAAGGATAAAATAAACATACTCTCATCATTTCTTCGGTCGTTTGAAAAACAGCTGCCCCTGGTACATTTTGAGTTCGTTGTGTGTTAGGTTCTTCGTAGTGTCTCGATTCATGTCCAGCGTAATCTTTATTTAAAATGAAATTTATTAATATATAATATAATATAATAGTCCATATTGAAGATATTGAGTATTGGAATTCAACGCCGGGCTTTAGCTTTTAAGAGTAAAGAAACAAAATCCTTTTCCGCCTTGTTTACAAGCAGGCACAGTCACCTCAGTGGTCTCTAGTTATAATATCAATTTTTGTCTCAGAAAAATAATTAAATAAAATTTCGCTTAATGTAATTTTTTTTATTACTATGATAATAATACTTACGTGATCGATCTCTATGCCTATCTTTCAGATCTTTTAGATCTTCTAAATCTTTTAGGGCTTTTATTGCATCCAGAGGGCTTTTTGCAACTTTATCCATATAGCAGCGTAAATTAAAAAATATATCACTTAATAATACTAACAAAAGTTTTAAATTATAATTTGATGAATGTTATATGTTTATGAATATGATTTTGAATTATGCATATATCATACCTTTATTGTTAATAACTTCGTAATTTAGAGTATTAGCAATTATAATTACTATACATACTTGGGCGTCCGAAATATTTAGTGCTTCCATGTACAGGTTCATCGATGTAACTGACACCAGGTTCGCCTTTAGGTCCGACTATAGATATGCCAGGAGTTCCTGGAGGTCCAGGAGGTCCAGGTGGTCCTGGTGGTCCTGGGAGAT
The DNA here is from genome assembly GCA_037178615.1 of Dione vanillae. Taxonomy (NCBI): domain Eukaryota; kingdom Metazoa; phylum Arthropoda; class Insecta; order Lepidoptera; family Nymphalidae; genus Dione; species Dione vanillae. The sequence continues at coordinate 399,839 of JAZFAU010000134.1, read as the reverse complement.
ATTGCAATGGATCTAAGCTAGCAGGTGATCCAGGAGGTCCAGGAAGGCCCTGAGCTCCTTTTATTCCAGGCATGCCATCGAAACCTCTATCACCTTTGTCGCCTTTCAGCTTTTGAACCAAATAAAAAAATAAATAACATAAATATGACACGATAGGATTTTATATAAATTTTTAAAATAACAATATAGTAAAATAATATTTACCATAGATATATCTAAAAGACTTATTCCAGGATCTCCTTTTTCTCCTTTTGGTCCAGGAATTCCTGGTCCTCCAGGGGGTCCGAGTGTGCCAGGACGGCCCTAAATAAGAAATTAGTACAATATAAGTATTATTTATTTATTTAAAATAGCAAATTACAAACGACTTGTAGATTATTGTGTTATCACGTAGCTCTTTTATATTTTTTTTGTTTGATTTTGTCTAACTCTGTAAAAAAATGTATTAATTATAATAACATTTACCTTCATATTCTGATCAGCATGTAAAAATATGACCGTAATTAGTATAATTAAGACTACATTATAACGTATATAACATTAATTTTACTTAAACTTACCATCCATCCGGGTAAACCAATGTCACCTTTCTCGCCAGGTTTCCCAGGAACGCCTGCAATTCCTTGTAAGCCTTGTGGTCCCCGTGGACCTGGTGGTCCAGGTCTACCTCGTCTACCTCTAAGACCCGGTTCACCCTTGTCACCCTAAAAAAGTACAACTGCAGAATTAACATTTTCATTTTATACTTTTTCGCACGTTAAGACATATTTGGAAATACTACCTTACCTTAACAGTTATAATATCTGAGCCTCCGTTGGTAATGCTCACAGGACCTGGGGGACCTCTTTCACCTCTTTCTCCTTTAAGACCAGCTGGCCCTGGAGGACCAGATATACCGGGCATTCCTGATGGACCGATATCTCCTCTCTCACCTGGTTTACCATCTTTACCAGGGAAGCCAGGAGTTCCATCAGAACCTCGACTACCTTTTTCTCCCTAAGTAAAAAAATAAGATGCATAAGTAATAATGTGTAAAATTGGAAAATAAATGAATATTTAAAATGAAGCAAATAATTAACCTTTTCCCCTTTGTCCCCTCTAATTACTGCATGTTGACCTATAACAAAATATATGCTTATGAAAAAAATATTAATTATTTTTATGATAATAAATATTGCAGTGTTTTATTATTTAAATATTTAATCTAATTACAATCCTAAGTTTTACTAACAGGTAACATAATACATTAGTTGTATTGACATTGAAAATTGTCCCACAATATATTAGCTAGCTATTATGATTTATTTGATAACCACTCCTACGTTAATGATAAAAATTGACGATAACTATATTTCTTCTTTTGTGTTTAGAGAATACATGTATGTAAGCGTAAATTATTTTTATCACATTTATTTATTCAGTGTTTAAAAAGCTTAGCTTTACCTGTAGCTAAGAATTCTGATTCTTCTAATCCAATAACTCCAGTATTCGCCAAAGGTGGTCCAGGAGGACCTGGAAGTCCTCGTTCACCTGAAATAACAAAGAAATTATGTATAATGCCTAACTGTTATGAAAACTATATAAGTATTAAGATTACTAGATCTAAGGACGGATGACGATATGATATTAGGATATTTTTTCGTTTTTGAGATCAGGCTAAAATAGTAATGTACTTATTTTGTTGGCTGACGTTATAGTAACAGGTTGTTTTTTATCTCACGTGTATTGCATCATCAATGTCAAAAGATTGGAAGGTTATAAATGGAAATGAATGTTTACATATTTTTTAATATTATCAACAGTTCACAATGAATTTTGAATAACCCTTAAAAATATATTTATATTTTTATGTATATATTCTACTATATACTTAATATAGTAGGAGTATGTTCATAAAAAGTATTTATAGTTTTTGATTTAGTTACCTTTTTCACCTTTATCGCCAATGTGCCCATTAGCACCCGGAAGTCCGGGACGGCCGTCAAATCCTGGTCCACCACGATCACCTTTTAACCCTCTGTCACCTTTTGAACCGGGATGACCCTGATGAGTAAAATATTTTAAGTACATTACTTCAGCTTACCACCTACATGTGTTTGCTGAGGATATTATATTATTATAACTAGTTTAAAATTTTATAGTAAATACATTTTATTAATTACTATCTTTACTCAGTTAGAATTTATTGTTTAAATATAGTAAGTGGTTACTTACTCTATCACCCTTTGCACCGGTTTGTCCTATTTGACCTCTTTCTCCTTTTTGTCCAGGAAAACCTCTTTCCCCTTGTAATCCTATTGGTCCAGGTTGACCAGCGTCTCCTTTAGGCCCGGGCGCTCCAGGCCTTCCTATTGCTCCGCCATAAGATCCCAGTAAGGATTCCTGAATAAATTTAGGTAATGAGAAAATATTTCTACATTTTTTATGACTACGAATATATTCAAGGTTACAATAAAAATTTTCTTTATTTGCTATATATTATAAAAATCCTGAGTACACTGTGACCGTTGTAACGAGAAGTTTCACGTCAAATAGCTTAGGCAATATTAAAAATTCAAGTTAAGTTTTGAATACGTTATCCTATTAAATATTTCTATAATTAAAAATGCAATAGTCAAATATATATTTCATTTTACTAAAAGCTAGTTATAATTATATTTTATTCTTTCCAAAATAATTAGAAAACCTCGCAGTGTAAGCTACTTTAAATATTTTATCTATACTAATATTATAAAGAGGTAAAATTTGTTTGGTTGTAATGAATAGGCTCAAAAACTACTGGATCAATTTTGATTTTTTTTTCACCGTTTTTAAGCTACGTTGTTCACGAGTATAGCCATGTGCTATATTTTATTTTGGAAAAAATAGGGTTCCTTAACAAATTTAGATTTATCGGGAAGAAGTTGTAAAAATGACCAAGAAAGGTTACTTATTTTGCGAACGCTGCCTAAACTATAAATGATAGAACCATAAAATATTTTAATTAATTGTAGACCTTATAATACCTGAAAAAAATTCCGCGACACACTATACCTATCTTTGTCGAGTGAGGCACAACAACCAATTTTTTTTTAAATCTAATTTTTTTTTACCTTCTTTTAAACACCTTTATTTGACTCACTCTAATAATTCTTATTAAAATAAATAATTTCTTCACTAAATATAGTTTATTTACATGATATTTGTTCTTTGAATGATTATAATTGGACACTTTGTTTTGAAGTTATGGTGAAAATAAAATATTACGATTTCTACTGAACGTTCCGAAGTGGCATCAAGGCGGGGGTGCGTGTGCGGGAGGCGAGACCTATAAGTAAGGTACCGAGTAGCCGTTCTCATGGTCCATGAAGACAAAGGTCCCAGGGATATAGCCTTACACGGCAGAGACGGACGGCTCAAAAGAGTTCCTGAGCTACATCGGTCCTATGATCCATTACAGTATTATATAAATCTATAGATACGGCCACTAACGGCGTGGACGTAGTGCACCATGAATTTTTAAATTTTTAAGTTGTTAAGAGTTGGCACGCCTATTATGCTTCTTAGAAATTTAAGTATCTGTCTTAGTATTAATTACATTTAAATATTTTCATCATTAAGTACTTCAACATCCACAACTATACTAACAGGACAATCTATGCAGCCTACGGATGCTAACTGATGTCGTTGATATTAGTGTCGGTGTCTGTAAAGTGACAACAATGATTCCTATCATTTTGCTGATCGTGTTCTTCTTGGGTAGGCTTTTTGAAGCGGTAACCGACACCTACGCGGGCGGAGCCACGGGCGTCTGCTAGTTATTAATAATTTTATTATATTATGCAGAAAATATGGCACTAATAACATTTTCGATCCAGTACTTACCTTATATATTTGTCTAGGTTTCCAATTAGACTATATAGTTGGAAAAGCATGAAAAATATTGAAAAACAGGTTTGAAAAATATTGAAAACATTTTTAGTTTTTTAAATATATACAGTAATTTTACAATACATGCAGTAAATTTCATATAATAAAGAAAATTTAAATGTTAAGGAGGATTTGCTTAAAATCAAAAAATATCATTTACATACATCAAAGTTGCTGTAATCTGATGATCCAGGTGGTCCAGGTGGACCTGGAGGCCCCGCTACACCTGGTCTTCCATCAACTCCTGGTTCACCTTTTGGTCCTGGTTGACCTTCAGGTCCTCGAGATCCATCATCACCTCTGTCGCCTTTTTCTCCACGTAGACCCATTGGTCCTCTTTCACCAGGCATGCCTGGCTGACCCTTTAACATATAGGAAAGCGTTTAATATAAAATATCTAAAATAAAGTATTATAAAATTTCAATTTTAAAGATAATTTTGCATTTTTATTTATTCACTGGTAAAAATTAATAAATATATAAATAAGTAATATTTTTAGATGCTTAAAATAATTTTTTTAGCTTTACGCATTATCCCGCTCATGTTATGGTAGGCAGAGGGAACTGCAGGAGCCGTGGGAACCTAGTGTAAAAAGACACTCCGTTGATTAGTCCGTCCCCGATTTCCGCCTTTTTCAAGGCAGTGTTGAATGGCGGAACTCAATGCCGCGCTTTGCCTAGTTGCCAGAGCGAAGAAAATGGAAAAATCTGTCTTCCCCATATTAAAATCGAACACAGAACTTGTTACAGGCAGACGTTGCGTCTCTGCGCTACCACGGTCCTTAAAATTAACTTACGAACATTATTTTTATTCACATATAAAGTTGTAATTGATAGCTTACTGCAATACCAGGCGCACCAGTCCGTCCATCAGCTCCAACTATACCTGGAGGTCCAGGTGGACCTTGCAATTCAGGAGCAGTTTCCAATAGCGACAATAATACGCTGGAATTGCATCCACATTGCCCAAGTGATACGTAGTTTTCACCAAACACTTGCTGCAAATAACAAGTATTATTTTATATAAAAGTATCAAAGGAAACATCTTCATGAAAAAATAAAATTGGTAAAAAATCTTATTATTAATATTTATTTTATTTAACATAAAGCTTATAAAACATTTAAATTCACGTCTTCTCATAAGCTTAGACAGGGGGAGCCTGATGTTAAGACACTCCATTCCTTACTTTCTGTCCGATTTTCGAAACATTTTTAATGAAAAGTGGATATCAACAGTTATACTGTAAAACTGAAAATTCACACTTGGTCAATAAAAAACGGAAATGAAAATAATTTAAAAACAACATGGTTCTCCAAGTACTCCTCACTGCGCCATATTAACTTACAAATACAATACATAAATAATAAATATAATTATTACTATACAAACCATTACTCTTGTCTTCTAATCCATTTAGCCGCAGGAAATAAAATTATTAAAAATCTAAATTATTCAATTATAATCTTTTCTTATATATACATATATCATTATTATCACATTCAATGTGTTTATAAAACTATACTTTAATTATTTCTATTACATACATTTTATATTTCTTCTTTCAGTCAAATTGAAAGGTAGCGCACAAAAATTATCATTTGGGCGGGTATTACAGGGGAGCGCTAAGACTATTTCTTATAATTCCTATGGGAATGGCATAATACCTATAAAACTTTACATTGTGTTAACGTATGGTGTTGGAAGAAAATAAACACCTGCTTTTTACAATATACAGTTTATGAAATAAGTTCTTATATTATGAGTCAATTATCGTAAAAAAACTTTTCTACGCAAAGATTTAATTTTTTTACAAATAATAATAATATTTGCAGAAATTTTTAAAATTGTTTTGAATATGTACACAGATTCAACCGCTTTATTTATATATACAAGAAATGGCGCAATATTTTTACAACTGCCACGCGTTAATTTAATATTTCCACATAAAACCACTGCTGGGTGTTTTATAGAATTTTAAAATACAATTCCATTTACGTGTTCTATATTAATAAATACAATTATTTACAAAAAACAAACGGAAATGCAGAACGATATATTATAGAACTCTATCTGTTATAAAAGGGGAAAAACATCGAAAAGTAAATGAATCGATTGCTATCGAACATTGGGCGGGCGCCAAGTGCATAGTAAACTTAGTTATGATCGCACCAATTTAGTGAACCGCAGTTTCCCGGTAGTTCGAACTAACATTTAGAAAATTGCTACAGTGTTTTCAAAGATATAGTGGAGCATATTCTAATATGGAATGAACTCTGGCTCATGAAGTACTTGCAGCAGTTAATAGCAGTTAATTTGTTTCTAAACTTGGTTGTTGCAGTATGAAATAACCCAACTGTTTACATTCAATATGGTTAGCTGTATAAATAACGTTGGTATTTGTTATTGCATATTAATAGTTGTTACAAATAAGTTATAAATTACTAGTTATAATTAATATTTAGATACAGATATTTGTAGAAATTAACAAACTGGAAGTGGCGTATATTTTGTAACCTATCAAAAGGTATTATTAATTTTTCACCAATACAAATATTTTTTAACATTTATATATAAGATTTTAAGTCTGTTTATAACAAAACACACAAAAATGATTGTATTCCACACTTATCCTTTCATTGAATAGCAATAAAAAACCTATCAATATTATGCCAGTAAAGAGTAAAAGTCGTTTTAATACTATATCGTGAAACTCGCCTCAAGCAAGGATTTGTATAGAAGTTATTTCAATGGGCTATTCACGTCCGGTTGATACGAACGTGCGACGCGGGCGATGCGGTTGATAGAGATGTGCTGTAAGTGCACTTAAATTATAAGCTTAAAGCGACTGAAATTTAGTGAAATAGAAATATTGATTCAGTTATAAAAAGATATTTTCGTATGAAATGCTTTCTTTTATTTAGAATCTTATACAAATATTTAGAGAAAGAAAGCTTTTACATTTTTCTAAGATTTCACATACATTTAATTATTTGGTTTTTTCATTATTAGTTTTAATTAAGTAATGGTTATAGATTTTGTTACAATAATTTTCCTGCCTTAAGGAGAATGTCATATGTAATAAAAATATGACAAACATATATAGGTAATTAAAAATATATACAAATTTGAATGCACCGTGATTAGACCCTGCATCATTTGGAACTTTAAATCTGAAATCGGACCGAATACCTACACACAACTCATTTGTATCTTAAGTGCGGATTAAGCTTTTAAAAATTATATAATACTACATATTCCTTACTAAAAAATTCATACTAATACATAGTATATTAGTATGAATTTTTTAGTTATTACGCAAAAAATGCAAAAAATTCACCATATAGCACTTATTAAAAGTATATTTGACACGTTTTATATACATTTATTAATACTTGCACCACTCTTATATTTACACGGAGTAGGCGATGCCCGCAGGTTAATAGAGAACTGTGTGGTCTAGACTGCATAGGAATTTACTTTAAAGTGTACTCACGATGCCTTTACAAAGACTGTTTGTCGTTTATTAATTTACTGCGAGAGTATGCCTGTATTACTACAGTGGAGTAAAAGCTGTTACTTCATATTGTTTTGTTATTTTGTAACAATTAAAGCAATTATAAAGTCTCGGCTGCTATCTCACAGTGTAATAGGTGTACTAACAGTGAAAATGCATATAATTAATTTAATCTATGAATATATTATATAATTATTATATCTTTCACGATAGACATTTTGAGAACTTAAAGTTTCGTTGCTCAGACACTAATTAAAAAGGGGATTTGAAAGCTTTGATAGGCTATTTGTTTTGTAATAATATTACTTACGTCATCTCCAGATCCTGACATTTCTGCGATAGCATTTGAGCCTGGTAATCCGGGCGATCCAGGCGGCCCTGGTGGACCAGGAGGACCTCGAATTGACTCTCCAGGAGGACCCTGTCAAAATTACGATATTATTACATTTATCATTAAAAATTAAATAGTCACATACATTGGAATATATTTATAATTTATAAATATGAAAATAAAATGTCGAAATCAAGTGGTTTTTATTTTACAAGAGATTATTTTCAAGATATTTGAAGAAATTCATCGCTGTAGTTTATTGATCTTGAAGAAACCCGAACATCAAAATATATAGTATCCATTCAGAGATCATCATCATCATCATCATCCAGAGAAAATTTATTATTAAAAACTGTTTTATATCTATACTATAACAAATATAAATAATCGCCTATTTAAATTTATTTGCAATGTTTCAATCAAACAACGTATTTGCTCGAGCAGGCTTCAAGTTGAGTGCTATGAAACATTGTTGATCGAAACAGTGTTAAGTGCTCCATAATGACTCTATATCATGATATGGGTTTGTAAAGTCTATTTATGAAGTACGATTCTGATGATTTTATACAAATATCTTATTTATTTATGTAAATATTAAAGAGTTATTGCATTTTTATCAGTGTTGATAATTACAAAAGTAATGATAAAATTGAACGAATATTTATTAAATGTAGGTAATACATACATTTGTGAAAAATACGAATAAAGACCATAATTTTGAAAGAGAATTCATATCTCATAATGAGTTGTATATGTGTATATATAAATTATATTTTTTAATTGGTTATGTGATGTCAAATCCATTGCTTTTTATTTAATATTTGAAATTTTCGCGTCAGCGTTTTTAGGTTGTCTTTGGAACTTTAAAGACCTTTTGTACTTTATACAAAGAAGTACATCATTTATGTGACGTATCGTAACCGTTACGTCATGAATGTAGAGCCATACGGTAGGCGGCGCTACACACGATAAATCGTGTGGTAGAACAATGGAGGGTGCCCTTTGTGTGAAAACTGCGAATTTCGCGTTCCAATCCCACATGTTTGTTAACTGGCGACTCTACACTTCTCTTTTTCATTTATAAGCTGTCTATTTGCTCCGGAATTAATTTGCATATGCACGATTTATATAGCGACAACCGACCCTGGAGCTTTTTCGGAACAAAGAAGCCTTATTTTTTCATTTATGAAACTTGTTAAAGCTTTTCATATTTATCTAGTAAATAATATTTTGTGTTGCCCATAAAAGTCTAAACATACACAAACAAATGATAATATATAAACATATAATATAAAATATTCTAGAGCTTAAATAACATATAATATGTTTTGTTTGCGCGGCGTTGAGTTCCGCCATTCAACACGAAATGCCTCGAAAAAAGGCGGAAAGCAGGGACGGAGAAAGCAAGAACTAAGTAACGGAGTGTCTTAACACTAGGTTCCACGGTTCCTGCAGTTCCCTCTGCCTACCCTGCCATGTGCAGGATAAAACATGAAGCTAAAAGAATATATTTTATCTATTATAATATCACTGATGTTAAAATTGTCAAGATTCAATTTTATACCAATTAATGTATTTAGTCTTAAAATTGACAAAAATACTTTATTAGTGACAAAATATATAAACATAAATTATTATTTTATTATAATATCATATAAATTGAATTATAAAAATCTTGCCCTTGGTCCTCTTTCACCCTTTTCGCCACGAAGTCGCAATGGATATCCTGTAAATAAAATTATTATTATTGAAAAAAAAATTTTAAAAAATAATAAATCTTACTTGGCATGACACATGGTAGTTTACCTTGTCCCTGAGTAATTATAACTAAGTCTAGGGTCAAGGCGTCATTAACTCTAAGATGTGATGAAAGTTCGTAGCGTAGTTGGTATCATAAGTCACGCCGTAATTACGTATCGCGTAAAACAAACAGTTGTTAATCCGGGCAAACACTGTAACCGCACGAACTTTGCAGGCCGTCCCTCCTAATAGGTTTTTGATATAACATAACGTACCGGGTAAGTGTAAGTGTAGATTATGTAGGATCATTTTTAATTTATTTTTAGATGGAGTAATAATAGATAGGTGGAAGTTTAAATTATATTTAATATTTGTTTAGTGTAAAATTTAATTTTACAATTAATTGTATGTTAGGTTTTATAATAAAATATTTTACAGCCTTTATCGTGGAAATTTTTCAAACTTTATAGAGTTTGTTGTGAAAACATATAATATCATTAATTTAACTTTAAAACAAACTCTTATCTAATATATTAAGAAAAATCTAAGCAATAATAAATAAAAATAAAGTGAATGTCTAAAAATACAAGTAAAATAAAGAAACAAAAATAAAAGAAGCCTGAGTTACCATCTAAACCGGGAGGTGGCGGCGGAAACGGCGGTATGGTGCCGTAACGACCGGAACCCTCCGAGTCACCTTCTTCTTGGTCCACCTGTGTTTTATAATTAATTTCTAAACATATGTATGAATTTTAAACATTAAATTAAGCAGTATTATCCCAGCTTTCATACGGAGGCTTTGTTAGATATATTATTTCCGGCTATTATAGGCTTAAGAGAGCTTTCATAAAAAATATTTATTTATTTCTTTTTGTTTTGTGAAATTGTTAGGAAAAAGTTACCACCTCTAATTGTTAAAATGAAAGCTTAAATTTAATGTTAATTTGAAAGAAAAAATAGCGTTTTAACGAATTTGTATACAATAAACGGTGTTGAAATAGAAACGATTGGCTATACGGGCGTTTTCCTTGTAATAGAATATTTGAAACTGGAAATTCATTCGCTGAGAAACAATTGAATTAGTTGTTGCTATGAAATAAATTGGATTTATAAATTTAAATGAAGTTACTAAAATAGAAATAAAAGATATTTATATAAATTTTAAATAGGATTAGTACGTTAATATACGATTTATTTCACATAAGAAGTGAGGAATGATAATTTGACTATAAATTATGAAATAAATTTAAATACTTAATTCTTATTGGGCCGTTACAAGTAGTCACGTAGTAACTCGAAGTTAAAATGTTCTATTTCTTTAACTTACTGAAATGATAATTTTTAAAGCTCGGTTTTTTTGTTGGTACAGTGTTACATGCATTTTATATAATAAAGAACGAATTTAGTATGCTCTGAACACCATATTTCACCTCTATATAACAAATTTACACAGAAATATTGTGAAGACGTTTGATTACGGAAACGGAAACAAACGTACCCTTTATGGAATACGTAATTTTGCTGAATATTTTGATATGGAGTATGAATATGAATGCTTTGTCCCAATTGTGAGTTTAGCCGCCTACCTAATGAAGTGTAGATTGGAGAAGTTCTATTTAACTTAGATAAAGTCGAAAGATTTGAAATTTCCTGATTCTTCTCTTCTTTAGAATGTGTTAGATCACAATTGATCTGGTCATAAATATTTATATGTATTAGTGTTATTTTAACGCATTTATATATAAAACTTATTCAAAGTTGATTCTCCATTGGTTGTAATAGAGTCCTTTAAACGTTCAAGCCATTAATAGCAGGAATTTTTACTGCCACTGTTTAGAAATTTTAAATTACTATAACGTTTAAATCTAGCCCTAGTATCTAAAACTGATAACTGAACATTGAACCATAATCCAGTCGATTAATATTAGAATTAGATGACAGTTAGTATACAGTTTTGATGAAGATTGCGTAGATAGAGGTTTATGATCCTGCATCGAATCTTGCTGGTGTTTTGAAAAAGAATAACCAACTTCTCAAGAATAGTACCTCGATACATTTGTACTGATCTTACGAATAGTGCTCACGCTGTGGTAAGTTGAGTAGTTACAAAGCTTCCTTAGTGTATTCAGTTTAGTGTTTCTTGTTAAAATATTGCACAATTGTAAACATTTTCTTGTCCGTAAATAAAAATTTCCGTGACCTCCTTTTGCGCACCACTTAATTTGTGGCTTTGATTTTACCAGCTTATTCTTTTGTAAAATATCTTAAGACATCTTTTAAAGTACGCGACATGGTTCTAGTTGCTATCTCCATCTCTTGAGATATAATCTTTTGCTTTCGGACAGGATTTCTTCGAATTTTCTTTATTGCTTTGATCGCCTTTTTCGTACGAAATTTACGTGAACGGCCAGACGATTTTCTGTCACTAACAGGATGTTTTTTTGTACCTACGTTGTAATAGCACGATTACTAGCTTTTCCACGACTTTAAATATTGTGTTTGATTATTAAAAGTTATTTTACGTAAAGCAATTACAGTGACTTGGTTCTCCTTAGTACCTCACTATATATTAATATCATAATATTTGCGGCAAAATAAGAAAATAAAAAAAATAATCGGATAAATATGACAGATTCCAAATTCAAAAATTATTGTTTATTTTTAATTGTAACAATGTTTGTGGCCAGAAAGAAAGAAAATAAAAAAAGATAAATCCAGCTACCTAATACATTATTTATTAGATACTTTATATAAGAGCCAAATTTATAACTTCAAATGATAAATTATGCCTCACAATTTTTTCGTAGTTTAGTTAACAGTTTTTATATGTAAGCTTGTCGACATAAAAAATGTATGTATAGAGTTTCAGCTGTTACGTTGTTAACTTAATGGAGGGTCGATAAGAAAAGGATCAATAACCTAAAATTCATAACGATTATGTATTGATAAGAGACCACACGCATTATACCTAGAAGTTGATAAATAGCGGAAATCAATTATTTTCACACGAAGAATCGCTTATCTTGGACTCGGAGCACACTGTTCAAGGGTAAAAGTATGATTTTAAGTAGTAGGTCTATAATATATGCTTATGTTATTTATAAAAATCAATGAACAATATATATTAAATATGATTTATGTATGTGCATCTTTTAAATATCTAAATATGTTGGGCGTATTCATTACCTATTTGTTACCTTATACCTCTCCTCGAGTCGGCACCGACAGAAAGACAATTAACCAAGTGAATCACCATTTAATATTTATAGTTTTTGTGTTATAAGTACTTACTTTAGATATCAGTTATTGTGTGTATATCAAGAATTTGTACCTTTGTTGATATGTAAACGTAATTTGTTTAATTTTGGTTGTAAATCAAATACGAAAGCTATCGAAATTACTTAACAATTCTGACAGTGAATATTGTATGCTATGTGTGTCCTGCTACTAATAACGCTATGGATAATCATTTATTTAATGTAATTTCAATACAAAAGAATAATTAAAGTCTTTATAATTGCAATATTTATAAATATTTACAATAATTACATGTGTTTTAAAATACTTTGAAGTTGTATGTAAATAGATTTTATTTAATTCTATTTATTGAAATATTAAGAGTAATAAATTAATTAAAAAATAACTCATTATAAAGGTACACCTAAATATATCTATATAATCTAAATTTAATAATATAAAACGTCCTTTAAGTATAATATTATATAACTTTGGCTTTCGTCCTTAAGTAAAAGTCCAATAAAGTACTTAAACAAAGCAATGTTGTAAAGCGTTCGTTCACTTACGGCTTATCTCTAAAGACAAGCCGATCCCATAACGACAGTTAGTGTTTGTCTTCATTGCTGTTTATTTGTTAAAAACCCGCCGCATTCTTTTCAATCACGATGGTATGAGTTTCAAGAACAATTCTTATTTAATATACTCAATTGAAAGTTCTTTTTATTTAGGAATCTTTATAAGAATAGATTAACCCTTTGCTATTATGTAAATATAGATTATTAGTTAAAAATTTAGTTGTTCGTTAAATAAAATAACATTTACCAGGAATTTGCTTTCAGTTAACTTCAATATTAAAAAATATATTTTTTTCTCTACCACTTATAGGTAAAATAAGATTTTACTGACCCTTCGATTTTTCGTAAATTATATGATTTTTTTTAAGTTTACACATATATGGCTTAAGCTAAAAAACTTGTCAGGACACTCTGTTCTCTAATTATGAGGCATTGCGTGTTTCAACCTTTTATTTTTTTTTTTGAAAGAGAAGCATAAAACTAATCATCTTATGTAAAAATCGAACACACCATTGTGTTTTCAATTAAAAAATAAAAATATTTAATTTTTTTTCACCTTACAAATATAGATATTATACTTGTACGAAGTAAGTAAAATAAATTCCTATTCCACGAATTGAAACATAATATAGTCAAATTACCATTACATCAGCAATAAATAACAAACAGGATTTATATGTTGCGGACGTATTAAAGACGGTAACAACATTAATTTAGCCCTAAAGGTTCTTATTCAACACTAGCGCTAGTGCCAAGTTATGTAAATAGATGAATTTATTTGTACATACAAACGGAAATGAAAACATAATTTCACACAACGGTTAAACAAGGCTGGGTTAATTTTAGACATACACAATGCATTGTGTTAGTAGACACCACATACATAAAGCTGGTATTCCTTAACACGCCAATTGATATAAGCTTTTAATTTTTTATTTACTTTTGCTATTAAATTTTCTAATTATTTAAAATTATTTAGTTAATTTGAAGAGCTTTTTTTAATTTTTTTTTATAATGAAGCTTAATTATACTTAATAGATGAAAAAATGATTTTATGCTGAAATATCTGTATTAAAATGTCATAAGTTTCAATTTTAGTCATTAAATTTTGACGTGTAATTAATTTGACGAGGGTTAAAGAATAACAGCAAGGTTAGGTGATATTAAACAAAAATAAAAAGAAAAGATGAGCTAGTCACCAAAAAATTGTCTATATCTATCTCGTCGCCTTCACTGCTTCTGTCTTCCTGTTAAAACGTTTTGTATATTGTATATGTATGTATTAAAAAAATAAGATTCTTCTAAAGAAATATAAAGTGAATTGGGATCGAACCTGTACCTCAAGCACTTCGATTCTTATCGAGCTTTATAATTAATGAATGTTGATGTTTTTATATTTTTGCTACTTATTTATATTGTTAGCAATAACTTTTTAAATTAATTTAATAAACTCTGGTAACTACTTATAAAATTATTAGCTTTTATTGTAAGAAACACGATTAAAAGTAGCTTTTAAATGCATGAAATATATTTATTATTAGCTAGAAATAAATACTTGTCACTTACCTCAAAGGTATTAACACATTGTACTTCAGCTTGTGATGGAGATCCGAAGAGTTTAAGCTCTTGAAATGCACCCTGTATAATTATTACCATTAACACACGATATAAAATCATTTTATAACAGCCCTTTGACAATTCATCGATCGTAAATATTTTTAAAAGCCAAAAAAGGGATCGTGTAAATTTTTATACAGCCTATTCGGTTACACATTTACTTAGATTCGAGTAAAATTTTCATAAAATCATAGTTAATCGATAAATAATCGAGATTAAATATTTTTGAAACGATTTATCGCAAATATTTCGAGCACGTACGAAGGTCCGTGTCAATCATCGCGTGCGCGGCGTTGCACTAAATTTAAACTAAACTTAGCACAAGGATCTTTATAAAATCCAGTATAATTCGCTACTTCCAATACTTGTAAATGCTTAAAAGATGTCTCACTAAGATAGCTCATATTAGTTGGTTAAAGCACTTCATATCCTTTTGTGCCGCTGTCATAAAAGAGGATTGGTAGCATTCCTTTGAAAAAATAAAACAATAATATTTATAACAAACGATATAAAATTTATTATTTTATTTTAATCTTTTAATTAATCTTTTGATTAATCTTTTATTTTACTTCTTTACTAATTTTACTGTAGATGATATATTCTGTAGGTACAAATTATTTTTCGGTATGCGGAAAATATAGTGACTTACTATCAAATTCTCACTTACCCGTTACGCTTAAATATAGAAACATAATCAGTATTTTTATATATATGGATATATATAAATGTTAACTTTTTATTTCACGCTTTATCATCCATGGTGGGATAGCTTTTAGGACATACAGCATTATTTGAAGGGACCTGAACGATAGGTTTTGTTAATAAAAATTACTGATATACGTACATATCTAAAAATGCAAAAAGATTTTCATTTTTTATTGGTGTGTCTTCTTGCCAAATGCAAGAAGACACTGCGTGGAAGTTATCTATAATAATATAAGGTAGTATTCACAACTATAAGAAAAAAAATAGTCTACGTCCGTCGTCGACAATTGAAGCAAATTAATTCATTGAAATCTCAGCTAAGATTCATTATAGTGAAACTCATCTCGAACTGAACTAGATCTCTTTGACAAGCTTTAGTAGAATCCCAAAGGCGAAAGGAGGACTAAATGAGGAGAATACGAGTACGGTTCAAATATTCGACACTCGTATAATTAGTTCGTACAAAGTCACAAGTTATCAAAGAATCTGAAACAGTTAGATGTTAGTTTCAAATAATTATAAACAAATAATTACATATTAGGGGCATATTAAGATTTTCTACTCAAAAATACCTTATAAAAAGTTATTATGGTTTTAGTATTCGTTAAAGAATCGCACAATTCATATCCAAAATTCTATAAAAGACTATATTCAAAAGAAATGCGTTTGATACAACGTTGTTCACTTCCGAAATAATTAACTAAGAATTTTTAGTCCGGTCATTTTTTTAATAAATAAACCTATAAATAATAAGCTATAAGAAAACTGAGCTGTCAGCCAGCATCATATTGTTGATGTCTACTTTAAAATTAACAAAAAGTTTGGATTTAATTATCAAGTGCATTCACAATAGCTCCCCAGTTGTATAAAGTTGAAACATTGAGCTGGAAAGTTGGTACTTCTGTGTCAACGTTAATTATACTTGCAAAATACTAAACTTAATAGTAACTTGAGTTGCGATTGGCGTCTTCAAAGCGAGTTTTAAAACAAACTTAATATGGATACCTGATTACTAAGAAAGTAACGGTATATTTGATCTACCAAGACAAATTTTATATTTATGCTAATATTAGCACATACTGTATATAAACGTTGTTAAATGAATATTGTAGCTATAATATAACAGTATATTAATTATCACACATAATTGTCTTCCTATTTTTATTATTTTATTATTACCATGACAAATTACATTTGACGAAATATAAAATTACAAAATATATTTTATATTTTTATCCTATTTCATCTGTACGTGAATAATATGTGCATATATAAGTGTACAATAATTTAGTGGTACTGTGAGGCTCAACATAACATAACTAATACTATGTAATGTAGGTAAAATAAGTAAAGGAGCTTTGTGAGGTACATAAGGTTAGCTATTCTCCATTTTTGTATGCTCATTAACGAAAACTAACACAGCGCTATATATCACAAGAACGCGCAACAAAATAAATCGATAAGATTCAAAACATTGAGTGGTTACTTAAATATTTAAAATATGATAGCATGATACGATATTTACCTAGACATTTGCTTATGTTATATTTTTAAGCTTAAAACTTATTATTTTGTATTTATATTCAATATATATGTATTTATTGTCACATTAATTACTAAACTTGATAAATTTTACATTATTAATATAGGAACAGAAGGAAGGATGCGGTGGCAGATGTTCCTCTCTGAGTCGCTAGAGGTTATGCTGCCGAGTTTCGGGCAACTTACTCTAGTGTTGGCTAACTAATATTCTAAGCTATAATTAAATATATAATAGTTAATGTTATGGCACATAGCATATTGATTAAAAGTATTGTTTAATAATAGAATTATAAGAAAGTAAGCTCCAAAATTAAAAAAAAATATTATTTTGTTCCAAATTCTTATATTAATATTTCCCTGTCTTTTTAACCAGCATATATATTTTAACCAGCAGCTTTCTATATACATGGAACATGTTCTTTTTCTATATGTTCATATTAAGATACTAACAATTTCCTATGATTTTTTGTCATGATTACTAACAATTTATTATGAATCGATAATTCACATTGTTTTTAATGCTTTTACTTTAGTTCTTTGGCTTGCTGTGCTGATTTTAGGCGGATGATAGTGGTGGCCTGTCTAAGATATATAAGTTGCATAATATGCCTTCATTCGTTTTTGTTTGTGAAATGATTCGCCAATATCACGTCACATAGAGTTATTTGAAACCATAAACATCTTTGTCATGACGTCATGACAATATACGTCATGACAATAATAGTATACCTACGATAAAATATACAACTTATAAATAGTGATAGCATTTTACAAAAATAATACTAATTTTATTCTACGTATGATTTATTGGGGTTCGTACGAGATATTCAATGCCTTTCACAATGGGTTTGACATGTAAATAAAATTGATAGCACACCGTTTTTTGTGGATTATTCGTAAACTGAAAAATTTATTGGCATTTTCGATAAAAGTTATCGAACGGGGCCTAAGTCAATTTGTTTGTTATGGAAATTAAACAAATATTTTTTAAATGATTTTGTGTTTACTTACGTAAATATTTTTAATTAAGTATCAATGTTTACAGTATGTCTAAGGCAGATAATAAACGTGGTATAATGGTTGGAAGTTTGGTTGTTTATATAACTTACCCTGTCAATAATCCTAGGTGTTGGTTTCGATTGGCTGAATTTCTCCGCAGTTGCTATATGATGTGTTTCCTTTGGTTCCAACAGTTTTAGAGTGGACACTGCCGCAAGACCAATACCAACTAGCACAAGTACAACTAAAGAACACATACAGAGTTTCGACTTTTTTGACACAACCATAGCCATTTTAAAACACTTTAGTCACTTCACTTATTTTGTCAATAGTTTTGGTATTACGTGAAATAATGTGTTTTCGTGTAGTTAAGTTTTAGCGCTACACTTATTTTTATCATATACAATTTGTGATGAGTAGAATATACTCTGATCTTTTTAAAACATAGACTATGTTTATTTACTTACGTAATATAAATATGTAATTTAAATGATAAAAATATTTACTATATTATTTTGAAAAGGCCTTAAGTAAGTATATTTAATTAATTTCTCATCGAATTATCTTTGTTAGTCATTATTTATTAAGACATTAAAATAACTATCAACGTTATTTAATAATAGTCAACCTAATTCGAAATACGCAAATGACTACAAAAACAAAATATTTAGTGTAATATATCAAATTATATTGAATTTTCGAAACATGTTTCGATATTCTTGTGAATGTAACTCAAATATATTTTCAACTGTCATTTTCGTTATAAGAACATGATTGCAGAGGCGACGTGCTGTAACATGTGTCTGGTGCATGAAAATTGCGTTCAATTGCTATAAAATCGGCACAATATAAATATTTTAAGAATGACACTATATTGTTTTTTTATCATCATAACATAACTCAAGAATAAAACAGAATATATAGAAAAAATATGAAATTAAAAATCATCAAATACTATTGTGGTGCAGTAGGACGATATTCTACTAAATATTTATTATTTTAATTTATTATTTTCTTCGTTTCCCTGCTGTGGTAAGATAAATCAAGTCGTTGAATTTCACTACCAGATTCATTCTGTCTACTTACTTATTCATTGGAGATTAAAATTTTAAAACAAGGTTCATATAAAGAATGCACTATACAGCCTATGTATATATGATCATATTCAGAAATTATAAACCTAATTTTATCTTTGATTAACTTATTTCTAAAATAGAATATTATTAAATAGACAACTATTAGAACTACTAGACTGTTAAAGCGTTCTTGAAATTCCAGAGACGATAAACTGCATATTTCGCTTTGGTTCTATTGAAGAACCGAAGTTTGAACCGTCGAACGTTTTCCGGACAAAGCTTTGCACAATGCTGGGACTCGACAAAGTCGCTTGCTGACAGGAAATTTCTATAGAAACGACAACCAGTGATAAAGGTGAAGGTTTTTTACTTTTCCATAGAGAAAATGATATTTTAAATTCCGAGAGACATTAGGAGTGACATTTCTATAAAAATGAATACGAATTTCGTGCAGCTGCCTTTTCTTTGACTTTTTGTATAAAATAATGTTCTTTTGTATGTCATAAATTGTATTGCTTTGTCTATTTAATTGCAGCTTCGTCTCCGGCAATGCGCCTGAAAAATACTTAATAGCAATATTTGTATTTAGTGCTTTTGCTTTTAATACCACTCAGGCGCTATTACTAATTAATAACGAATCATACACTCAGAGAATGTGTACAAAATAAATATGTTTTTGTTGGAAATAGCATTTTTGTATTATAACGAAATTTAAATTTAAATACTAGATCAATTTCTATGAATATCACTACTATGTTCCTACACAATTAATGCGCTTCGTTTATTTACACTCAACTATTATCTTCGGCATCATATAACTAAGAGCATATAATAAATAATTAAAAAAAAAGAATAATTTGTCGTTTACAGTACCTTTCAGCTAAGAGTTATATGCCATATGACGTGAAAGTAAATAGTATTTTTCAAGTAAATTTTATAGTTGTCAAACAATCTATCTATCCACGAACACATTTGAGAGTGCTGTGCAGGTTATTAACAAAGTTTGACAGGGGTCTATTACCTAACCTTTGAGCATGAGAACTATGTTTTCAAATTATAAAGTTGTCACGAATAAGAGTCTTATGTAGGTCGCTAGTCCTGAAGCGAATTGGTTGTACGAAGCATAATTTCATTTGTGGTTTCCCTAATTGACTTTAAAGGTGAGCAAATGGTTTAATTTGTTTTAAACGGTGAAATTACATATATATGTATATATAATAAATAACAAGAAGGGAAACCTTCATAGGTTTTTTTTGAAATGATTGACTTCATTCAATATAGCTTTAATATATTAGCATGTTATATATTAGTTATTATGCTTGATATCAGCTTTGTATATGTTAAAAATCAAATAAAATAGGGAGTGCTCCCAGTATAAAAAGGTCTTCGTGACAATAAAACTTATTGTATAATTGACAAACAATAAATCGAATGATTTTTTCCATATAACGTGGTATTGCATATGACTAGGCAAAGAAAACCTAGTGTTGAGTCACTTCGTTGCTCGTTTTCCACCTTTAGAGTGATTACGCGTAAAGTGACGGATTTTGCTATAAAAGTGTAAAAACTAGAAACATTTCATTTGCCCCAAAATGGGAATCGAACCTACTATCGTCACGTTACAATGAGGCACTTCTCCACAACTGTTCCAAATTATTCTAAATGAGTATTCACGAGGACTTGAATTATTTGTTGTTTACAGAAAACAAGGCGCATAGACATGTTTATTGCGTTAAGGAATTTGTTTATCACGAGATACCTACATATATTCGCATATTTGACACCTTGACCAATTTTGATAACGAAATTGGTTAATAGTATAAGTCAAAGTGCAATAAATTAATTTACACAATAAATATATGTTGTGTTTGAATCGTTTCATAAATTAATTTTATCATATCGACACTATTATTTAATTAAATTTTAATCACTAAAATATATTTAAAAGCACTATTATTTTTTGTTTAACACAAAGAATAAGGGTAGTCAGGGCACAGAGGGGTAGCGTTTGCTTTAAAACGTGGAGGTTTGTAGGTTAGATTCCCACTCGAGGAAGATGGATTTTTCATTTTCATTTTCGCTCTGGCAACTAAGCAAGCGCGACGTGCGATAACACTAGGTTCCCATGGTTTCCTCTGCCTACCTGCTAGGAGTGGGCGTAAAGTTAAATAATAATAATATTTAATATTTAATAATATTAATATTTAAAGAATAGTAATTAGCTTTCTTAATTTCTTTAAATATAGTTCGTTCGCAATATATAATGTACATAGGACAATGTATATGCAACACATGCATCGCATAACCTAGTATTCTAGATGGCTATAAATTGATACTAAACAATGGCTTCATTCAAATTAATTCTGACAATATTTACTAGAATTATTAAGAAAATCTAGCCAGCACCTCTGGCGCTTTCTATTTAATTTATGAATCTAGAAAAATACAATATGTAAAAAAAGGCCAAAGCCTTCTTAACAGTAAAAATGTGAAATTTGGCTGAAGTAGATAGTTATGAGGTCTTTTAAAATATGTCAAGTACCTACCTAAATAAGGCTTTCAAATGATCAACGTATTTAGGGTTGCTTAAAGAATTTTTAGACAATAATTCATGCAATTCCCTCTTAGTTGGATTCCAAGCACGAAAATTAGTAATTAGACTTTAGTTCTATACGCCAATTATAAAAAAAAACGGACATAATAATTTCTTACGATCATATGAGTGTATTATATTAACATTATATAATATTTTTCACAACATAATTATAACTGAAAAAGAATACTGCGTATTTGTAGGGTTAATTGTATTTTAATAAAAAATATAAAAGCTTTACTCATTTAAATAAGCTTATAATTTGATTTTTACTAACTACTATTGTTCCAGAAACACATTAAAACAGCATCTCGCAACCCTGCATTGTGATTTTGGCAACTCTCCACAGCAATACTACAGTACGTGTTAAGAGGCTACCTACAACATTCAGGTAATCTCTGCCACTATGAAAGAGATTTTCTGGAATATGCAATTGAAATCTATAGAAAATATTGTTATGCCAAGATTTGTGATAGACATGAAATTCATTTTACAATATTATAATATAAAATAAACTGTCGTTACACTGCTTATGGTTATGTCAAGAAAAATAACTCTATTATTATAATAAATAATACTGACTTTCGCTCGCAATTTTGTTTGATATCTAATCATTATTAGTTTGAAAACAAATGACGTAATTCGATCAGTCGCTAAGCCTTGTCATTTAACGGGATAAAAATAATCCCCCATGCTAATTCTCCTGTATAAACTGATTGTATGTCAAATTTTACCCGGATTAGTTCTATTATTGCCTGGGTTTAAATATAGAAAATTTATTCATATATTACCATAATTGAACTGTTATTAGTATTTGGTGAGTAATTAAATTTTATTCGTTTAAATGTTATATATTTTTAAGGAATTACGATAACAATATAAATTCCACATATAAATTCCAATATACCCACACTATATAGAATACACAAAATTTCGCGGTTTAGTAGATTTTTTTTCATATATTGTTAAATTTTATTATTATTTCTATAATACACAAGTCAAATTTGTCCAAGACTATTTGCGTAGTTGATGGCTTTCCAAATTATCTTAACCAGTCAATTTCACATATTAAAATAACTTTATTTTGCATATTATTAATATTTAAATCAAATTACATTTCACAATAATACATAACACACGTAAAGCGCATCGGATTTTTCGGCACAACACTCCGCTCGCTTACTAGCTACTAAATTCTGGTAACATCAGCTGTTACGAAGTCGATATCTTTGGCGTCGTCTAGTCTGAGATGTTGACCTCGTTATCTTGAGGCCTAGAGCCACGAGGAAACTGACTCGCTTTTTATTATTCCTTCGCTTTGAAGCAATTCGACATTTAACTGAAGCACTGAAGATGATTATGACTTTAAAATGACAGTTGCCAACTTTTGTGACTTTGTCATAACTTGGCTGAGTTTTAGATGGTAGATATTAAACTAGAAAATCTTTGAAGTTTTACTAACTGTACTAGGTTGAAATTCTATATCTATTTTCACAAAATTTTCTTTAAAAGAGAGTTTATGATTTCTACCAAGAGCTTGTTCCTTGCGTGTCTACCATGTGAAACTACTTATTGTAAAAATAACATATATATTATTATAAGGAACTTTAATTTTATGTTTTTGGTTTTGTAGGAGCTCATGAAATCTTCATGAATTAATTCACATGATATGTTAAAAAAACACGTAACAAATTTTAAAAGTAAACAAGAAAGTCTCTCTTACTTGCCGCAACGAGAGGGCAACTTAAACAAAATCACTTCTAAATTTCCGACTGAAGTGAATTTCTTTTGAAGAATTTGTTGACGGAGCAATAAAAATGCGCACCGATAGTTACAAAAGTAATAAGTAGTGGAATGGAATGTTCAACGTCTAAATTTACGAGTTTGGAAGTTTCATCGAGTTGGTATCGATTACTCGTAGTAGCTGTTCTAGACGATATAATGGCGTCGCCCAGTCTGCGGACCGACCTCGTTATCTCAAGCGCCGCAGTGAGCCAGTTACGAATAAACCTTTTTACTTCCCAATTTATTACTATTAAATACCTTACCTTAATTAAAACAAGTGTAGTAAGCGTTTTATCAATATTTTTTAATTGAATTTCGTAGATTTTTGTAGAAATTAGAAATAGTCAGCAAAAATTGTGAAAATGTGTCATTTTATTATATTTTAACAAGTATTATTGTTTCAGTAAGTCTTATTAGGTTTTAACTTTCATAAGGATTCTGAAATATTGTTCACCAAAATTTTTGATAAAGATTACTTAAATAAATTTATAAATTAATATTGAAATTGAAATTACATTGGGGACCGTTGTGGCGCAGAGACATCTATAGCGCCTGTCTGTAAACGTGACGTTTTATAAGTTCGCTTTCCACTTGGGGAAGATGGCTTTTTCAATTCTATTTTCTTTTCCCTGGCAACTAGGCAAAGTGCGGTGTTAAGTCCCGCCACTCGACACGGCAGGAAGCGGGTTACGGCGTGTCTTAACAATAAGTTCCTACGGTTCCTGCGGTTACCCCTCTGCCTACCCTGTTATGAGCGATATGAAGCGTGAAGCTATAAAAAAGCAACTATTTATAGTTTGAAATTATTCATAAGCTTGAAAATTTACGGACTAACATTTACAGATTATAAGTTAATATCAACTTTGTATTAACTTCAAATCTAAAGCAATATAAATAAGCTAGTATTTATTTTTTGAAATTAAATAACATATTGTACTAGAAAACTTAATTTTCTTATTTCTATACTCATAATAAATACATTGATTGATGGACGGAGAATTCTTTTAAAATTTTTTACCTGACACCTTGTTTACGTAAAATGTTATAGCGTTACGACTTTACTTCAGGCGTTAAATTTTCACCATATATATCAAAAATATTAGGGAAAATTATTATTTGTAATCTATTATTAACAATGTGCATACTGTGTATGACTCACACAATACTAGCCCTAAAATTCCCATATGTAAATTAAAAGTGGGGGTAAAATAATGCTTAAAATTTAATAAAAAATATACACATATACACAAAACCACTGTTATAAGAACTTATTAACGTGTTATTACCTTTGTTAGTTAAAATCTAATATCAATATCAATATCTAATGGGAAAATCAAAAAGCTTGCCTGCAAAGCTGTAAGAGAAAAGCTAATTTTTCTTCCGAGCTTTAATTATGTTACCGTTATACCATTTCTCGATTTAGTTAGACAAAGGGCAGCGTTGGATTTAGCTCCTGAATATGAATTCAGTCTGTAGTAAATGACTAATGCTAGGAATGGGCTAAGTGATGAAAAGGAAATAAAATATTTGAAAAATTGATTGCTAAACTGATCTATATTTGTCTACGTAAGTTTTTACTTAATAAAGATAATAATTTCATTATTATAAAAAAAATAATAGAAATATGAACAATTATTTCAAAATATCGTATTAATCAACGACTTCTTTATATATTTCATTAGGTAAAGTTATATTTATTAAATATTTGTTTTAATTTTTCTCATTTTTCACATTTATTTCACTTGTAGCATGACACCATGCACTTTGTTGAGCATAATCAATTTGAAGAAAATACATTTTTTATGTAAATTATATTATAAAATAAGTATATTACTAACATTAATAAAAGATAATAGGTTAAATTTAATGTGTACTTTGCATGGAAGCAAATTATATACGCTATTTAATAATACACGAATAATAACTATTATATATTCTTTTTAAACCAACAGCATATTTATTCAGTCTAGCCAAATGTTATTGTACTTAGTGCAACAAGTTTTTACTAAGCCTTCCATATAAATTTACTTTCCTTATTACTTGTAATTTGTAATATTCTTAATGTTTTAATGACAGATAAACATTTTGTTTTGTTATTTTAAACTTTACAAATTAAAATAAGTTATCGTTTTCAAGAAATTGCTTAAAATTTGTACACATTTACGGTCTTTCAAATGTTGTCTTAATATTTCACAAAAATTCTGACCACATATTGCACTTAAAGCAAAAATAAGAAGATTTTAATTTATTATTTTGTCCTGGCATGTAGTTTGCCAGCAAAATTACGCCACTGCGACACTTCGCGGCCGTAGTGGAAATTATTATAGCAAACAAAATAATAAAAGAAACGTGGAATTTTTGTTACGGCACAAGCAAAGCTCGTATCAAGCTCAAACGTATCTTAAAATACGTTTAATTTTTTAATAACAGCTTGCTCGAGAAGAATAAAAAAAAGGCATTTTATTGTTTCTTTCTTATTTTAATGAAAAAGCCTTACGTAGATAAACGCTTATTTAATATTTCGTTTATTAGATGAACCACTTCAAAAGCTTATAATTCTAAAAGTGAGTAGGACTTTTGGAACAAATTTGCAAATGCTTATGCGGCATAATATCAAAAAAAAAAAATGTTTAAACCTTTTAAAGCGCATTTTAGGTCATTTTAGTCTAAACTTAATCGCAAGTTTCAGACACAGCTCCGAGCTCTATGTAACATGCTATGACTTGCACTCCCTCGCTGTGAATCTTTAGAAAAACAAGATTTTTTTTCTATATAGTTAAAAAAAAGAGCTTTACAGTGATAGTACACACGGAGTATCCCATTATGTGTAACATTTTCATACAATTTTCGAGAGATGGAATTTAACACACATCTAATATCTCGCTAGATTACTAATTCCTAATTCGAAAGCAATGCAAAGTAGATAAATGTATCTAAACTTTATATAAAACCTTGTCCAATTTTTCCTTTAGACATGATTTTTAAAGCGATGATTGTTTTGTATTTGACATCTCGATGAATGTAAATTTGATTTTCTCTCATATTGCTTCACAATTTCATTTGCCACATTTCATTCAGACTGCCAGTAGAATTGAATTAAATATATTTGTGTTAACGAGTTCTTACGTTGTTTTATTTTTTGTTTTAACTTTTTCTGTTATTAATATAATGTTTTAATAATTTCGAATTCAGTTCTTTTTCGATTTTTTTTACCTTTACGCTGCATACTGCATCATAGTGGTATAGGCCTGTGAGACATTCAATGTCTAGATGTTCTGATTACCATGCTAAATTTAGATATTCCGTGATAAGTGTCGGAATTCAACGATGCGCTTTGTCATAGCAAAATATAGAAATGAAAATAATTCAATTTTCAGTTTCTGGAATCCACAACTATTGCGGTTACAGTCGGTTTCTGTATTGATGCTATAATTCCCTCATTTAATATTAGCCTTACTGTAAAGTAACTTTGTACGTTATTTCTAAATGTTAACAGTATTTGTACCAAAAATACAAAAATAAAAATCAAAAATATGTGTTTCCATCTGGGTAGGATGACTTACGACATTGGATTTTCTCAACAATGTAACAAGTAATTCTTCAAAATAGGTGGAAAACTGTTGACTTCATATCTCACAACTTGTCAAACATGTACTCGTATACGTCGAAGTTTAAAAATTTAGATAAGTATTTTATTCTTTCTTGTTCCTTTTTAAACGTTTGTAAATTTTTCTTTTTATAAATAGCAAAAAATAATTTAATTTATTGTATTTATTTTCTAAACGAGATTCTTATTTGCAATTTGATACAACTCAATTTCGTACTTGCAGATATCAGAGATTCTTATAATAATTATTATTTATTTAATATTTCTATGTTACTTAAAAAAAAAGGCTTTTAGTATTAGCCGTTCCCCAAAATCATTTATTAGAAACCAATATAAAAATTAAAAATACAACATACTTATAATATATTCAATTGTAATTCCAACTGCAAAACTTTCAAATAACAGATTCATAAGAGACCGCGACCTGCGGCTGTCAGGCGCAACTTTTCTCTCTCAACTGTCAAAGCGGAAGCCGTCAAGTTAGATAACATGCGCAAAAAATAACCATAACAGACCACTGGCGTTGCATGATAAATTACTTTTCGAAGATAATGGATTTTTTTTAGATCAGCTGAGCCCGTCATTTGGTGTGGACACGTTTTATCAATTTACTTTATACTTTTGTAGTAAAGTAATTATTTCTATGCTTTTATATTGTATTTTTTGAAGTGTAAAATAGTTTTAGTTACTTCAGTTAAAGTGCTTTAGGAACTAACCACAAAACCTAATTATATTTATCATAAAATTTATATTTACGAATAAGTAAATAAATAATTAAAAAATAATCATCTTTCTACGATCAAATTTTATTATAAGAAAATATTATTAAATGAACTAAATAATGAATATAATATTCATGAGGTAAAAACGTCGTTAACGCATTGTAAACAATCACCACGTGTGTTTGTTGACACCGGTTAACTGTACCGTCCCGTCACTATGCGTCACTGTCAACTTTTTGACATTTGACGTTTATACTTATTAATCGTACCACGTGCGCGCGGTACAACCGACCGATCTAGACTGAGATGAGCAAGCTTCCCACATTTGGCAAATATACAAGGATAAAAACTTTGTAATCAAAAATTGGAACGTTGAAAGCAATGAAAATAAGGAGCTATTCAGCATTCAGCGTCCTCCTGTTAATCATAACATAAAACTGGCCGAACGTAAATACATACCACTAATTAAAATTTTACGAGTGAAAAAATATTTTTCGAGGCTCCTCGCATAAGATAGTATTTCCGCTGACATGTTATGAAAAAGGCTCTGTAAAAGGAAATTGGAGCAGTTTTTGTGGCTATACGTCTAGAAAATGTCATAACCGTAGCTCCATTGGCCTACATGTGATATACTGGCTCTCTTAAGGCTGTACGTTGAATGAGAGACTAGGACATTATTTACTCGGACCAATTTCGATGTTTAGGGCAAGCCGCTTCAAGTAAACAGCCATTCGCTTTATTCAAAATATTTCTGTTTAAGTAAACTGAACAAAGCTTATTATAATTAAATGAAACTTTATTCAATTTCAGATCTCGTCTATTAATATTTAAATTTTCCACTCAATTTATAATTACCTTTAACGATAACAGCGATATTTAATAACTATTTTTCTTTAATTTGACATGAATGCGTAGGCAGGGAAGATAAAAAGTATATATACAGTTGATTAAAAAAACTTTCTTATAATTCTGATGCTAAATGTCAAAGTTGACTTAACTGCTTTAAAATATTACGTTTTATACATCACTTTTTAATTTCTTTGTTATATTACACACAAAAATTACCATATATTGGTTCAGAGGTGCTTAGATTTTTTTTTAATTATT
Organism: Dione vanillae; assembly: GCA_037178615.1. Classification (NCBI taxonomy): domain Eukaryota; kingdom Metazoa; phylum Arthropoda; class Insecta; order Lepidoptera; family Nymphalidae; genus Dione; species Dione vanillae. The sequence goes on along the minus strand of JAZFAU010000134.1, from coordinate 370,780 downwards.
TTTTGCTTCGCAATTATGACACTCTATTTACAATAAAAAATATGGATAACACTAGGTAAGTATGTAAGTAATCAAGTCACCTTTAGGTGGCCTAGGCTTCAAAAAGCTTCACTCACTCAGCGTACTTTACAATTTTTAAAATAATATTTATTTGTTAAGGGTGGCGCGTTGAGACTTCGTGTTGCAGAATTAAGAGTGGAATTTCCACTTGACACAAAATTTAATTTTAAGGTATAATATTTTAAAATTATGTATGAGTGTGTTCTGGTTATGTAAGAAAAGATGCATTACGATTGCATTACTGCCTTTCGCTACTCAAGATGCGAAAAGTTGACTTCCTTCACGTGATCGTCTTAAAGAAAATAGAATAAAGTAATTATAATATGGGATATATACGATATATAATATGGAAAAACTGTAATTTACTTTACTTTATTTTTTTTAGCTTCACGCTTTATCCCGCACAGGGTAGGCAGGTTAAGACAAACCGTTGCTTAGTTCTTGCTTTCTCCATCCCCGCTTTCCGCCTTTTTTTGAGGCATTAAGTGTTGAGTGGCGGAACTAAACGCCGCGCTTTGCCTAGTTTCCAGAGCGAAAATGGAAATAGAAAATCCATCTTCCCCAAGTGGGAATCGAACCCTCAAACCGTCGCGTTTACAGGCAGACGCTTACGCCTATACGCCACGACGGTCCTCTTATAATGGTCCGGGAAATATTAAATGTAAAATAATGGAAGAATTAAAATTTACCAAAAAGAAATATCGTTCAAGTGCTAGTCGTATTTGTGATTGATGATTATATATAGATCAACAGAAGTTGCAGCTTACAAAGCAAGTAAATATAAAAGGTTATAGGTATTATATCAGGTGGTCTTAAATTTTTCTTTATTTGTACAGTAGTACTAATTTCTTACAAAATTATATTATTATAAGTCAACAAAAAATAGCTACCTTATAAATATAATCATATTTGCTATGTGTTTGTACTAAATGCGGAAATGACTAAGTAAACACTCGTATATTTTAATTGCATTGACTTAGATATTTGTGTGGATGAATATTACAAGGATTACTTTAGCTTGATGATATGATATGATGATACTTCACGTATTTTAAGGAAAATGACGCGTCGATATTCAGCCAGATAAATAGACACACAGACAAATAAACAACAAAGTGATCAAAGTTACAGTCTAGCAGTAAAAGCTTTTCAGTGTCTTCTTTAAAATTTATCCTCTTTAGTATATATAATAAGGCAATCAACGCTTATACCATCTCGCTATACGGTGTTTGTAGAGTGCATCGCGGTCGCAGCATTTTGTTTATAAAACACACCGTGGGTAATTATTTCTTTTTTACTTTTAAAATTGAGCTTCGTGTAGAATTTATTAATTTTTTTACAAATTTATTTTTTTTATAGATACAAAATTCATTATAGTTTGTTAGAATTTTTATATTCGGTATCTCTTAGAAAAAAAGTGGAATGTTTATCTGTCTATCAGTCATCTGGTTAGCAAAATATTATTATATTATTATTATTTTAAGAACCTATATTTGTGAAACTTGAAGAAAAATATGATTTTATAGTATAAATAAAAAAGAAAATGCCATATTTGATCATTTATAAGGTCGACGCAGAAAAAATCATTACATACCAATAATGGTAGTTTATTATCCTCAGCTTATATTAACGACATTGATGTGAAACCCTCGATGTTTGAGTAGTTCTCGCTTATAACTAGTAATTTTTTATTTTTTACAATTGCAATCGTTTGCAATTTTTACATTAAACAAAATAAATAAAACTATAATTTTTGTTTGTTTACTCTCCATACTAAATTCAATATTACACAGCCGTTGGATTAAAAAATAGATAAAAACGTAAAATAATTGGTTTCCACAAGCCGTGAAGCATAAGTAAGTATTAGTGTTAGAGATGATATGTCCAAAAACAATGATTTAAAGGGCTTTGTAAAAGAGATTATAAGAATATCAACCATTATATTTTTAATTGCAAAATATATTCGTGTTCAGAGTTCATTTCATTTTATTCATTTCACTTAACTTTATTATAGCTCATAGCTATCTCCATTTGACCGCGTATATGCACTAGTCTAGTCTTTTAGACTAACAAAACCAGCAGAATGTTCATTGAAATTATAATTATCTCTAATAAGCCTTTAGTGCGATTAAGCATTTGACTATTACATAGGATATATATGCATGCCTTTTGCTTTTGCATCCACCTGTTTTACCTGTCTGGTATATAATATTAATTTTAATTAATTAATATTTGGTTGCTATATGAGATAATTGGTGCTTTTGTGTCCTTAGAACTGCACGTGATCGCTTGACAATTACAGTGTCATTAAATTCCCCTTTTTTATTTTTTATAGTATAGGTTTTTTATTTCTCATAAAATTTAATATACATATATGTAGGAAAATAAGAACTATTACTTAAAACCTAAGTATAAGCCTGTATCCTTTTAACAATAAGATCCAACGTATAACGATTGGCCGCGGGCAAGCGCTTGATACACAGGCTTCTAAGGATTGGAAAGCATTAAAAACAAGCACACACCCCATTCATTGGGATGAGCTTTCAACACGCCACTCATCGTTATTGAACCAACCAATTCATGTTTTTATTTTTCAATCAAAAATTGAACCTGCTATCTACGCAATAGAGCTTACATCCCCTATCCGCATATTTCTAGGGGGTCGTAAAATATTTCATATAGACAGTGAGTGTGTCTGAGAGCTGTATTTGCAAGTGTTATAGCAAAGCGAATGTGATTTTATTTTTACTATGAGAAATCATATATTTTACTGTTTTTAATAGGGGAAACCCATTTTCATCTTCCTCTATTAAAAACAGAAAGCAGTTGTGATACAAATACAAATAAAGAAATAATAAAAATGATATAAATATATTATGACAAATAAATAGATACTTTAAATTATTATACAGCACAAATCAGTTAAATATATAAATGAAAGATGCTTTTTACTATTTCAAAATTTGAAGTTAAAGTTTGTAACAGAATGAATCAAAAACATATATACGTACGCCTGAGAACACGAGTATTTATTTCAAATACTATAAAGTAATGGTTCAGCTTTAAATGAGTAATATGAAGTAGTGCAGACATACATACATACATAGCTTCACGCTCTATCCCTAGCGGGGTAGTCAGAGAGAAAGGAGCGCCAAACGCTGCGGTCCCCGCATACCTCTTTCGCCTCGTCCACTGTCATTAACCTCTTATCTTATACATGTTATCCGGGGAGTCCTCATGCTTTTTACGTGACCTTTCTCCAGTATTTTCTATACTGTGTTTTCGAAGGTCAACTGAGGTCTCCCCTTACCTCTCTCACCACTCACTTTTGCATCGTATATCTTTTTTACCATTCTTTCGTCACTCATTTTTTCGACGTGCCCACACCTCATTTGAGGACGGAGTTACAAGTGAAAAAGTAATTACATTTTAATTTCAGTTAATTGAACTTTGAACATAGGCAACAAATAATGATATATTAAATGTTCAGCTTAGATAATAATAAGTTAAAGGAATAATTCTAGCCTCTAGCATTCTAGCCTTTAGCAAACTGTGACGAATTGAAGTCAACTAACGACATTGTAAACACTAAAGTTATTACCAAGACAACCTATAATTATATGCAGTTAGAAACTCTTAGCAAAATAAAATTTCTATACTACGCTGTAAACCTTATTTTAAATACGTAGATAGTTCCCTTTACCTGTTCTGTACTGTAGAGTAGCACTGGTATTACATCGTTTCAATATGCCGCAGGCAGAGTTTAGTGTTCCGTCCAATTGTATGCATATTTGATAGTCAAGAACAAGTCAGTTAATATGGAATTTGTAACTAACATATCAAGTTTATATAGCTATGATTTCTAAGGTTGAGATTTAGTTTGTAATAATAAACAAATAATCTGTTCATGAAAAAAATATTATATCTAGAAATACGTGTTTTATAAAAGGGACAACAGATATGAAGTTACAAATTAAGATTGGTAAAGCTGTATCAGTGACCACGTGAATCTTAGTTAGAAGAGTAAACTATAATTCTGAACTACAATGTTGCCCACATTACAGTTACAGAGGTTTTTGGGGCCCACACAATAGTTACTTTAATAAATGCTTAAATATATATTTTTAATTTATGTAAATAAATAAATTAATTAAGATTTGCCTACTTATATATGATAAACAACACAAGAATTACCTATTTATATATGAAAAACATTTCATGTATATTCTTCGAATGCAATTGATGCATTCAAATCGACACTGTTACTATTAGGTTTAATATTCAGCTATATTGGTACAAATATGTCTGTATATTTTAAAAAAAATACAAATGCGCACGTTTTAAAATTTACATACGTATTGTAAGCCTACCTATTTATATGATAATATAGGCATATATTTTTACAAGAGCATTAGGTAAATTGTTTACAATGTAAGCTAAATAATAAGACATATCTAATTATAAATTTCTATTATGTATACTAACACTTGTTATTAATTTAAAATCATTACTAATAAATATATTAAATAGCAACACTAGACAAATAAACGAATTATAAATATGGACAATGTGGGTAGGGAAAAGCAGATGGTTCTCGACAAGTGATACGGACGCGTCGAAATTGTAATAAGGGAAATAAAATTGCAAAAGTGTAAACTAGTTTGTTTCAATTATTAAAACTTTTAACTAAACTGGAAAAGTGACTTCAGTATATAATATTTGTATATCAATATATGGAGGTAATTTTAAAATGATAATTTAAATAATAATAGTAGTAATTTTCCAAGCAATAATTGTGATCTAAATACAATAGTTATGTTTTGCAACTCCTATAGTTGACATTAGCTTTAGTAAAATCATATTCTCAGATCAGAGTCGCTTAGTAACTGCCACTCAATTCAACTTTAGCTATCTGATGAAACAAATGCTAATGTTCTTTCGTTGTTGAAGTCTAATTATAGTCTCTTGTAGCCTAAATCAGAAGTATCTTACTATAAAGTATAACTAATATTAAGTGATAATATTTTATTATACTCAAATTACTATATTGCTTGTACTCAAAGAAAAGTTGTATAAAATTGAAGCGGAATAAAAAATACGTTTGAAATGTTTATTATTTAAGTATTTTCCTTATACCGCCGAGGCGCAAAGGTGCAACGTCTGCCAACGCGACGGCTTGAGGGTTCGATTCTCACTTGAGGAAGATAGATTTTTCTATTTCCATTTTCTTCGCTCTGGAAACTAGGCATAGCTCGGCGTTGAGTTCTGCCACTCAACACGCAATGCCTCGAAAAAGGCGGAAAGCGGGGACGGAGAAAGCAGGGACCACGCAACGGAGTGTCTGAACACAAGGTTGCTATAGCTCCTGCAGTTCCCTCTGCCTACCTTGCCATCTGCTGGATAAAAGTGTGAAGCTAAAATAATAAAAACTCCTTATCCTTTCTACCACCATATTAGATAATTACTGTAAATCAAATTATATTTATTTTACTTGTTTTATAATAAAATTCTAAAATTTATTACCTTATGCATAGGTAATATTTTTCTCAACTGTCAACAAAGTTAGTAACCGTAAAGTGTACGATCTGATATATAAACGTGACCGAGTTGAAGAGCTACAAAACTTTACCTGCAACTTGCAATTTGAATAACCGTGGAGTGCAAACAACACGTACAAAATCTTACTACTTGCATAATAATATATATCCATTTTTGTTACTAGGTTACATTGATTTAATAAGTTAAGATATTTAAGGCATTTTTTGGTACTTTTTTTTTAGCTTTGAGTCAGTAGCCCCCTAAAAACAATATGATGAGAGGTAGTCTGGGATAATTGTAACGCAGTAAAGCATAGTGGTGCATCACGATGGCTGTTCGATCGATACTTATTTAAAACGAGATAATTTTAATTTAGAATTTATAAATAAGTTTAGTCCCTTTAAACTGTTTTTAATTTTACAAAGTTTTTATTATACTCTTAAATGAATTAGGTAATTTATGTTATAAGTGTTTGTTAAAAATTATCCAGAAATATCAATAAATGTTCAAATTTAATTACAAAATTGTTGTTTTTGAAATAAAATAAATGTTTTTCTATGCAACAAAATAAATGAAGTATTTATTAATAATATACTTGTACTTGTACTTAAAACAAAAAGTACGTAACAATATAACTTGTTTGACTGTACATGCGTTATATATGGGTTTAAGTGTGGAGATTATGAATTCCATATGAAACGTGAACACTGAATTGTATATTTATGATTATATATTATTTATTTTTTGTACGAATTATAACGACATTCCGTCTCGTATTAAGATGTGTATTACTAAAGTTATTCCAAATTAATACACCGATGTAATTATCGGTGATCGATAACATCGCACGAACAAATAAATTCCATTTGCAGCTCGCTCCTTATCACATAATTACATAAAGTAGTTGGTGAAAAAGAAAAGATACTCACAGTTTCTAGTTCTAACTCGCTCTTAATAGAAAAGTTTCGAACTTGTAATGGATATTCGATCGATAAGTGAATGTTACCTAAACGACGCGGATTTTATACTTGCAGTGGATGGGTAGTAAGTAATTTAAAAAGTTATTGGGGCTTGGGAGCAGTGGGACAGTGTCTCTTTATGCGATTGTTTTGGGTTCCATTCCCATTTGGATTTTTTTTGGTAGAATAAGCTTGGCTAAGCTAAAATTGGGATTAGATTGAATTGAAATGTAGAAATAAAAAGAGTGTTGTTGCTATGGTGAATGTGTACTTTAAAAGTTACGTTCTTATTGTATTACTTATAACCAATAAAAAATATGTACGTTGAAATTATGAGAAAAATTGTTTATATATTATATAGTTGGTTTTGCACTTTTTTCTTAAGGTTGTCTAGAAACACTAGTCAATTAATATATTTATTTATATAATGTAAGACGTTAAATCTCCCCTGGTTTCTCCTCAAGGGACCTATTACATATAGCTAAGTTACTCAGTAACCTATTTTATATACAAAATTGCAGAATACACCAATTACAAAGGCACTTGTCTTAAGCTAAGTTTTTTTATATAAGTAGATACATAACATATGTTATAGATGCGTGATATATATTTGACTGACTATATTTCTTTAATGTATTATAGTATTGTAGTATTTACGATCGATAAATTGTGAGGTGCTTTTACAAAGGCATATTAAGAATAGCCCACAAAATATGCATATTTAATTATATATTATGAAGGTATGTACAAGTATTACACGCTGTTAGTACTTTACTGACGTTTCAAATATTTGTGACGTTAATCTACGCCCCTATGCGGCTTTAATTCGCTCTGTGTAATCTGGCTGCGGTCAGACGAAATGCAGAAGGGGGCATGATGTAATGCTTGTTTCTAACAAAATTTTCAAGCTTCATGGTTTTATACACATTTGAGGTTTTAATTTATATCTATTATATTATAAAATAATAGTTTGAATAATGAATACTTACGTGAAAAGCGCCTCTTATTAAAGGCCCAGCTTGACCGACGTAGAGTGTAGACGCGGAATCGAACACTAATTCAAGCGGGTTTCTCTTAACCGTCAATGTATCGAATTCTTGACAATTTAAATACAATGATATATTTTGTGCTGTCACTTTTAGAGCAAAACGACTCCATTTTTTAGCAAAAGATGGCACAACAAATGAAGCTATCGTTTGGCTCAAAGCATATATATTAGCATCTGTGTATAATAATGAAATATTGGTAAGTCCTGGACCTGATGGAATTAATTGAACGCCCAATTGGACTACAGTTTCTAAAGGATTAACGACAGAGAAGAGAAACCCGCCATCTTTGTTTGCAGGACGAACTGTAGCTGTTATTGAGAATTCCGAATATAGCTTCTCAGGCATGAAAAGACGGTACGGTGATTTAATATCGGAGCCAGGCTTTAGACCATACGCTGGGAATCCATCCAGCCCTTCATCAAAATACTGAGTCTTTGGATTGCTGAACGGCACTCCAATCGCGTGCAGCAAGTCGTATTCAGGAATATCTGGAAAGCGATAAAATTATCTTTATTTTATGGGCACTTTACGTTTCTTTTCCTTTAGTTCTGTTTGTAGTGTGTTAATTTCTTAACTAGTTCACAGAAAATTTATTGTTACAACTAGGTCACGTTACAACTTTGTTTTATAGCGGTTTGTTGTGCTTCAGGAAATTTACTGGTCGTCGTTAAAAATTTAACCAAGTTACATTTCTATATAAAATACAAATGTTTCATTCAATCGTGAATTCATACAAAAATATTGAAATCATATAAATTTGTATGAGATTGCATTATAATGTTGCACCTATAGAAAGAAATGAAGGTACTATTTATGGTTTTCAATAATAGCACCTTATTATCTATACTGCAACTGCAGCTGGTCGAATCTTCATAGTCAATAATTATCTAGCTATTATTTATTGGTTTTTTCTGTCTGTCCGTCTAGTTTAGTAAAGTAGTTTTTTTTTAATTTTTTTTATGGGAAGGACAAAGTAAACGAGCGGTCGGGTCACCTGATGGTAAATAATCTCCGACGCCCACGGCCCTGTGTAACAGCAGAGGTGTTACAAGAGCATTGCCAGCCTTTAAGATGGAGGTAGACGCGCTTTTTGAAGGTACCTATGTCGTATCGATCTGAAAACACTGCCGCAGGTAGGCTATCCCACAGTAGTGTGGTAGGTGGAAAAAAGTTCCTACGGATTGATTGATTGAAATTGATCAATTGCTTCTTCATTTACATTAAACGGATACCGAAGACGTGAATTTCGGTGACTTAATTATGTTCTTAGTATAAATGTAGCACAATGTACAATAATAAAAGTTTAAAACACTTTTAGCCGATGCGTCCACTAAGCCCTTTAATCCATAGACTTGCACACCTCGCACGTACTATTATTGCCTCTGAACATGTGTATTGTATGAGAACAAAGGCTGTTTTTATCTTTTTATTATAGAGTATACTTTGTGAATAAAGTATAAAGTAAGAATATTTTAATGTTTTGTGTATAATTTTATTATTATGCCATCTTTTTGCGGGAGACTAATCGTGGTATAACGTATGCAATGTTGCGGTCAATGCGGACGTAATTGATGCGGGAACTTAAGCTACTGTATTGCAAAATTAATTCTGTATTTTAATTTTAAAATAATATTTAAATTAGGTCGTTTTATTCATGTTCAATATTTGACCTTTGTATGAATATGTACATATGTATAATGTGCGTACAATGTTATACATATTATATGTGCGTACGTATAACATATAATATAATATGTATAACATTTTGGACTAATTTAATTCAAAATTATATAATATTTTATTCTTCTTACATTATAAATATCCATTTAGCTACATGTCACGTTTAACGAAAATAAATAGTTAATACACAAAGCTATAAAGTCATTGAACATGAACCCGTTAGCGCCAAACAAAAAGGTCATAAAATAACCATAACCTGTAGTCGTACACGTCCAACCAAAACCTAAATAGTGTAAATATTTGCTGTAATATTTTACTTTATTATATCAAAAGTCAAATAAAAGTAAGGGTTGATCACTTATTCTGTCTTAATATAACAATTTCAATTCATATTATGATACCGGTTATTACACCAAAGTCAAAGTATCAAAGGATATTTTGAATACTGTCAGATTTTAAGACGTTGAAGTCAATGTAGCGTTGTTGGATTCTGTCTCCTGTCGGCGATAGCTGTCAGTTTAAATCTAATAATGGGAACGTTCGTACTTGTATTAGAAAGGTTTTCATTTCTCATTTTGCTACCAAACATGTAATATTACACGGAGGCATGTTACTTGTTTATTTATTTCTGGACTGCTTTTATTAATGTCAAGGTAAAAGATGTAGGTAATTAATAAATAATTAGAAATTAGTATGAAAGACATGTTTATCGACTTTTTTTGGTTTCATGTTTTATCCCCCTAAACAGAGTTTGGCTATGACAAAATAGTATAAAAATATTGCATTCTCCACTTTTTGCCATTCGTTTACTGTTTTTTTTCCAAATCTAACAATTATGACACGCTGTAAATTTTGACTGACATTTAAATATATTATCCACATATTGTTAATTTGCTTTTGTTAACATTTTATTTGTGACTATTAAATAACACTCAACTCAACGAGTAGGCCTAGTTTCAAAGAACCATTTTAATCTAAAAAACTTTTACCTAACAAACTTATTTCACCTAAAATTTAAAAGTTAAAATATCGTATATATTTGTAGACTTGAAATTCTCATGTCTCATGTCTTTTATTTTTATGGTACGTTTCACTGGCGTAAGCACACGTATATAATAACCGTTATGGTGGCAGTCGACAAATTCGAAGCTTACCACCCGCGGTTACTGTTTGTTTATTTTATAATGCTTTTATTATAACTACAGACCCGCCACGACTCACTTTTTTATATGCATGAAGTATAGTTTTTAAGCGAAATAAATAGATTTTTTTATCTTTCGTGTTAAAAATATTGATATTGGTAATAAAATTACAATTTTGCAATATAATGTGAAATGCCCCAAGCTTTTAAGTATTTTATTGATATTGCTTTAATCATCGTTAATGGTGTTTATTTAATTATATAAATACTAACCACCATCCAATATTAAGAATATTATGAAAGTGAAAATTAGTCCCCCGAGTCGGGATCGAATCCCAATTATGGCATTTACAAAGCTATAATATATATAGGCAATGAACACTTTTGACACAATCTTACTGTGCTGTGCAAAGATTAATTTAACAATGTATTCTTCATTTCTCTCAAGGTTCTATGAATGTTAGCCGGCTTAAAAAACTATGAACTAGAGTTATTTTTCTTCCAGAAGATATCATCAATGGGTATTTTTAAAATAGGCATACAATGTTTTTATAGCGTATAAATAAAAAAAATTAAAACATACTTTTTACTATCTATTCAAAAATTAAATATAATGTGGAGTAAAAATAATAAAACTACTCACCGTTGGGATATTTAGATCCAAAAAGTCCATCGTTGGCTGAACAAATTGTACTTGACAGTACAATAACTAGCCAAATGTACCTAAAAACAGAAGAAAATATTAAAATTCATATAGAATATCCTTAAGGCAATTAGCACGTATTTTAATTATAGCAACTATGCACAGAATAACTGCATTCTTCCAACTTGCAAATATTTTATACTGCGTATTTACTGTAGGTATTTAATTATATTCATATAATAAAATTCTTTTGTTAAATTTTTTTGCATATTGTGACCTTATTCCATGTATATCTACAATATATCTCTACTATAAAAGGAAATCGGATGTTGGATGGTTATTATTATAAACCGAAATATAGACATTACACTCACATTATAATTTAAAACAAAACCACATACAAACGAGAACGAGAAAGGAAAACTAACTAATTGAAATAACCAACTCAAGATTCATTAAAAACGAACTGTCGGCCAATTGTACGATGAATCTCCAATCAAACCCATCTATACCATGGTATATGTACCGGGATGAAAGAAGTGTCGATCTGCAAATCAGATCGTATTCTGAATCAGCGAGATGAAGTGAGATTTAATTGATATGAATTCGTAAATTCTTATTGGATTGTAAAATTTTGATTTGTTTAATATTAGACGCCTTTTTATTATCGCCCGGTTATTAGCTTCGTCTGGACCTGTCGATCTTTTAAAGTATATTTTAATTAATTTCTTGTATTTCAATTGGCTTGAAAATATTCACGTGCTATTGGATCTGATTACAATATAATATTATCATAGTCTAAGCCAGGAGGAACAAGAAAATGAGCTTAAGGGTATTTTCTAAGACCATATTTTTATTAATTGTAAGAACTTCTTACGTGTTTATCAGTATTGTTTGTTTTTAACTAAATATAAGTTTTTTTACATATATTTTGTTATATAATTATTATTATTGTTAATAGAAAGTTATAAATATAGCAATATAAATAGAAATTAAGGAAATAAAAATTATAATGTAAGAAGAAAAAAACGTGTAGTAAATGCTAGTATACTTTTTATAAAGTATGAAGTAATAAAAGAGAATAAAACTGAACATCCAGAACTAATTCAACTATTGGGTGCATTTTTATAGAACATAAATTAGATATAGAATATAAATTATATATAATATGGTATAAACTGAATCTGAATATAAATGAAATGCCTTCGTAATAAAAATAATGAAAGTTAGGAGCTTTTAGTAAAGTTATATAAAAAATGTTAGCCTTGAAACATTAGCAGAGAAGCTCTAATATCATCTCAGTAAATTTTATTCATAATGAAAAGCATTTTTATAATGACTTTACGATTCATCCCGCACATGGCATTTTTTGTTTGTATTGTATTGTATTATATGCATGTATGTATTATGTATGTATGTATGTATGTATTTATGTATATAAGTATGTATGTTCGTGTAGGCATATATTTTTGTATATGTATGTAATGTATATATTTAGGTATAATTTGAAATAATATACTAGATAATCTTATTTATTGTCTTATAGGTATCATATATTTGTTTATGTATACTTGGAATAGTTCATAGTTCTTTCTTACCTACCTCTTTTAGTGTAAAATATTTCTTTTCGCCCTAAAGGTTATCTGGAAGAGATGGCTACTAAGCCATAAGATCGCCTTTTGTGTATTTTTCTCATTTGTGAGCTATCATATTTAAATAAAGAAAGAATAAAATAAATAAATGGCAGACAGAGGAAACTGCAGGAACCATACCTAGTGTTAAGACACTCCGTTGCTTAGTCCCTGCTTTTTCTGTCCCTCCTTTACGCATTTTTCGCAGCATTACGTGTTGAGTGGTGGAACTCAACCGCGCTTTGCCTAGTTTCCAGAAATAAAAACATCCATCTTAACTGAATGGGAATCGAACCCATAAACCGCCTCGTTTACAGGTAGACTCTACGCCACGCCTTAGTAAATATAAAAAATACTTATGGAATTAATTGCTTAAAAAATCATCATTAAGTCCATACGAATAAAGCTCAAAGTAGTTGCTAGTTGTTAATAAATTAAACCGTTTATTTAATAAAATATTAATAAATTACAGTACATTTTAATTTAAATTAAAAATTATCCTTGCTTATTATTTTCCTTTTAGTATAACGATATAACAGATAAATATTATAACTAAATAAGAAATAATTATTTTCAAAGCTGAGCAAGTCATTTTCAAACAAATTGATTTGAATAATACTCCTAGTCATGGAGGCAAAGGTCGTAGGCGCTGAACTGGAGTTTTATGAAAGGAAATTAAGCAATAGCAACGTAATAGCCGTGAATAAAGCCTTAATTCCGAAGAAAATAGCTGTTAAGTAAAATAGTCCATAATCTTACACCCTTTACTTTGATTTACCTTTCAAGATAGAACCGTATTAAAAGGTTTAGCTTATCTTTCTGTTTGATATGTTAGAAACTAGTGACTTGATGTGACACATACGTATGTTTAAATGACATTTTTTTATTAAAAACGACGCAAAATACTGTTTTTACAAATTCGAGTGTAAATTAACTAAATCAATAATAATTACTTGTTATGGCCCAAAGGTACAGCGTCTGACTTCAAACGTGAAGGCTCTCGGTTCATATCCTACTTAGGGATATTTTATTTTCTATTCAAGAGACAAGGCGAAACGCAGTGTTTACATGTGTGTAATATGCAATATACAGTAATAGGCAGAAAGTGGGGATGTTGGTGTAATGATTACTTAAATATATTTTTTACATAATAAAAACTTTAAGATAAAAAAAACAATATACAATAATTACGATACGATCTACTTATATTATAATAATATTTTAAAACCGAATTAAAAAAATACTTTTTGATTTCTTATCATTGTACAGTAAAGACACATTATTCGTACCCTTTGTTAAGCGATTTTTAATATTTAGGGTACCGTAGCCAAAGTGCCAAAACCTGTATGTCCGTACGTACGTACGTACAGTCACTTTTTCCGAAACTATAAGACGTATACTGTTGAAACTTTGTAAGCAGATAAAAATAAATTATAAAATTTTATAAACGTAAATAAATCTATTATAGGTGGTTAAATAAGTAATAGTTATAATTGCCGTGAGGCGTGGTTTACTCAGTACCAACAACAACATGCCAACATGACTTTTTGGGGACTTCAACAAAGATTTGACTTATAAACGCTGGATACAGGACGTTATTAATAACTTATCCAAGTGCGCCTGAAGGTACACAATTTGATAATATTTTTGGAAATATTTCTTGTCAAATTGAAATATATTAGTTATGTATGTTAGTTATAATATATTAGTTATGATAGCTAATATCACAAGCTTATATGGGTTTGCATATAATTAGATGCAAAATCATTATTTAGGTACCAGGTATATAATTATAAAATACACTATTAATATAAACTATTGATCAAAGTTGTAACGTACTATAATAATTTTTATATTATGCTACTTGTTGCTACGGAACCCTGCACTGGACAAGTCCGAGTCCCACTTGATATATTTTTTTTAATTAATTAAAAATATTCTTTACATATTACTTATCAATCTAATAAGTTGCCAATATCTTTCTTAGATTGAAGTAAACTACTGTTCTTTAGTCATTTCAAGCGTATCAGTTAAACTTTTCCAATTCTTCAATTGCTAGTTATAAAGAGGAGACAGAAAGAAAATGGATGAATCGTTAAAAAAAATGTTAGCTTTAAACAATTATAAATTATAAAAAAAAGATCCAGAAAAATACAGCGTTCTATAATAAGCTAAATATATATTTTCAATATATCCACAGTATAATGGGCTAGTAATAAATACTATTTTATATGGATATTAGCTTATAATTTAATCTCGTTATGTTTAATGTATTTGTATGGAAATTTACATAATTAATAAACACATACATTATCAAACCATAATTATTCTGTGATGTCTTTTATATATCATGTGATGTCTCTCGAAATATATTTTGAATGGATCTTAAATTTGTTATTTACATTATAACACTATTAACAAAATAAACAAACAAAATAAAAAAGTGTAAAAAATCTGATGATCAATCAATTTTCGTGCTGTGTATTTTCAGTAATTTACTGGTTTAAATTGTAACGTGGTTGGATTTTTGGAACTGTGAATTATTACTTATTATTTAACTCCTTACGTAAGCCAAAGGGCATCGTTGAGATCCCATTCAAATAGTAATATGCCTAGGATTTGGGGAGAAAATTAAGCAAAGAGTTTTAATAATAAGTTGTCTCTATATTCTGATATATGGGGGATACAGATTATAGCCAAAAAAGTAATAAATTAAGTCAAAGTCAACTGCTTAATTGCACCACGAAAGATTTTTTTATTTATATTTATGCATTATGCAAGAAACATGCATATATATAAATCTATATATTTTTTATCAAGAATCAAATATGCCAAGGATTATTACATTTTAAAATCATATCCTGTTATGTTAGTGTAACAAAGTTTAATTACATTTAAATCGATATTTTTTGTTCGTACAAATTCCAGACCTTAGTAATTGCATGTTAGGAAACGTCATGCTGCACTTGAATTTATTCAAAGTCATATTAAATCTAGAAATACAATTAGTAGTAGTAGTAATAAGTAGTTAGTAATATTTTGTGCTGCATAGATCAGAGAAACATTTTAAATGCTTTAGTTATTTTATTAAAATATAATAGTATTTGTAAGAACAAAAACAAGAAAAACGTCTATTTCAAATTCGGTCACTCTCCCTGAATTTTAGGGAATATAAACTGCAAAGGCTTGTCTTTGTTTGTAAGTGAATTATGATATAGCAAGATTGTCTCTTGTTACAATCGGATCTCAGCTAGCATTCTACTGTGTAAGAGGGTTTTGCTTTGTATTGTTAAGGCCATATATTTGTACATGAAATCGCATTTCAATAGTTAATTTCTTTTCTGATTATACTTGCCACAATGCAATAGCATTATTATTATATCATATAATAAAAAACATACAGCATTAGAATTAGAATTAATATTTTACTTTCGAATGAGTATATAATTAAATATTAAAATTTAATAATAATGCAAATCATGACACCATTTGTTTAAATTTTAAATTTCAGTCGAATATATGTTGATTAAATTTTCTGTTATAATTGTAAAAAAGAACTGTAAGTCACTCCTACCAATAATATTATAATAAAAAAAAATCATAAACCATATCGAACGGATCATTCATCCCGACAATTAATTAAAGCGAACATCCCGTTTAGAAGCAGTCGGAATTAATTGCGGCAGAACAAAAGTCATGAGTACCATCCATCAGGAGGTTGAGGAAGGTTTGACAGCGGCCTATTTCATTTAGATGTCTAATAGTGTGTCGGTTTTAAAGTTTCATACAATGTAAATAGAGGAATCAATCATCATGGAAAACTGACAGAGTTAGAGGCTGTTGAAACGTGTTGTTTGGTTAGATATGGGTTCCTTACTACATGTATGGATGTACTGTTATTAATCTATCGAATTTCTAGGTACCCTATTACGCTTCGACTTTTCTGACTAAACATTACTCTTTGTTGAATTTTTAATTCACATTACAAAGTGTAAGAATTATAAAGTATAAGAATATTGTAGGTATATAAAATGCAAGTAATTTCGAGTTAACAGTTAAACGAGCATTACAAGAATTTTATTTAACAAATTCTACAAACCAAGCAAACAGCATGTGTAATTTTAACTACATAAATAAAAGCCGCAAACGCCGCATTCGTTGTATTCCTAATTGGTTCTACTCAAGCATTCTTTATGAATTATTTTTTGTTGGGAAGCGATTATGAACGACAACCCAAATCTCAACAAGAGAGATATATGTATATATATATATATATATATATATATATATATATATATATATATATATATATATATATATATATATATATATATATATATATATATATATATATATATATATATATATATATATATATATATATATATATATATATATATATATATATATATATATATATATATATATATATATATATATATATATATATATATATATATATATATATATATATATATATATATATATATATATATATATATATATATATATATATATATATATATATATATATATATATATAACTACATCTACATAATGGAATGGAATATTAAATCCTTTCACTACTTTAACTTATCCAATAAGGAAGCAATGAAGTGCGTGGTCACAGGGTTAACAGACAATTACTTCTCCAAATAAAGCTGATTTCCTTTATTAAGAACAATTATAGGGCAACTCTTGATATATGATATACAAGAGTTATATATATATATTTAGCTTCACGCTATATCTCGCACATGGGCAGGGTAGGCAGAGGGAACTGCAGGAACCATACGAACCTAGTGTTAAGACACTCCGTTGCTTAGTCCCTGCTTTTTTATTCGTCCCCGCTTTCCGCCATTTTCGAGGCATTGCGTGTTGAGTGGCGGAACTCAACGCCGCGCTTAGCCTAGTTTGTCAGAGCGAAGAAAATGGAAATAGAAAAATCCATCTTCTCCGACTGGGGATCGAACCCAGAAACCGTCGCGTTACAGGCAGACGTTGCGCCTCTGCGCCACGCCTCATAAAACAACTGTAGCATACACATATTACATCTGATGACATTGGTTGGGGTACTGTTCACTTAGATAGGCAGAGAAAATTTATAGTTAAGATACTCTGTTCTTAACTTGAGCTGTAATTCAAGATATTTCGTATTTATTGACGGAACTAAACGCCGTGTCGCGAAGAATCAAAATTGCTCTACGTCCCCAAGTCCCCTTATATTCTGCCATATCGCATGTCTAAGATAGTATAACAATATTTACACTGTGTTCAGTAATAAACTTTTCAAAGTGTAATCATATGATTTCAGTCAAGTTAAATAACCATAGAACATCTTGTGATGCAATCCAATCTGGTTCAACCGAGAAACGAACTTCAACTGCACTACGTATGATAATTTGTCATTTTTTAATGTTTTGCAGTGTTTTTCTAAATTAAGTAAAGAAAAATATTTAATAACGATAAATTTGTGATTAACATTCGTTTATTAAGATTAAATTATTTTTTGGTATTGTTTAACTATTTGAGCATTTATATGACTTTCCAAGGAAATAAAAATACAAAAAAAACATAAAAATTTAAATGAAGTAGGAATCGAACCTCCATAAATATCCACCCACATATCTTAGATATCGTCCAAGCATCCAAACCACTAAGCAATACTTACCAAAATTTACAACAACAGTATGTAATATATATATATATATATATATATATATATATATATATATATATATATATATATATATATATATATATATATATATATATATATATATATATATATATATATATATATATATATATATATATATATATATATATATATATATATATATATATATATATATATATATATATATATATATATATATATATATATTAAATATGTACAGGGAGATAATTACATTCCTTACACAACAAGTAAACATTATTATGAGGTGTGAATAGACTGCTAACATTTAGACAATCTGAATGCAAGGTCAATATCCTGAGTTGCACATTCAAATTCCACAGCCAACTAATATCAAGCACTCAACGATTATAAAATAGTGTCCATTACATTTAATATGACACAATTAATTTATCGACTAACTGAATGTTACTTGTTCTGCTTAATGTAGATTAATAGTCAACTGTGCGTAAAAATTAAATCATCACCACTTAAAATAGCTAAACGCCAGACTTGTATAAGGTTTCATTGGTGTGGATTAAGAAAGTTAAAGTGTTGTCTTATATATAACGATTATCGTCATGGCGCAGCATCTGACTTTAAAATTCTGCGTTGAGTACCGAAACTTTATAAACAAGAAAATAAATAAAAAAAAGTTCACACGGTGGCTAGTATCGACATATAAATTATTACATTTCAATATGAAAGATCGATGAATATAAAAAAAAATAAACAAATTTATTCTTACGGTGATGAGTTTCGCTACTAAACACAAAATGCCATGAAAGGTGAAAAGTGGTTAACAGAGTGTCCTAACACTAATTTCTTTCTGCCTTCCATCATACAAGCCAGAATAATAATATAAGCTTTAAATTCTTAGATGTCAGCTTACGAAATAAGAAAAATTATAGCCATTACTCTCTTTTAATACAATTTGATACTTACGTCATATTTTACTAATTTATTTTATAATACAATAATAACAATAATTAATGTGTGAATGTGAAAGCTTGTTACTTTTGTATTAAGATATTAATGATACTATGTTTCACGCCGTTGCGTTAGGTGTTTGCGACCTTAATTCCGTTGACCTTTATGCATTCCATCTACATGTGTAAATAAGCTTATATTTGTAGGTTCTCTTGTGAAAGAAAATGTATGAACGTTAAAAAAAAGTAAGTGTAATCATTGGCGTATCTGGTCTTCAATGAGTCCATTAATAGATTACTTACATGTCATATATAGCATCGATAAAAAAGGCTTTGGTAATAAAATATTCATATTATGACAACAAATATTTATTAAATATATATAGTAGAAAAATTAGCACTTTTTTATAATGTTGTTTAAAATTAAGCATGTCTATTAATTTATTAAATATATATAAATCTTTTAACAAAAATATAATTGGTAAAAGCTGGTATCATGATTGCAGTTCAATGCGAGGTGTAAGCTATATTTTTAGTCATTTTAATTTTATAGTTACTTTCTGTTAGGTACTTACAAATTCACTTTTGAATCTTGGTTCTAGGACAATTACAGACATCAAGTTTTTAAAATACAAATATAAAATTTAAACAAAAAAAATGTTACTATTGGAAAACATATATACAAAATATATACCTAGTGTCTGCTAGTAACCATTGACACCTTCATGAATTATTGAAACGATAAATTTCCCTTAAGACTCACAAAAAGAAAGTGTCACATTTATCGCTCGTTCCAGAAGGATAATATTATAAGAAAGAACTCTGACTGCTATTTTTCACTAAGACTATGCATACAATTAATAATATATTTACGGTCTTCGAATATAAGTCATATTTTTACGATTCAAAATAAATATTTCACGAAATCTTAGAATTAAGTCAACGACATGAACAAAGAAGTAAGAATATATATATATATATTATATATATATATATATATATATATATATATATATATATATATATATATATATATATATATATATATATATATATATATATATATATATATATATATATATATATATATATATATATATATATATATATATATATATATATATATATATATATATATATATATATATATATATATATATATATATATATATATATATATATATATATATATATATATATATATATATATACATATATATATATATACATATATATATATACATATATATATATATGATTTATATATATAATCGAACAAAACAACGACATGAACAAAGAAGCTTATTATAATTTCTACAAAAAACCCATACAATCATTTAATAAAAAAGCGAACGTAAAAATTGAATTTTAATACGAATAGTGTCAGAGCTGCAATCTTGCTCCGGACGACTGGTTCCACGATGAGCTTTATAATTTGTGCTATTTTCATGCAAATTAAGTGGAATGCCGAAACAACGTCGCGTAAAGCGTTGTCATTACACGCTGTCACTGGGAAATGTTTAAAATATTAAGCTCTCGTTCGATTTCCGATGGCGCTGAATAGCAATTTGTAAAATCTATTATACAATTGCTACACCATACGAATGGTTCAAATTAAATTCTTTGTACAGGAATATCGAATAATGTAAATTAATTAATTTAAATATGCCTTTTTGTTTTATTAAATTAGTGATTGGTTTTATACTTTTGGTTTTTATTATAATTATAAATGGAGGCAAAGATTTTATAATTAAAAACAATTAATTGGCTTTTTTTTAGAAGCATAACTTTGCAAGTGATCCAATTGATTGAATATTTTACAATACGGTAATACTCATAGATAAGTCCATCTTTGTGTACTAAATTTGTTGTTATGAAGAATATTGTATACTTTTTATATAAAAAAATATCATTGAATTTGACTTTCATAGAGTATATCGAAGCGGCACAGTATTTGTACACACATAAAAGCGACTGGGTTCGGTTGGATTAAAAAACTTGACTTTTGCAAAGGGGCTGCAAAATTAAGCCGAAAGTGAGCAATAGTGTCTAAGCAGTGGGAGCCTTCTGCTTATCCTCATATATACTGGGTACTAGCAGCGTGCCGCTTAAAGATACAGGCACTGTCCATAAATCTAAAACAAAAAACAACATACAACGGGGCGATCTTACATCACTTAAAGTGATTTCTTACAGGCAACATTTATCCTAATCCGGGTTTAAATCTAGCTTTTTTTTAATATTTACATATTTTTTAAAATATAGAATAACAATAACATAAATTTATTATATTAATTGACAAAAAAAAAAAAACAATTTAAAATAATTAAAAAACGTATCACTTGTACGATTTCTTAATAAATCCACTCACAAACTGATGTTAAAAAGAATAAAAGACCGACACACATTGTTTATTTGCGGTACAACTTTGAATCTTATCTAGATATTGTATCAGTATAACAAAGTTCCAACATTCACACTGAATACTAATTGAATTTGATATTTTGTTTTCGAAGACAATTAATTGAAGTTTTCTTAATAAAATTAGTTCTTAGACTATAAAACACGACTACTTATTGTGAGTTTGAGGGTTTCATCTACTATTGGGTGAAGAATTGACACGTACTAATATACATTAAAGATCTTATAAATTATGTTCTGATTTTTAAGTTACGGAACCCATTATGCTTAGAACCCATTAGCTATCATGACAGAACAACACACGACATAGGGTTTCGACACACAACAAATGGTATTAAAATTGAATTGACTCTGGTAAGCTAAACAAAAAATTTCAAAATTATTATGGCGATATGGCAAAACCTAAATAAATGATTAATTTCTAATAATATATTAAAGAAGTTTCTCGTAGGTTCTATGCCACCATGCATTCCATGATGCGTTTAAAAAATTTTTTGCCTACCGAAACTAAAATCCAACTTGTTACTACTCTCTTGGTTCCAATTCTTGATTACGGTGACTCCTGTTATCTAGATCTGTCGGAAGAGCACCTGAATAAACTTGACCGTCTCCTTAACTCTGGCATTCGCTTTATATTTGGTTTACGAAAATTCGACCACGTTTCTCGTTTTAGGAAACAGTTACACTGGCTTCCTATACGGGAACGTAGATATACTCGGCTTCTCTGTCTTCTCTACTCTATCCTTACTGATCCTAATGCTCCTACTTATTTATCCTCTAAATTTTCTCTTCTTTCCGCTACTCATAATAAGCCCCTACGATCCTCTCAATTACTAACCCTTTTCATACCTTCCCATAAATCTGGCTTTGTCTCCAACTCCTTCTCTCTAGTTGCAGCACGGCTTTGGAACACTTTGCCTGATTCTATTCGTAGAGCTCCATCGCGCGATTCCTTCAAGCGCCAAGTAAAAGAATTTTATCTGTCATCTATCAATACTACTTGATGTCCTTCCATCTAAATTATTATTATAATTGGATTATATGTACATATATATTTATTTGTATGTGTGTGTATGTATGTATATATATATATTTATATATGTATGTGTATGTGTATGTATATGTTTATGCATATTTTTTGTATAGGTATATTTATATATTATGTATACCATAGAAATATATTGTTTTATTATTATATATATTTTTAGGCATCTATTGCTATGTATGTATTTTAAATTTTTCTTTCACTTTTATGTGCACATCCTACTGACTACTCTCCTACACTATTCTGGGTTGGCTGGCAGAAAATGCTGTCATAGCGTTAAGTCCGCCCTTTGTACATTTTTTTTTAATTTGTGCAATAAAGTATATAAAAAAATAAATGATTAATTTCTAATAATATATTAAACACATTGTATAAGTGAATACTGTGCCATAAGAAATTATGCTATAAAAGCTATTAAAATCAAGTCGAGGAACTTAAGAGCTAAGGTCATAATATTATCACTTATTATCAGCATATTTTTTTAATTAACATATATTATTTTTTACTGATTTATTACTCACTATAATCGATTTACAATTTCCCACTTCTGGATAAATACTGTTTCAAGTGTAATAAGCACTTTTACCATATTTGGGTTTATGGTAATTGTCGTGACGGTGTTTTATTAATATCCTTACTTATCTCACGATCCTGGTCAGATCTGTCGAATGACAAGTTCAAACGATCAATCATTGTGAGTCATCCAATTAATATTTATTATGGATATACTATTATTACTTTATATGGGCATGTTTTTATAAATAGAATAACTTGGAGATCTCGTAAAAAAATTAGATACAACTTATATTTCGTATATACAATTGATATTGTCAAAACGAACTACAATAATTTTAATCATTTTATTTCTTTTAAGTTTGACAGCTTATATACCAAGTAGGGTTATTAGGAGTTAAAAAAGTTGTAAGCAATTATATTCTCTTTTTTTGCAGAAGTATAAAATTTTGTTTATTTTGTAAAGTATTACAGTAGGTGTAACAACGTTACGTTTAGTCTAGCCATAGCGGAAATCCCCCGAGGGGCTATATAACCTACATTAATAACGTTTACAGTCAGATTTGATCCCACTACGATTGTCTCAGAATTGGAATCGAATCAGAATTAAAATAAAAACGATAAATATCTATCGAAACATCATGTCAAGTTATATATGTGTACATAAAAAACATATAAATGTCCCATTTTCTCTACTAATTATAATATAAGTAGCTAACATAATCATAACATATACTATATGTCTTGTAGATCTAGGCCAAAGCTGTATGTAATTATAATTATTATGTATTATACAGAAATAACTAGAAATTATTCTTGTGTTATATTAATGATGTAAGCAGTATGTTGAATGTGTTTCTGACATACGCTAGAAATATATTTATTGTTGTATCAGTATTATATATATGTTACTAATAATAAACGAATCGATTATAGAAAATGATTAATTTTGAAGGATTTTTATTTTGAGATAAATAGATAAAAGTTTCTGATATGACGTATCGGTTTCCAATTTCTATGGAATTATAAAATGGTTTGATAGTATAAAAAATAATTTCTGAAATAGGATTCAAAAACCTTGCAGTCAAAAAATTGTAATAAAATCATATACCATAAAATAGAGGATACATAGTGTTAAGACAGTTGCATGTTTAGTGGAACTCAGCACCGTGATTTGTCTTGTGAGAATCAAAAGCCATCGTAAGCGTGATAGGTCGTAGCTTAAAGTCAGATAGACAAACTTTAAAAAAATTTTTTTTCTAAATGCAAGTTGAACTAATTTACTATGATATTTAGATACTTTAGTTACATACACGAGCGCAAACATGCATGAAAACATCAATTTATTTCCGGCACTAACCCATTGCATAACGACTGAGCGTCTAACGCTTCGTCATGGTTAGAACACCATTATAATAAACTGTTTACTTTAATTCACGTATTACCATAATAATTCTATGTAAGCTCGACCCAAAGACTCAATATATAGTAACAGAATTTGAATAACAAGATAGATTGCCAGTTGACACGAACCACAGGCACGTTTTGAACATAGAAAGTCACAGTAATTGGCATACCTCGTTACTTGTATAATTTTAGAGGCGGCACTGTTTATTTTGTTAGAAAATTAAATTTACTAACATGCTTAAACATTTGAAACTAAATTTCATAATGTAATTGTGAATTGTATATGATTTACAAGTAGTATTTGATATTTATTCTCCTTTGTAAATATTAAGCAAAATATTGACTTGAAATTGATGTCGCACCTTAAAAATAAAAAATAGAATATTCATAAGATCTTTTGTTGTTAGAAAAATAAAGAATATATAAGTAGGTTCCAACTCTATTGCAATTTATACATCGTACTATATTCTATACAATAACAAAATGTACTATTACATGGTACAATTGTTGAATTACTATAGAAAATTTCACTTTAGTCACACATGTTATCAATTTGAGAGAATTATTTAATTAAATCTATTAACACTGTTGCAACGCATTTGAAACGACTGACAGCACACAAATAGGTTGGTCAATATATAATTTTCACCCATCACATATGTAAATCAAAAGTGATATTTTTTATTATTTAAGCGCAATATTAATTTTTAACATTTGGTTAGTATAAGCTAATATTTAAAAAAGGTAGTTCATTCCATATTTACCTATATCCAAACCTATATTTTGTACAATCAAATTTCTTCAATATTCTTTATGTGCCTTAAATAACGATTAAAGCATTTTACGGTCAGTTTAATTAAAATGATTGAAGCGATTGATCGTTGATCAAAGTCTAGTAATGCCTAAAATATTTGTCATATGAGATACTGATCTAACTTTAGCTACAAGCTTAGGTTATTGAATGAATTCTCTACAAGCTATTTAATCGAAATGTTATAAGGCTTGATTTGAGACTAACACAAATTCTGCGAGCACTAAAGATTTGATATAATTTGTCCTTTTTATAGCTTCACATTGCGTCTTGAGTGGTGGCACTCAACGACATTACACTATGCCTAGTTGTCAGAGAGATGAAAAAGGAAATGGCAAAATTCATCTTTCCCGTGGTGATCGAACCCATAAGCCGTCGCGTTTACAGAGAGATGCTACGCCTCTGCATCACGACGATTTATTTTTTGTTGCTTCCATAATCTGAAATGTTCCATAAAAATACAAGGAAACTAAGTATGAGCTAATAAAATTATAAATAACTGTTATAATACATCGAAAACGATTTTACAAAAGAGCTTTTACTAAATATTGTCAATGTGTTTTGTATGATAATAAGAAAAGAGCAAAAGAAATTAATTAATTAATGTTAACATCGTACTATACAAATTACAACCTAAAACATAACTAAACTGTCGACTACATCGTTATCAGTTACCGCTATCTATTTCAAAGTTAGTATATTTAAATTAAACAAGATGCTTTTGAATTCACAGGTACGTAAGGTGCTATCAGCCAGTGATAATGTTTGATAGCCCATAAATCAGCTTTAACTATTGGATCGACATATCAACTTGTAATCTTGCATCAACAGACCCGTACTCTATTCCGCAATCTGTATTCGCGTCACGACTAATAGTCTCGTGCGATAACCATTCTGAGCATGTTATATGATTTAATTGAATAAGTTTTAATTATATTTTAATTTAATTCAATTAATTATGTTTTTATTTTAAGTTGCTTGATGAATTAATTATAAATTTTCATTTTAATAATACAGTTTTTATTTGATTAAATGATAACGAGTAATAAAATTCACAAAGGATTATTAAACCGTAATGACTAGAATTATGGCACTTACGGAACTTAACGCCGCGCTTAGTCTATAAGAGTGAGCAAATAATAAAAATAATATACATATAATCCCTTAACAATTATTCAATATTATTCATGGATTTTAGTTTGAAACAGTACCTAATTACTCCTATTAACCTTTAGAATAGCGTAGCGTACGTGACTATAGAACAAGTCAGATCGGCCTACATTGACCTGAGCTCTCCATACGAGAAAGCTGTAGCAATTAATAGTGAAATGTCCTCGCTATGTAATCATTTAAATTAACTTTAGTTACAGTATCAAGATATTGTGGTGCCTATTAAAGTGTGAAAGTTATGGACTTCTATGTCTTTAATAATTGACAACTTCGTTAGTATCAAATAAGTACACATACATTACATGTTTCTCTATAATTTACTTAATTACTTGTAGGTTTATGTATAATTTAAATACTGTTAACACGTTTAAAAACGCTTAAGTACGCTTAATAATAGTACGTATAATTGGAGAAAATAAAGAAAGTGGGTGGTATTTGTTTATTTATTTAGATTTAATATTTTTTGCTAATGACTATTGTATTACAATTCGCTTTTAAATTTGTCTTTTTTAGAGTTTTTGTAAAAGTATTGCCGGAACCTAACGCCGTGATTCCAATTAATATTTGCTTACAGGCATTTTCACTAAGATAGTGGGAATGGAACCCACTAAACGCCGCGTTTACAGGCTGACATTGCGCCTTTACGAATTCTAACTTTTTTAATTTTATTTTTCGTCACGATGGTCATTTTTATAAATATTGTTTTTACTGTTATTTTATAATAGCAGGCAAGTAGTATGCATATTATATTAACCTTATAATATAACATGCACTTAGAAACTAATCTGCAATTACTTAAATGATCTCTCGACATTTGTAATGCATCTTGTTTGAATTACTAATATATACTTGAGTAATAGTTCTAGTACATTATAAATATATTATATATGTAAATATTTATGTATGGGTTTAGTGTAAAATAAATGAATTGACAGTTTCATATTTAAGACTTTCTCATCTTGTTTTGCCTCCGAGTACACATATAGGAGAGAAGTAAAGAAAATTCTTTGAAATAAGACTCCATTTTTCACTTGCTTTCGAAATTAATTGACATATTGTATATTAAGATTGAATATTGTGTGTTGAGTGACGAGGTAGAAAGTCATAAAATGTTTATAATCTCATAATGTAATTTCCTGAGTTATGTACGTTTTTGAATAAAAAGTTCTGTAAAGTTAAATAACATTACTTTACTGTTAAATAAAATATCAGGATTCCAAATAATGGATTATCACCAAGCTTTCCATGAATAAAAATTAAAGAAATATTCGCAATAATTTTTTAAACTCAAATAAAACTTAAAATACAAAAAGTCTACAGATTAAATGATTATATTGAACGTTCATTGTGTTAATATAAATTACAGAGTATAAAAAATTATTTATGATAGCAACGATTTAAAATACGTGAAGATATTATTAAAAAAATTAAAAAAATAACAAAAAGGTGCTATAACGTTGTCGAATATTCAGTGTTAAACTGAACTCCATTATCGCGTCATTGTGAACTTTATCCAAGAGTTGACGAACCGTGAACTGGTCCGATAACGGTAATTAGACTGTGCACCTGTCTACGAATGGCGTTTTAAGCTTAAAAATATTGCCCTTATATATTTTGGTTCATATTATCGTAGAAAATTAAGTTAAAATTCATAGCTTGTGTTCAGATTTCTTACCTATAAGCTCTTTCTGTAGCAAGATAGAAGAGAGTATAAATGTTCTTAACAAAACTTCAATATGTCCAGTTACGGGATAAGATCACAGGGAGCAAGATAGACAGAAGAAACCTATTGAAATGGTAGAATTTAAAATCTTTGCATGTTGAGTCGCGATACGTTATATTCACAATTTATGGTAACAGTTCACAATTGTTCTATATAGAATAAACAAAAAACTATTTGTTCATTATAATTAAATTTACGTGTAAGCTCTCATTCAATCAGAAAGCTAGAAATATATTGTCAATATATGTCTAGTTACCTAATTGAATGAGAGAAATATTTAAAAATTTAGTACTGCCTAACCTCAGAATGCCTAACCTCAGATACTTTTGTGTCTCGCATCGTCTTATTCAACATTATAGCACAAGAAATCTCTTATGGTTTACCCAAACAACAAACCGACTTTTAGCTCTATTTCACGTTTAAGTACGTGCCCAATTATTCTATCGAATATTCACTGGACTACTCACTTTCCTAACCACTAGCTCTACTATCCCTCAAGTGCTACCTCAACTACCGGGTTCGATGACAATTCAATATTTTCATAGCATGGAAATATTGGAAGAGAAACCTTTGTCAGGATAGTGTATAGTTAGGATGTACTGGTTTTATTTTGGTCTTTTAAACTATTTTGGTATTATTATAAGTATATAAAACAATTAAGCTTTATTAGTATACAAGTATATTAAAGCATATTAATGACAAATGGGTACTCAGACATTAGTGTTCAATTTTATTATTTTTTCTTTTTATTATTTTTTTTAGCTTCACGCTTTATCCCGCACATGGCAGGGTAGGCAGAGGGAACTGCAGGAACCATATGAACCTAGTGTTAAGACACTCCGTTACTTAGTCCCTGCTTACTCCGTCCCCACTTTCCGCCGTTTTCGAGGCACTGCGTGTTGAGTGGCGGAATTCAACGCCGCCTTAATTGCCAGAGCGAAGAAAATGGAAATAGAAAAATCCATCTTCCCCGACTGGGGATCGAACCAAGAAACCGTACCGTACCGTACCGTACCGTACGTACAGGCAGACGTTGAGCCTCTGCGCCACGACGGTCCTCATCATCAATTTTATTCGTTTTAGACATATACAAATATACGTGCTGTTTTAGTCATTGCCTATTTACTGAATTATTAAAATGTCACAACGACAGCATGTCCTAAAATACCGCTAATTATTTCGGGACAGCATATTTTATTAATTTTATAGACTATTATAAGATTGTTGAAAAAAAAAGCATATTTGTAAACAAAGATAGATAACATTTCTGTTACTTTGCTAAAAGGCTGAAAGCTTAGTAATAGATAGAAAGCTTTTAAGTCTTTTTTTATGTCTATGTTTAAACTTAACAAAATATAACAAATAAAACTTAGTCAATAGATTCTTTCATAAGTGCAGTGTGAAATATGCAGGCAAATTAAACCCAGCTGCAAAAGATGAAGTTGATTAGCTCGAGCACATTTAGATTTATGTTCAAGCGTTGATGAGCCATCAATTTTATTTATTTTTCAAACATCAAAGGGTTAATAGAGTTCTAAAATTACTTTAGCTTTGTAGGGATTGTAACCTGTTAAGTTGAATATTTCTAATATAAAACATGTTTACTGTAATCGAACCCACTAACCATCGCGTTTACGGGCAGAAGCTTACGCCTCTGCGCAACGACGGCCCTCAAAATTAGTAATATTAAAATAATATATACTAATAAAATAGTTTTTTTTTTTCGAATAAAAAATATACAATGCCTTGTTTATCCAGTAATTTTACAGACCACATTACTATTATTACTTCTTAAGTAATATTTGTATAGAAGTTTTAAATGCAGACATTTAGAGAGGCAAATTTTTGATGTAGAATTTTACTTTTGATACCGTTTTAAAGATGTCGAAAAGGCGAATTGCTAAAATATAGCCCATGTTCCAACTTGAACAGTTCAATTGATAATTGAAGACATGAGTGGATGAAGGGGATATGATACAATTTGAAAATGTGTAGATAATGGACATTTTATTGTTTAATATGTACGTAACTATTTGTGTCAAATTGTAGTGAAAAATAATATACGATTTTTTTTTTTAGTTTCATGCTTTATCCTGCACTTGGCAGGGTAGGCAAAGGGAACTGCAGGAACCATACGAACCTAGTGTTAAGACACTCCATTGCTTACTATACGAATACGCATTTACGAATTAGTATTTATTAAATTGTTTTATTAAATTAATTGTTACATAACCCCTTCATCAACTCATGTCTTATAATTGATTAAACAAATTCTACACGTTAGCCAATCGGATTGGCTTGAAAAAAATATTTACGCGTGCTTTTTGTCAGTCTCAAAAATTCTATCTTTTAAGAATAAAGATTTCTTCTTTCGACCCTTAAAACTCTTAAGCTAATATAAGAATAACGAAACGTTACGAATAAAATGAAACGAAACCAATAATTATTTTTGTTATGTTATATTATTATTTTATTCACTGTTTGGCAATTGTAAGTACAATGTTAATAATACAATGTCAACCCCTTTTTCAGCACAAAATTTATTCTAAATGTACTATAATAATATAAGCAAATACCTTTGTACTAGCAAGCTTCAGTGTTAGCATTCTAAGAAACACTCATTAAATCTACAGGAAACCTCAATTTGAATTGTATTGAAATTCTATATTCTATAGTTAAGTGTTCTAGGTAGTATATTGCAAATGGATATACTGTACGTTGTTAAAGGGAAAAGTTAACAAATCTAATGTTCTATACATTGGAATTGAAACTAAGATTTGTTTGATTTGCGTTCAGTCATTTAACACACAATGTCTCGAAACTGCAGAAAATGGTTAACGGAGTGTCTTAACACTAGGTTTCTAGGGTCCCCTCTGCCTACCCTGCTATGTGCGGCATATAGTGTGAAATTAAAAAAAAACACAATTAAAAAGTACAGGTACCTTAAATTTAATTTTAATTTTAATTCATTATAATTGAATTGAGCAACTAAACAAACGAAGACACACAATATTGATGTGATTTGTACATAAATTATTGGTAAGCCGGTATCGGACCCCGTTTAATCGCCGGCGCCTAATGGACTGTCAGGCACACGCCTCTATTGTTTTCTGAATAATGTGGAGCATACGAGAATATGTTAATAATTACCTGTACGTTCACAAATGCTAGGATTAATTACTTTGTACTGTTTGTTACTTGAATGTATGAATGACAAATATATAATACTACGTATTATATTGTTTGAACATATCATTATATAGAGTGACTTAGCAAGACCTATGATTTCTTCTAGAAGCTTTAAAGCTTGTGAAGCTTTAGCTTTGAAGTTTTTCCCACATTTTATTATGTTTTTATAGTATATGCCGAAATTCGACATTTTTAACGTTTTAACGTTGTCAGACACAACCTAATGTCGTGCTCAGCCATTTGAAAGAGGGGGATAAATTTATGTCCTTGAATTTATTAGAAATCAAGCCTATAGTTAAAGTCTAGTCTATCTTACTTTGTCTATGTCACTTTTACTATATGAACCGAAAACTAAGTATAAAAATTTAATATTCTAAGTAAGTAAAAATATTTACGCTTTTTATACATTGCGAATTGAGTGACGTAACTCGCGCTTTACCTTGTTATACGAAAATCACAAAAAAATCATTTCTCGGAATGCAAATGAAACCCAAATACACGGCGTTTGCCGTCAGGTGCTCGCCACTGAGCCACAACGGCGCCTACTATAAGAATGACGTCTTGAAGTATAAATTATTCACGTCCCTTTAAGCTCTTAAGCTATAACTTTTTTAATTGCTTTAATTTATGAGTGTTACAACTATAATTAATTTACTTATGAAAATATGAATCAAGTCAAATTAGACTGTACAATTAAATCAAAAGATGGTTATGAATGTGACATGCTAATTACATGTTTCTCAAAAGTGAGTCTAAAAAGTGTATTAACGATTTATATATGCTATGTTCGTTTTATGATTTATTCATTTATATATGGCATATATATAAAGGGAATCAATATTTTATTATTATAGCGCAATATCTAAATATAATTATTAGCTACATTATATTAGCTGTATAATAAAATCCATTTTATTATACAGCTAATGTACTGAAATTGATCATATTTATAGGCCATAAGTTTCATGTACTATCCTGGTGGGAGTAATATTTCGTACGGACCATTTAAACAGACCCGAATCTTAAAACTCCAGTGGATATATCAAATGATTGTAATATTTTAAGAAAGTGAATACAATTTTTCATAGGCAGCTTTATTAAGAAGAATTTTACAAAATATAAAATAATAATAAATGTATCATTGTAATATTACAAAATTATAAAGAAAAAGCCTTAACTTATATTTACATCGAAAATAAGCAGACGTATAATTCAATATTTCGAATATCAAAATAACCACCGGTTCTCTATATTTAATGCCTCCAACCTGCCATGAACCATGTCTGAGAAGAACCGGTGCATCTCAGCAGGAACTTTCTTTCTCTCTTTTTTCAAATTGGTTTCTAAAGTGGTTTCAATTATAAAATTATTAATAAGAGACCTTTAACACACAAATACCTCTTCACTCTTTCTCATCTCAAATAAATTATACAGCATTCTGTTATAGAAATGACATTTATAATTGTTATGTTTCACATAAAATATTCTATTTTCAGAGTAACATTTTCGTATCTATCATCGTCTCGTCTTGAACTAAATTTAGAACGCGTGCAACACACGAGATATTACTTTTTGCTGTAATGTTAATGCACTTAGTACTTCCACGAATAATCGTAAGTAATCGTATTTTATTGAGTAAATAACGTTAAACATAAAATTTGTAGTTATACAAAAAGTAATTACTTATGGATTTATTAGTTTTTTTGCGCTATCCTTCATGTAGTTGGATAGTCACAAGGGACAGTAGTGTTAAAATATTTCCCATTTTCTTTTCGAGAAACTACGTGTTTTTACTATGCAGCAGTAACATGACATCCCAAAAAAATATTCTAATAATTGGAAAAAATCCTAGAGCTACGTTAATTTTATCAATTACTCACAGAGATTTTACTGTTTTAAAACTATTCTTATGCATTTTAGATATATGTAATTTCTTTTTGACAAGAGCTCACCTAATCGCTAATATTCATTTTTTTTTTCTCCGTATGTTCCCATAAAACGTGAGATTGGTAAAGTGATTGGCCCGCTTGAAATATTATTGGTATAGAATTGAATTGGTATAGAACTGAGATGTTATGCTGAAATTTGAGGAATGCAAGGCTGTTATACGATTCTATTATACAAAATACATAATTAAATACAATAAGAAGTATATATGCAAAATATCTCAAAGAAAAAGTGGATATCAATGCAATTTGTCATTATTTCTTTCTTAAAATGTTTTTTTTAACTCCACATTGTATTCTGCACTTAGCAGGGTAGGAAATCCACAAACCGCATTTACAGGCAGATGCAGTGCCTTTACTGTCTTATTTAATTTAAAATAAAAACGTACCAACCGTACTTAGATTAGTCTAATTCAAACCATTTTAACTCTGAACAAAACTTGCACAATTTACTGTATTAATTAGAACAACAATACAAATAAGAATTAAGTTGTATAATTAAACATTCGTGTTTCTAGTATCAATTGAGGTGCTTTCGCACTGTGGTGATGAGTCTTAACGTTTACGCCTTCTTGACTTTTGTATGGCCGTCGCAGTTTATTTTATATGTCACATAAAAACTTTGATAAATTAATGTTGCTACCTACTTAAGGTTTTAAATGCCAAATAATTATATTTAAGTATATTCAAGAGTATTTACAGTGAATGTTTTAAAGCCAAAATATTAGGCTAACTTCATAGACCTATATAACTGTTATATTTCATATTCATAGAGCCTAAGAAATAATTAAACTTTTAAATCAGTATGATTAAAGGATACAAGATTTACGCTTCTTTTTATGTTTTTTATGCTGTATGAAATTCTCTGTGTAATATAAAATCAGTCACTTCATTTTTGTTATGTTTAAGTAAATTTAAGTTTGTAATTTTTATAAGCAGTACTTATGCTGACCAACAATCATAAAATAGACTTTGAATCTTCAGCGATTGATTAGATCTACATATGTAACAGTTAAAAATTATAATCATACTTTTTAATAGGACTTTACTTTAAGGATATTATTTAATGAGTAAATAGAATATCTGTATATCAATAAACAACTTTACTCTATATGGAACAAACATTTAATATATAAAAAATAATTTAGCATAGTACAGGTAGTGCGTGAGGGCATTCGGATTCCAACAAGAGGACCCTTAAAACAATAGCTCTTTTGTCTGACAGATTCGTCGCAGGAGCGTTAAGTCCATTACGTCCGACATTCTCGAACTCGCCAACTTTCTGAATAGAGTTTCCAGTTAATTTCACCGCAAATTGACTCTGATGAACAATCTTCGAAGAAATTTTGTCTTAGATGTCATTGTGATTAATCAAGTTATTGGAGAAAAATATCCTAAAGGTGTCCCGGCTTGTTACGTGCATTGTTACTTGGATAATAAAATTTGAATAGACTAATTTACTTTTATTTCATTCATTTGTGAGCCAATTCAATTATGAAATTACATTAATTTTTTAGGCTCAATCAATTGAATCGATTTTTATCTTTACATCTGTGGAGATCATGATTATGACTTTTGATGTCAAATTATATAAACAATTTATCGTTTCTGTTAAGTAACTTAGTGTTAGAACACTTCGTTCCTTACTTTTCGCTCAATTTCTAGACCTTTGCTTGTTTATTATTGGAAAGCGGACGTCAACGCTGACGTGACTTACTATTTTTATAAGAGCAAGGATTTAGTATTTTAAAAAAAAATATTACTTACCCTAAAGTGAATCGGTTGCGTGAATGAAGATATGATCTGAAAAGAGGTAAAAATATTATTAATAATATATTTTCATCGATTTACGAAAATATATGTAATATAATACCTTTAATATCTCATTACAGTACTATAAAGTGCGTTAGAGTAGTTTGTTAAAATATTGGATATAATTTTGGTACATGAGTAAACTTATAAAAATAAAAAATGTCGATGAATACCCAAGATATAAAACTAAATTCACGGTTGTTGGTAATAACATGGTTAATTTATATACATTTTTAGTTAAAGTTAGACATATATTTCGAATGGTCTTTTTAAAATTACCAATTTACATTTGCTGAAAGTTCAAATTTCTTAATAATTTTTTGCCAAAAAATATAGAAATAAGTTTTTATATTATCTATTTATATATTATTACAATCACATATGTGTAGTTACGGAGAATAAAATAAAATAAAATATTACATTTTATTTCTTGGTCACTCTGGCAAGGAGCTTCTAGTTCCGCCACTGCTTCTAAAGGCGGAAAGCGGGGAAGGGAGTACTTAACACTAGGTCCCTTGAGTCTACGATTTTCTCTATCTACACTTTTATGTACGGTTTAAAGTATGACGCTAAAAAATGCATATATATTTATTTCTAACATTAGTTCTAGGCCTATAGCTAACTGCCCACACCAGATACAAACTTATTAAAAAAAAGATTAATTAACAGAACTTCGACACACATAAATTAAAAAACGTACATATATCAATTTTACCATACAAAATTATAAGCCAAAACGATTGATCATTTACTATAATATTTTTGTATGACACAATAAACTCGAAATATTTCATAAAGATTTATCTACTGTACAACAAATTTTACCGACATGGTTACATACACCACTTGAGATGTCGTTGAATTTATGTTTTACCACAACTTTTACCGTTGTTTTACCAAATGTGAGCTTTATTCCATTATAATAAAACTTCATTTTTGTGAAAGTTTCAATTCGTAGAGCTTTGTAAGCTTGTTACACAACGCTTTCAGTTGGTGACATTGGTCGTTGTCACGAAGAGATAAATGGCCGACGTTTTGTATTTAGTGACAACTTTATACGTGTATACCAATAGCTATTAATTGATATATTGCTTTCTCAACCGTCTGTTTACTGTTTGTTATTAGATAGTTCTTTTAAGCTTAGACCAGTCACATTTCGTGTATTTGTGAGGATATACACTTATAATTAACGAAATATTGGTTTTTATTTAAAATATTCTAGCAGGGAGTGTTCATATTAACATAATTTTTTTATTACTATGAGAGTTGACATTTGGCTTGTTATTTAAACGACAAAATCTAAACTCATAGAATAAAACCGCTGTGCTGACAAGTTCCAAAGCTTATTGTGTTATTTTTCTAGTACGTCAACAATGGTTTGTGTCGTATTATGACATGTATCAAGCTGAAGTAAAGAAAGTGAAAAAAAATAATAATATAAAAAAACTTAATGCTTCTTATCAAAAATGTTATCATTGACGATCCAAAATTCAGAATATCGATAAAATAAACGACATTATTTTATTACAAGTACCAATAAAATGTAAATAAACCGATACAATTGTGGGCTATTGAATTAATATGGTACAAGTAAGAAAAAAAGGGAAAGTAGGGACCACCCACGATTCCACACGAGTTCATTTAAAATATACACTGATATTTTTTGTATTCCCAACTCGATCTATTGTAATTTAAGATGAAATGCTACGATAAGTTATTAATCACTGTATGTGCTGTAGTCGAGAGGCAATTTAATCATGTCGTGTTATAATCACGACACTATACGTTAAGCTTAAGCTCTTGCTTAATATAGGATATATACATTGATATAGCAAGTTTAATATTTGAAAGTGCTATGGTTATTAAATAATTATTAAACTTGAAAGAATTCATACGTATATTAAAAGTTAGAATGCTTATAAAGGTGTGATTTAGTTCAGTTACATTCTAATATTTTTGCGCTTAACAAAAAAAATACTAACTTATTGTCAAATAGAGACTTTTTAACTGTGCCAAATGCACATCCCTACAGGTTTTTGTAAGAATATAATATTTACCAAAAGATGTATAAGTATACTAAGATAGAACAAAATTCGCACAAGACTTATGTTGTGAGTCAAAAAAAGTGTCTCTCGAACTCAAATGAAGTATTGAATGAATTATTGAAGTATCAAGAATGAATAAATGAATTTACAGTATATTAAGTCTTAAACACTGACTGGTGAGTTGTGAATTTAAATTATTCACAAATTGTAAAATAATATGTTATTAGAGTATTTCACTAAGATTTAAAATTAAATAAAAACATTGGCTTCTCATACTTGATTAGGTATATGGCAAAAATGTCAATAAATAAATATATACATACATTTTTTTTCTTCACGCTTTATCCCGCACATGGCAGGGTAGGCGAGGGAACTGCAGGGACTATACGAACCTAGCGTTAAGACACTCCGTTGCTTTAGTCCCTGCCTTCTTCGTCCTCGCTTTCCGCCGTTTTTATTTACATTGCGGCATTGCGTGTTGAGTGGCGGAACTCAACGCCGCACTTTGCCTAGTTTCCAGATCGAAGAAAATGGAAATAGAAAAATCCATCCTTCACAAATGGGAATCGAACCCAAAAACCGTCGCGTTTACAGGCAGACGCTACGCTTGCGCCACGACGGTCCTCTATATACATACATACTAAACAATATATCTTGTATGATTCCACTTCTCCGACGTTTGATTTCTTAGAGATAGAGTCAATATGTTTCGGCTTTCATTTTACCATTATAAAGCACTTTATGTTATTAACATAATTTAACGCCGCGCATTATCAGACCTAAGAAATGGCCTAAGAAACTAAAAGATATTATGATTAACACATTATTTCGAGTGGGAAGTGACCACACAGCCATCGCTTCATGTCATTTTATGAGAAATATGATTGATTATTTTTTATTGCTCTTGAGAAAATTCTAAATCAATGCAATAACTGTATTTCTCGTATGACCCTTTTGAATGGACCCACCCGTTGATAATGTTTGATGGATGACTTTGCTCTTAACCTCCGGCTACCGGTATAATTGTGTTTAAGGGCAGATCCACATGTATCTATATACGAAGGTTACTACATATAAAAAACGTACTGTACTTAGAGACAAATAAACTGGATTAACGGTTTTTCTCGTATATATATAGCAAGGTTGATAGATAGAACGAGATTAGTGTTGAGACTCAATCTTTTCTCTACATTTCTCCCGATTTTCGAGACGTTTGACGTTCCAAATTTAGTACAGCAATGTAATGTCGCATTTTCTCTTACTAGAGTGAAAAAATTAGGCAAATCTTTACCCCGATTGGGAATCGAACCAAATAACCATAATAACCATAGTGTAAAAAATCATTTTTAGGCATTTTTAAGCACATTTTTTACTATCTGTATGCACCCTAAATGAATCAGTATACATGCGACCGTAGTTTAATAGCGTTATTTCCGATACTAATGAAGAAGTCATTATTTACCATTTATCTTTTACCATTCACTTCTTACGAACTTTCAATCTTCATTAATGCGGGACTATTATAGCTCCATGATATACCTTTGGGGTGTTCTGTATCGTGCTTCACTTGTTTATTTTAATGTTTTAAAAAACCTTTATTAGTAATCTGTGGGTGCATTAGCTATTTGATTGCGCTGTAAACGGAAAATAGATTTATTCGTAATAAAA
Organism: Dione vanillae; assembly: GCA_037178615.1. NCBI lineage: Eukaryota > Metazoa > Arthropoda > Insecta > Lepidoptera > Nymphalidae > Dione > Dione vanillae. Next base: position 331,723 of record JAZFAU010000134.1, on the reverse strand, counting down.
AAGGGAAATTATTATTGGAATAAGCGATTTGTAGTTATTAGGGTTCAGTATCCCTCTGTGCTAATCCGGATATCGATAAATGTATGTCGTAAAATAAAATACAATCGAAACTTATATTTTTAGTAAATTTCGTAAAAAAATGAGTCCTTATATGCCTTACTCACCTCACCTAAAATCATAACATTTATACGGAACCCTTGGTGCGCTATTACGACTCGTACTTGGTCTATATTTTTCAATTACGCTTGTGCAGGTGGTACGTATATTTTTACGTATATTTAAAGTATGCATATATTGACTGAGTAGCAACTCTCTATTCAGGCAGAGGTTGATGGATGTGCATATGATGACATGTTAATCAGTCTCGAATGTCGATCTAACGTCAGTTATGTTGGAATGTGTGGAGGAGCTATAATAGTTCTTTACGTACTAAATTATACGGACGTTTTAGTACTAAGGCAGAGTAGTACTAAGCAAACGATCCTGCAAAGTCATAAATTCAAATCCAATAAATAAATGGTAAATTCAACTCAGGCTTAGTACAAATGAAGGTTTTTCTATGTTCTAAATAGTCTACATTTCGTTATTATAACTAAGATATTATATTGAATTAAACCCGATATATTGTACTAAATATGAACCGACCGCAAAAATACAGACAGAATATCCAGTTTGTACATTATTTTAACTATAAGTATATAAATCCAATGTGTCATAGATATGTTACGAGACCACTTATATTATTTAAAAATTTTATGAATATGAAATCAATAATCTAAATATACAAATTGACATAAAGTTATAATCAAGTTTAATACATATATATTTATTAATATTAAACCTCAAACGAGCGACACGTTCATTTGTAATGAGAATTACTAACAATGAAGCCAACACATCGATGAAATATAAAAATAGCATTCTATACAAACATACTATAAACATTTACATATAATAGATATAACAGTATGATAGTGAAATATTTAAAAAAAAAACTATAAATAATCATTAAAACGATTCAAATATTTGGTTTTCTCCTATTAATAAGACGTGGGTGTGTCGTGGGCGTAATCTATCGATTGACATGCATCGATTACAATTTGTGATTGCATTGGTACCAGATGGAACATGAGGGGGCCTTTGTGTTTACTGCATCTGAAGCGTTCTACAAATGATTATTGGATATATTTTTAAATTACATTTTTTTATGACATTTAATTTAAATATTATAACTTTCAACAAATTTTATTGTTATTGAGTCAGGTTATACTTGCTTTAAAACATGCGTATAATAAACTATTTGAATAATAGTATGGAGATTCTTTCCGGTAACGATATCACATGTATCTAAGAGAATGTAGTGTAGAAATACTCCACTCTCTATTTTCTACATGAATTTGAGGCATTTTATATTTGTGTGATAACGTCATAATATAATAACGCGCTTTATCATGCTAGTGCAGTGAAATAAATATACATAATATATAGCTATCCAGTATGATGAAATCCATGCTTAGTATTTACCATGTCATAGACAAGGCCGAGGTGTTGGTGCACGCATCCAGCATGACGACAAATACACTCTGCCTTCAGAACCCAAGGGCTAGAATAAAACGGTACAAGCATTTCTAACTCCTTTTACTAGAGAGGCTACGAGTACTACAGGCTTGAAAGGTAACTTTAACAAGTTACTAGGTAACCAAAAAGAAACATTTGGACATCCTAAAGGCAAAGCTATAAAAATTTGTTAAAAAAGCAAAAAAAAAGCGCATGGCTCAGTGGTGAGAGCGCTTGCACGATTCTCAAGAGGGAACAGGTTCGAATTCCGCTGCGTTCAAATTTTTATATGTTTTCATTAAGTATTTTTTCTATCTTAAGTGTGGATTAACACTTTAAAAATCATAAAAATAAGAAATTTTGGTTCGCACGACTGTTAAATAACTCACCGGTGAACGCAATGTATTGTCTATTTAAATGCTAAATTTCTCAAGAACACGAGCTGTCGAAGAAATATATAATATATTATATAAAAATTTAACCTACCTTACTGCCTTAATCAAAAAAATACAACAAATGACTTAGAAAGACTTAGAAGTCTTTCTTTATGAAACGTAACGTAATATTTCATTTTGTGTGTCACGTCCTATTTGTCTCAAATATCATACTAATGTTTATTACGTTGTTTTGCTTTATTTATTCATTCGTCCCATTTTATTGTGAAGTGAAATTCATTAGCAGTCAAGTAATAAAAGTACGACGACGAAAATAAATGGAAAAGTATAACGTTTCTACATCTTTATTAGAAAAACAAAGATATTTTTCTTGTGATCAAATACGCTCATTTTATTAAAAGGATATTAAAATAGAAAAATTATTGTGTATTTAAAAAAAATAAGTATAATCTGATCAATCAAATCAATGAAAACCATAGTTTTTTGGTTTTTATTGATGATAGTGAACAATCTTTATATATTATATTTTGTATTGGAAAATAATATAGCATGTATTGGAAAATAAAAAGCTAAAAAAAATAATAAATAAAATAATAATAAATACATAAATATCTTTAAGTTAGAATCTTTTTGTATGGTATGTTTCTTTTCTACTTCATTTTTGAAATATTGCCTGTCGGAGTTTAGCGCTGCGCCCCTGTCAGATTGTAATGTATGTTATGTTACTTACATGCATTAAAATCTGACAGGGGCGCGGCGTTAAACTCCGACACGACTATTAATGTAATGTAAAATTTGTTTTATGGTTTGAGTATATATTAATAGACATGTCGTTGATTTAAATAACTGAATAAATTGAAAGAATTTTAATCGATAAGTTACAGATAAATATACCACAAAGTGTACGTATTACTAAGATAAATAAATTAAGAAATAGTTAAATGTACCGAAATCTGAATAAAAAGGTAATGTTATGTCGCAGCACCCACACTGTGACGGTCGCTTTCTAACACATTTAAGCTATTAAGATAAAAATTACAACTTTTAGCATAATTCCACTGATAATGTATTTTATAGAAATTTGAAGGTGTAAATTGTTTGAAAATTGTTAGAAAATATGCCCATATGAGTGAAAATATGAATATTTATTTTATTTCTATTAATTAAGAACATATATCATCATATAGCGGGATAAAGCGTGAAACTAAAAAAAAATACTTAACTAAAATAGCCATATATACTAATCAAACTAATTATATAAATTTTAACCCATTATATAAATTTGGGTTTAGTACATAAAAAAGAATATAAGATTACTAATTTTTAATAAATGGTGTTACTTAAATTTCAAAATTTTCAGTAAAAAAGTTGAATTGAACTCGCGTGGAAAGGGTTCCGTACACAATATAGTGAAATGTTTCCCCTGAAAACGTTTTTTTCCCTAAAAACATTTTTTATCGAATTTACCATTTTATTTTCAATTTATGAAATCCTTATAGGTTTTCCTGTAATTTACAAGCCATAAACTATATTTAGTAATTTTTTCAAAATTTTCGGCCCTGTAGTTTCGGCTTTTTTCATGAATATCATCGAAACTATTTATTTTAAAAAAATAAAAAAAATATATTCGAGATCCTGATAACAAGCCCTTTCATTTGATATATGATTCAGTAAGGTTTGCAGAATTTTTTTTAATGACCTAATTTATCCCCCGAAAATTACCCTTATTTCAGAAAATATTTTTTACGTTACACATCTGTGTTCGGGTCAGGGCATTACACCATTCTGCCAAATTTCATCTGATTCGGTCTAGTAGATTCAGAGGAAATTGGCTGTGACAGACGGACGGACAGGAACACGAGTGATTCTATAAGGGTTCTGTTTTTTTATTTTTGTACGGAACCCTAAAAGTAGCTTATTGTAACTTAAACTTCATGACGTGTACTTTGGAAAGAATAAGTGTCTTTCATACTATAGATACTTGCAATCGTTACATATTCAAACTACTACTGGAACGAGCTCTCTAATTTAATTGCCAACGTAAATGATCTGTTAGTGATAGTACTCTAGTATAACATATAACAGGTATATTAAATAAATTACTTTAGCTTTAAAACTTAACACCTGGTCTTACATATATATAAACTTAAATCGAATAAAAATATGCATTTCGATTTCGAATCACGTCAATGTAATCTACAAGTAAAGATATCTCATAGATGATATATTTAGATATACCAAATGCATTCTATCAGAGCGAAGAAAGCACAGGATGTTGATCGTTTAAAATTCTAATGTAATGTAACTGCAGTGATAAAGCTAAGAGAATAAAGAAGTGCTTCATTTCAAAGTAAATAAAGTTTAAATTTGTATTTTGTTATTTAAATATACATTACGTATAAATGTTAAACTTAAATTCGTTTACCCTACATTATATATTTTTAAAAAATAATAATCTTAATTAATCTTCGTATTTTCTTTTAAAATATTATAAACAAATTAGAAAATAAAATACTGGCTTTTTTTACTTGTGCCTTCATCTGAGTAACTAGTTGAGAGTTTTATATGATACAGCAACATTTGTTACAACGAAACGAGTACAAATTAAAACGTACCTTCATAAATGATTAATTTAATATTAAATAAACAAATTTAGATTTATAATATTAATATAAATAGAATAGTAAGAGACATATAAAATTTTTAATTAGAAAACCTGAAAGGAATAAATTATCTTCGCTGACTCTGCCCAAAAAAAGAGTGGCATAGAGTTCAGCTACTCAAATATCTGATAGAGCGGAAGCAAAGTGTTTAATTTAAAGATGAAAGATGAAAAAATCTAAAATGTAACTTGTAAGTATCAAAACAAGAGCGCGTGAACTGGTCGATAGTTATAACCACTTTTAAATCTTGTCATAATAGAAATTAATTATATATATTATATTAAAACAATAAGACGAACTATATGATCATGGAAATAAATATCTTTTATAAGAATAATCTGTTTTATTTTCTTCGTTTTCTATATCTCGCATTTCGTTTGCGTGAACTACCAAAAGTAAATAAGATACTCCCAGAGCTCCACTACATATCCCAAACAAACTACATGCCAAATTCAGGCAGTAATTTAAGAGTTTTATGATCTTTCATACTTAATTTATTATTATTTTGCCATTAACTTAGTTTTATTTGGTCAATTTATTTACAATTTTGAATTTCATAAGTCTAAAAACCTATCAAGTGATAGGTTAATTTTGTAAATCAAAACGTTAATAAATATTATTATATAGTTAATCTTTATGTGTTTAACAGATTCAGGATCTTATATGTTTTGTAATGTTTCCATTCAATGCCACGGCTTATATATCAGTGAAGAAAATAATTGTAATCACTTGTGTTTAGGTTGCTGTAACTTACTGCGTCTTTGTGCAGAGACCAGAATTTTGTTGTTTTTTTATATACACGTATGTTTTATTTATATTTCATAACATTCATAAACGTTTATTATATATTAAAAAATTCCACTAATAATTCCTTTTCTTTTTTTATAGTTAAATATATTTATAGTAAGCATATTTATTGTAATTCTACATAACATGTAACGTATTGAACATTTTATTTTTATTTAAATACTAAAATCGCGCGTGACGTATGCCGTGTGTGTATTTTTATCTGTTTGTATAATCCATACAAAATTAAACAAAAAAGCAAAGAAATTAATGCATAGACTAATGCTTATTCTTCTTCGATATTCTGTTTTGTTCTCTCACTACGTTATTTCCTTAGAAAATATTCAATATACATTATTAATTATTTTACCGTTTTATCAATGTACAAACATGAATATATTATTTGATAAGTCATCACTTATTTTTCACGATTCTAACAAAGATCTAAGTATATAATGAGTCAACACTTGTATGATTTGTAGAATAGTATACTTTATTTATTACCCGTACAGTGTATGATGCCAAAAATGTAAATATTTTCTTTGTTGTCTAAAACATGACTATTCATTGTCCTAGGCACAACAAAGGATTCCTTTAAATATACATATATCAAATATTCACAATATACGAGCATGTAGTTTAAGGATAAGGGTAGTTTCAGAAGCCGTACGAATTGTCGCTATTAATCCCAGCCGTCCAGGAAATTAAATGGGTATTAAACATAACCGCAGGTACCGCTTGAGCGTGGCTACCGCATCAGGCGCCTTCCTGTGTACTTTGCGCCATATCTTTACTGTATATATAAGTATCTATATATCTTTCGTATTTCATTAAAATTTGATATGAAGTGTAAAACTATGTTTTAATTTTCTGTACGAGTTGGTAGTAGATTTATGTAAATGTGATAAATGTTTTAAATACGTGTGTTGCCTCAAATTAACGCGTAAATACAATAGAGATAAATAAATGTATTTCCTTTAAATGTGTTCCGTTATGTATTTCCTTTTTCCTTTTTACCTAAAAAGCACAAATGTATGTAAACATATAGTGTATATATTTATAAAAGTTATATATATATATATATATATATATATATATATATATATATATATATATATATATATATATATATATATATATATATATATATATATATATATATATATATATATATATATATATATATATATATATATATATATATATATATATATATATATATATATATATATATATATATATATATATATATATATATACTGAAAAAGTTATTTTCTATTTTGCAAATATTTTTCTAAATTAACCATTAGTCTTTCATCCATTAGAAGTCATTATGTTAAATCATAGCCAATGTAATAAATAATTTGCATATCCTAGTCGTAGTCGTCGACGTCGTCGTATGATAAAGCACTTTACTGAGTTCTATGCTACTTATGACGTAACGCCTCGGACGTGGATGAAACTAAGATACCTTAATATAATGTTTTCTCGATCTTCCCTTAAAAGTACTTTTCTCCATAATTTAAGTTTATTAAACTAACATTTTTATGAATACCTTTTAATTTCAAAGGGACAAAACCATTTTGAAACGTTCCACATTAGGCTGTCGAGGAAAAGATTAACAAAAAATAATAAGTTCATTTCTAAGAAGAAAATTAATTCTACGTATGTTCCGTCTTAAATTTATTTTGAAAATTAATACTATAGTATAAAAAAGGTTTTTATAAAAGAAAAGATTATTGTTTGAGACACAAAATACTATTGTAATATTTTTTTTTCAGTTCCACGTAGTACTTCGCATATAACGGAGTAGTTGGAGAGAACCTAATTTAATGTCCGCTCTTCACTTTCCGTCTAAATTATAAGTCGAGTTTTTTACGAAAACATTATTAATATTAAGATTTTTTTTGGCTTACTTTATTAAACAGAAAATTGATTACTTTTTTGACTTTGCACGACATAGCACGTACCAGATTTAACCTGTTATATACACAGCGCTTACAGGCACCGTCAGAGGATATTTAGTATAAAGCTAAATTCTCGAGATATTGGGTTTTGTTTGACGATACTTAGTACACGTGCTTGGTCTGGTTAGCAAGGGCAAGAGAAATATACCAAGGTATATAGCTTCACACTATGTCTCTAGAGAGGTAGCTTTAGAGAATGCAGCGCTAAACACAATTTTAACGCCTATCTAACTTCGTCCACTATCATTGTACATGTCCTCTGGGAGGTCTTACGTATTTAAAGCAGGTCGAAAAAAGGATAAATTGTCATTCCTGGCGTGGAAATCTATTCGTAACGTGGCGTTAACACCCCGACGTTGTAATACGGCATCATATTAATATTTATATGATAAAATATTATAATATATCATTAATAAAAAGCTATCTCAAAATTTCAGAACGAATGTTATTGTTAAAATATTATTTATTACGTAAAAAATATTAAAATTACTATTGTTACACACCATATTTATTTTTCTTATATTTTATAAATACACAAAGAACCAACGTTCATTTAGTGCGTTCAGAAAACAATGTTGTCAATTTTGACGTTTGACGTTCCATCTGATGCAGCACTTTCCGATATTCACAGAATAATTGCTGGGAATACCACCGCGTAAAATAAAATGGTTGTAATGTTATTAAAATGTAAGATTTATATTATATAGTAGAAATATTTTTCCATATATACTATAAATATAACTCTATTTATTTAACATAGAAATATATATATTATGATGATGAAATAGCATTTTTTAAATATATATTAATGGCAAGCTTTAGCTTCCAACTAAGTTGGTGTAGATTAAACATAAAATCTTATCGATCGATCGATCGATCGATCGATCGATCGAGTTTCGAGAAATCGTCTCTAAGTACTCATACATAGACTTAGCTTAGTGTTGTTTGTTAGAAACGTGATAAGCTTTATTTATATTGATAGATGGTTCTTCAGACTGTATAAAATTTATTGTAAGTTCCATTTAACCACCGAACGTCACTGTTGCGTGTTAAGTTTCTTACGGGAGAAAAGAAGAGATTGTATTAAAAACACTAAAATTTTGAGGGGTGACAAGTATTTTACATTATATTGAAATAAATGCTTAGATAAACTTATAAATATGTATATATATTATATATCATTATTAAATATGTATGTGGTGTCAAATTCTTTATAAAACATCAGATTCTTTCTTATATATCTAAAATAAATTGAGTGATTGAGTTCTACAATGACTAAAGCAATAATAAAGTTAAACACAAACTAAAAAAATGCATAATGTCTTGTATGAAAAACACTGTCATAACCTAACGTGTAATATCAATATTTTTTACAGTAAACGGAGCAAGCCTGCGGTTAGGAATTGTAGCGAGCAATAGAAAAGCATATATTAATATATTACATTAAAAGAGAGAAAAATAAAAAATATTATAACAAATATATTATGTATTTTGAATCGTAAAATAAACAAATAGCAATATAATATGTAATAACACAGAAAAACAGCAATAACGTCCAAATAACAGACCCATATTTACTTATTAAATTCAATCAAAAGTTGTATTATTTGTATAGAAAAGGAAAAATACTTTGCTCAAGTTTAGCACACATTAACCCTCTCCGAGACGAAACGGCAAAGTTACATGCTGCCACTTTCTTCCCGAATTTATTTCGTGCATAAATAATGTAAGAAGTACAAAGTATTATGACACTTATATGCATATTTTACAGTCCATTATTGCTCGTTTTTCTTTGCCGGTACTTCGATGTGGCATACAAATATTTGTCGTTTACCATCCGCTTGTTAAAACTACTTGAGGCAGAGTAAGTTAGGGGGTCCCCCGCAGTATTGACTTCCTCGTAGTGACCCCTGGGCAACGTAGCCTGACCACCGTAACGGGTGGCAGTCTAACGGCAAACGAATACTGGCGTATCGAAATCTTACTTGGTCTGCTTTCGATTTTGTTTGTTGGGACAAGCCATGTCCAACAATTGAGTGACGCCTCCGGGCGTTTTCTCCAAAAGGCCCTTCTCAGGGCCAACCCAAGGCCCTTCTCAGGGCCAACCAAAAGCCCTTCTCAGGGCCAACCAAAAGGCCCTTCTCAGGGCCAACCCAAGGCCGCTTCTCAGGGCCAACCAACAGGGCCCTTGCTCGGGCAACCAAAAGGCCCTATCTCAGTGCCAACCCATGTCCGCGCGATGCTTCGGCATCGGAACCAGTCCGTGCTGCTACCGTGGCCATCTGGCTAGATGGAGTGACTGTTCGGGTCGTATTGATTCCGACGGTGGATTCCTTCAGAAGTGGCTGCGAACTGCGGCTACCACAAGCCGCCATTCTAGGAGAGGGCCCTCCTTCAGTCGAATCTCCGGAGAATCTCCGGATACTGCGGAGCAGCCCCCAAGCGGGTCGTCGGTCCAGACGACTTTGAGGAAGATCGCCTCGAGGAAAATCAGCGGCGGACCGCCAGAGCGAAGGGCCGGCTACGGGCGCCCTCCATCGTCCCTCTCGCGGACCACTCCGTAGAAGGAAATGGACGCATGGCACTTGGAGGACCAGTGGAGTCTTGGAGGTGGCATCCAAGTCCTCCAATCTCAAGGGGACTTTCCAGAAGGCCCTGAAATGCCGGGCAAGCGATCCACTTGCTCGGCATCGGCAAGGAGTTGCGCAACGCACCACTTCGGACGATACGAGCAGCTGCAGGCGAAGGTGGATCGCCTGCAGAAGGAAGGTGTCGCGGGCTG